>JAQISU010000011.1:3377500-3760000 GCA_029339505.1 Unio delphinus
TCACTGTACCAAAACATGTATAACATCAGTGTAAACTGATGTCACTTCATTTGCATTGGTCTTTAAAGTCGGCACTGCATTAGAACTAATCGGGAATTAGGTCACCGTCAATTTCATCAAGATTTCTTCAACAGCTTTTTTCAATAAACGAAAAGACTTTACCTTAAAGTACAAAGAAAACCATTATCCTGAATAATATAATTAATGTGTTTACCAAAATGACAGTTTGTATATAACACCTCCCCACACAATGAATAGGGACGATCTATAAAATAGAGAGACATTTTGTATATAACACCTCCCCACACAATGAATAGGGACGATCTATAAAATAGAGAGACATTTTGTATATAACACCTCCCCACACAATGAATAGGGAAGATCTATAAAATAGAGAGATATTTTGTATATAACACCTCCCCACACAATGAATGGGGACGATCTATAAAATAGAGAGACATTTTGTATATAACACCTCCCCACACAATGAATAGGGACGATCTATAAAATAGAGAGATATTTTGTATATAACACCTCCCTACACTATGAATAGGGACGATCTATAAAATAGAGAGACATTTTGTATATAACACCTCCCCACACTATGAATAGGGAAGATCTATAAAATAGAGAGACATTTTGTATATAACACCTCCCCACACAATGAATAGGAACGATCTATAAAATAGAGAGACATTTTGTATATAACACCTCCCCACACTATGAATAGGGAAGATCTATAAAATAGAGAGACATTTTGTATATAACACCTCCCCACACAATGAATAGGGACGATCTATAAAATAGAGAGACATTTTGTATATAACACCTCCCCACATAATGAATAGGGACGATCTATAAAATAGAGATTTCTTTTAAATATTAGTCAAACATTGAATAGGACTAGATCCATAGGTGTACCTTATACTGATGTTTCTTTCCTGTAATATCAAAATCCTTCTAAAGCTCAGATTTTTGTTTTTCATTTTTTAATGAGATTTGAGGGCGATGATCATTGAATACAAATTCTTATCGAATAAACAAACATTTCAAAGTGTTGCAATGCCAGCATAAAAGTGCGGTTCCTATTCACTGCTTTTTTTGGTTTGTTTTTCTAATAGCAAAAATATTAGCATACTGGACAATCAATTATCTTCCTGTGTCAATACTCAACCAACTCCTATATCACTGGCATCAACAAATATTTTAAATGATTGATTGAAATCTGGAGTTGGAGCCTTCAACTTATCAAAAACGTCCCGACGTTTGCCAGATAATGAAATCTGGTTTTCTTGCTTGCATAAATTGTCAGGGTTTCGGCACTTATGGCAAATTAAAAACAGAATTTACGATAAAAATAGAGCCATGCCAACAATTGATAGGCATTGGAATTACCGAGATAACCTTGACCTTAACGTCTATAGATCTCAATTGACCATGTCCAATAACACGTCCAAGAATGTATCACAATCACAAGAAATATCACTTTTGACTACATCAATGATCAGATTTGCATCACTGAGTCGATTAAAGAACTTCTTAATGGTTTCCATGTGATCTTTCCAGGTACCGTTGTAGATGATGTGTAACGATGTCATCGATGTAAGCCTTATATAGAACATGTAATCAAGTTAATTAAATGTTCCAAGTATCTCTGTAGTTGATGTGAAATGACGTAATCGATTTATGCATCACAATTATCTAGACCTGATGTAATTATGTTCATTAGACATTGAAAAGATGAAGACGATCCTTTCATTCCAAATAGCATCATTTTATATTTGTCATGTTCATTTGGAGTTATGAATGCAAAATTCCGTTTGCAGTGGAATTTGCCAGAATGCGTTCAAAAGGTCAAACCACCAGACTCACTATTCATAAACAAATCTATGAAGTCGCTAAGAGAAACGTCACAACATAGTCTATTTAGCAAAATTATCCCACTATACCACTAAGATCACGGAGAGTTCCAGCTGCAAAGAGCTCTTTTCACGATAACTAACAAACTAATGCCAAGGAACAAATGTATACCACTTCCAACTAACTTCTCTCCAGTAGACCTTCCGGACCTATTTGCAAATGTCTTCCGTGACAAAGTACAAACTATTAGAGATTCTCTTGACAATACAATTTCAATTGACACGTCACCATAAAGTTATGTTACAGAATTTCAGCGACATCCATTAGGAGCATTTTAACCTGTCTCTATTGATTTAGTACGGACAATCGTGATGAAGATTGCACCAAAGTCATGTGAACTTGATCCAATTATGACATCATTGCTGCTTGAGTGCTAAGACCCAATATTGCCTTCACTAACTGATGTTATTAATATCTCTCTCTCTCATCGGGGGAATTCCCACCATTTTTCAAAACTGACATCATAAAGACTCTGCTGAAGAAACCAACACTTGACCATAACGATTTAAAGAACTGCCGCCCAGTCTCTAAACTCCCATTCATATAAAAAAAATCTTAGAAAACGTTGTTCTAACACAACTTGTATCTCATTTGAATTCAAATAGTCTTTACAGTTTGCATATCGCCCTTGCCACAGTACTGAAACTCCAATTCTGAAAGTATTTAATGACATTGTCTCTCCTTTGGATAATGAAAGAGTATAATCCTCACCCTCATTGATTTTTCTGCAGCATTTGACACAATAGACCATGATATATTACTTCACCATCTCCAGCATGTATTTGCTATTCAGAATATAGCCTTACAGTGGTTCACGTCCTACTTAGTCAACAGGGCACAAATTGTATCTGCAAATGGAATACATTTCATCCCATTTCATCTATGTTATGATATTCCACCGGGGGTCTGTCCTTGGATCTGTTCCCTTCATTCCATACACTCAGCCACTCTCAAGTGTCATAGATCATCACCCAGTGTCTCACAAATTGTACGCTGATGACACCCAAATATACAAGTCTAGCCACCCAACTGAAGTTGATGCTACCATCCATGGAGTAGAGAGGTGCATTTCTGATGTAAAATCATGTAACAAGCTGCAGATGAATGATGATAAAACTGAGGCTATTCTGATCACAACACAAATACTTTCTCATTAACATCCTTTACCTCAGAGATAAATATCAGCAACACCAACATTAAATTCTCACAGTCAGTACGAAACCTAGGTGTTACTCTAGACAGTACTCTCACATTGCACCATCATGTCATGATCATATGCAAGGCTGCATATCTTGAATTGAGACTCATCAGTTCCATTCGCAAATATCTTTCATTTGATGGCACTAAAACACTTGTGTGTTCATTAGTTCATTCAAGACTGGACCATTGTAACTCAGTTCTGTCTGGTTCGTCTCAATATCGACTCCAGAAACTTCAAAACGTTCAAAACACAGTTGCTCGGATCATCTTTAGAGTTCCACGATCAGAGCACACCTCACCACTGCTCTGTACCCTACACTGGCTATGAATTCGATACAGAATCAAACACAAAATGTGTTCTCTCTGTTATGTTGCACTGACGGACTCCAGTCCAACATACCTATCCGGCCTCACCCATGTGTATACACCAGCAAGATACTTACGCTCCTCTTCTGACAATCGTATACTCATTGTTCCCACTATGAAAACGACGTCATATGGATAACGTTCTTTTGCATACCATGGCCCAGCGATGAGGAACGATTTACCCATTTAAATTAGACATAAAGACAAAATGGTCCCTTTTTAAAGAGTACTCTTAAAATACACCTTTTTTAACTGTGGAAAAAACTTATAGACCTAATAATGTTTTGCATCTTAATTTTTTTCAGCACGTTTTTATGTTTTCCAATTTCATGGGATTTGTTGTTTGTTTTTCGGTAGTGTAGTCATATCATTATAAGCGCTTAGAGCTTCTAAAGATTAGGCGCTATACAAAGTCCTCATTATTATTATTATTATTAAACCTGGTGACATATTTTACATTTCCAATTTGTCAATGGAGTAATTGATTCTTGTTATTGGAAATGAATCCACTTTGGTGACGCTGTTCACAGTTCGATAATCAGTAAACAAAGGGAAATTATTATCTGGTTTTAGAGCAAGAATATATTGTGAATTCCAGTTAATTTTAGTTAGATCTATACAAACATTCTCAGGAAAATATTAAATTTCCATTTTTAAACATTTCTGTTTTAAGGGATTCATCCCTTAAGGAAGTTCTTTGACGGGAGCAGAATCTACAATTTCAACGGCATGGTAGATTTTGTTTATTTATGTTGGAATACCAGGACACACACTCTCTTATTCACTTATTACTGTTTTGGTACGCTCTGTTAAAATGTGATAGCAGACGAGAAAGTTTCTGGTCCAATATATCCGAATACATCCGAAGATTGGTTTCATAAACGTTTTCTGATTTCACGTTTTTGGTTGGATCCTCGCTGCTTGGGACATTTACAACTGTCACAGAATTAGGCGAAAATTGAATTTATTTTCTTCTTGATTTACAAACTAATCTCACCATTTTCTTTGTTTCGTCGTACATGCGTTACCTGGGGTGAATAAGTGATTTTTCCCAAGGTAAGCGGCGTGTAACGATTTGCATGTGCCTGATTTTGAATTACATGAAATCCGGAACACTAGTTTCACGTAGTGCACGGTAATCTTGCCGTGATTTCTGCTCACCTATTTGAGGGTATATAAGGCAGAATATTTATGATGAATATTACGGGACCTAAAGTATCTAATCACAGGATAGATAGCTCGTCTTTCAATCTCCAGCCAAAGGGGTGAGTGTTAAATTTATATTTCGTTTTATTGTGAATTTTATTCAGTTTATCATTTCATATAATGATGCCTTTATTGCAATGCAGATTTTAAACGTGGAATATTTGGAATTACTAGTCACTATTAGACTTTAAATGCAATAGCGTAAACTAAGTTGTAGATTGTTGTAGAAAAAAACTATTATTAGTTTGGTTTCTTTATTGTAGCTGATAACGCATCTAATAACGCATCTGATAGCGCATCTGATAGCATCTCTGATAACGCATCATATAACGTCTGATAACGCATCTGAGAACATCTCTGATAACGTCGGCTGATAACATCTCTGATATCGTAGCTGAAATTGTTGCTGATTTATTGTGCAATCGAATTGAATTATCTGACTGTCTGTCTGTCAAATTGTCTGTCCGTCTACATCTGTCGTGACGTGTAAATATCCGGAAATCTAGAAGTCCGAGTGTCGGAGCTGTCTAGAGTTGTAAACATCCGGGGTGACATCTAGGGTATTGAGGAACGTTAGTTCTAGTAGATGTTGTATGCTGTCTGTACGTATAACTGTGGTGGATCCGTGAAGGGCAAGTGACTGATAAAAGTATTGAGTCAACCCTAGGTTTTCGGGGAAACTGGGCGGCGATTCAACTGGTGGTGAATCGTACGGTTATACAGGGTCGGGACACATGTGTGTGTTGCAATTGTAGTACAATTGAATACATTGTTGTATTTACATGGTTACTTTAAATCACAGTAGTATTTCAAGGCATTGTATGAATCTCAATAAATGTTAGCATCTTGATTAAATACATGTATATGTTCATGCTAGTTGTCGCAATCCATACGTGCGATAGTATAGTTTGATGCTTGTGTTTATTATCGTAATTCATACTTGCGTTAATATAACTTTTGTAAAGGTTCTTTGGATCTGTGTATAGTCCAAGAGAATCCTTTGTATCTGTGTTTTATTTTGTATTAATATTTAATTTATTCATGTATTGTGAATGGTTGTGAGTGTAATTGTGGGTTGAACGCATGAGTTATTGTGTTGATACATCATTATTTTTCATTAATAATTTATTTCATAAAGTTATATTTTCTTTCACATATTGTGTTTGTGTTGTTCATTTAATCCACCATCCTCTCGGTAACAATTCTGTTACAACAACTATATAACGACCGCTCCAGTGGTCTAGTGGTTAGAGCGTCCCCTCTGATGGGGACGGTTGTGGGTTCGATCCCCTGCCGAGTGATACCAAAGACTTACAAAAATAGTACTAACAGCTGCTTCGCTTGACGCTCAGAATTTAAGAGGTTAGTGTTAGGACTGGTCTGCCTAGTGTCAGAATAATGTGACTGGTGGGAGGGACTCATGCTACATGTATGCGACATGATACCCTAGTGCTAGACATCCACATAAACTGTCACACTGCATACATCGTAGTAATATGACTGAAATAATTGTTATAGTTACGTTAAAACTCCACACACACACACACACACACAAACACACACACACACACACACTATATATATATATATATATATATATATATATATATATATATATATATATATATATATATATATATATATATATATATATATATTGACTGAATGATGAGCGGTGTAATCTCTATCATTTTACTCATTTAACGTATTTACATGGCAACATCATTATTATTTTCTCATTCCTCGAGTGTTAATGATGTAATTTAAATCATTTATGTTCGTTTCAATTTTATCAGGACCATAATACTAATTCTAAAAGGGATCTTGAGGCAAGAGAGTCTGAACTCTATCACCAGGCTGAAATTTCTTTTCCGTTGTATTTATGTTACACCTCATTTTCATTCTTGACTGAAGATACCGAAGAGATTAATTCTCAAGCCTTGACAATTTCATTCGAAATCAGAGACATAGTCGAGCGAGATGATTCATTTTTGAATCTTCGCTTGAAAGACGGCTTTCTTTAATATCTCCAGTGGTACATGGACTGTATGTCAAAACACAGGGTGAAAGGATTAAAGTTTATAACTCTTAAACTGATATGATAGTAATAATCAACAGCAAATTTCACAATCTCGTTCTAATCTTTTCTGTATCAATAAAATGGGAACGTATAATATTCTGAAAAATTCGATGAAATCAATCAATCAACCAATCAATCAATCAATCAATCAATCAATCAATCAATCAATCAATCAATCAATCAAACATTTAAGCTTCAATGTATGAATTACAAAGATCATAAGAAATTCATAATCTACCATGATAATATGAATATTAAATAAGATTATGCAGATTTGTTCGAAGCATTCTTTGAAACAGGGATTGGCTTCACAAAAATTATGGAGGGTGAGAAAAGCTCTATGCCTGTCTTGGTGTGCCCATTATCGACATTGAATTACGATTTATTAACAGTTTCATTTACTGTTCTAATTATATTTCTGACCTATAAGATAATGGGGGTCATGTCAGGATTTCATAGCATTGATCAAGCCAAGCCCCAATTAATACATAACAACGAAGTGAAGGGAAAATACTAAGAAATTTTTAGACTGGTTTAATAACTCAAAAACAATTAAGAAATCTTTTAGACTGGTTTAATAACTCAAAAACAATTTGTATCAGAAAGTTCCATATATAATAATTGCAAGAAGAAAACTTAATCAACTAATGGTTTTATTAAAATTTAAAAAAATGTCAAATAAATATATATTCTATTCATCAGTGTGAAGTAGTAACAGTTGGATATAGCATTTTAGCGGATGAAACTGGGTTATATTATTCATTCTACTAATACAGTGCCAATAGTTACGTCGCAAAAGAGAACAACATCAGTATAATGACACATATATCCCTTGCCAATTTACTCACAGCAACTAAACATGCAAGCTAGGCAACAATTCACCTTAAGACAAATCGAGAAGGCTAATATCGTTTGATAAGTTAAAAATTTAATTATCTTTACAGAAAGCAAATTCAGTAAACTTGGGTTCTCTGCATATGAAAGAAACCTGCAAGACAAAATCTCTGGTCTCCGTTCTCGCATACCTTGTAAGAAAACCAATGATAATTATTGAATAATTGAGTAATCATCGGCTTAATTTCAATTACCAAATTAATTTTAATCGGATAAAAATATATCTTCGCTAGTGACAAATATATTTTAGTCATGTTGTCTAGTAGATAACCCCGCTTTTTAAAAATTGTTTCACTGTACGAGTATATTGCCCTCTCAACAGACTAGATGCATATAGAAAACCATTTGATTCGAAGCAGTGAAAGTCAACGGAGGGATATAAAGTAATTGATCAGCATGACAAACGGAGAAGCCAGTCTTATATCGATAATATAATAATCAACGCATCCCCATCCTAGTGTAAGGCCACTTGAGGAGCGCTGCAAATGCCAAGCAAATGAAATCAGAGACGCATCCATCTTAAGGACTATTCGCTTGATTGATAGGAAAGAAAAATGATAGTATAATTTCATCAATTGAAGGATTATAATTCGATTAGACGAGTCTCATTTGTTCGATGATGATAAAGCGTTCTTTGCTTCGCTGTGATGTTATTGTCCAATCTCAGAATGAGTGATAAATGATAGATAACTCTCACGAAAGCTTCTTTTTTAGGAATAATCATCTCGCATCTTAAGTGGATCCAAATATAAACTAAAACAAACCCAATCAGAATTCAATATGTGAAAATGTGCTTCTCATACTAAAGCTTGAAGTGATTTAGACTAAATTAAACCAAAATTTTTGTCCTTTTCATTATATCGTTAAGCATAGCAAAGAATAGTCGGATTTGCCTTTATATAATACTATTTTGCTAATTAATGTACCAAAAAAATACAAACCTTTTTCAGAAGAATTACATTACTCATAAGCGGCATATTGAACGAAATGGCATCATTACAACCAGTTACGCGTTCACCATCGGCTTGAACTAAGTAACATTAATGTATTCGGCGTAACATTAACGTACTCAGCGTAACATTAACGTATTCAGCGTAACATTTAAGTATTCAGCGTAACTTTAAAGTAGCCAGCGTAACATTAAAGTATTCAGCGTAACAACATTAAAGTATTCAGCGTAACTTTAAAGTATTCAGCGTAACATTAACGTAATCAGCGTAACATTAAAGTATTCAGCGCAACTTTAAAGTATTCAGCGTAACAATAAAGTATTCAGCGTAACATTAAAGTATTCGGCGTAACATTACAGTATTCGGCGTAACATTAAAGAATGAGCGTAACATTAAAGTATTAAGCGTAACATTAAAGTATTCAGCGCAACATTAAAGTATTCAGCGTAACAGTAACGTAATCAACGTAACATTACAGTACTCGGCGTAAGATTAAAGTATTTATCGTAACATAACAGTATTCAGCGCAACACACCTAATCAGCGTAACATTAAATTAATCAGCGTGACGTTAACGTATTCAGCCACCAGGATAAATGAATGAGATAGTATATTTGTAAAACATCTTTGTGTAGAATTCATGTGGCCCTGACGTATTCTAGTACAAAAGTGGCATATTTTACAAAGTTGATATTTTAAACGGCACTTTTAACACATCATGGCCATGGCATGCCAATGAAATGAGAGCAATGCGACTTTCTCATTACACCCAAAGGCAGCTGACCTTGGCGGGTTCGCTCTTGCGATCATATGCTACAAGTCAATCGTTCTGCCATCTAAGCTACCCTCCCCAATTCTAAAGTAATGTGTACAATAAATGACAAAGAGAAAGGTATATCAAATGGCTTGAAACTCCTTAAATAAGTTAATTTGTAGATGGGTGAAGAGTGAAAGACAGATACAAGATCCAACCGTGTCAGCTATTTTGATTCAATTACCCTCTCCGGGAAAATAAATGATGCTGCTATGGTCAAAAGATCGTGCCGGGCAGTTTCGTCTGCCTGACAGAAGGTCAGCCGCATGACGTCACGCACAATCGTTGTTTACTGATTGATTAGCACTATAGATTTTTACAAAAAAGATAAAAGCTAAATAAGATAATATCTTAGCTTTCTAAAACTTTATCGGATCAGACGAAATTGGCAAGCAACAATACAGTAGTTTCAAAGCAAAGCTGCCACGATCGATGAAGTATTACCAATATCAAAGACGTAGCATGAAAACTGGGGCTTAAGGATTCCAGTGGTCACAATGAAAATAGTCATGCATGCCGTCATGTAAATCAGTGAAACTTTATAGCTGATCACTACATGTTTGACCCATCTCCTCGATTAAATGAATCTGCGGGCGCCGCTGCATGCTGTAATTCAGACACAATGGCGAAATGCCGATTGGAACCACAAGAGAACAATTTTGTTCGAAAGATTAAAAAATATATGCACCTGTATTGTACATAACATCGTAGAAAATATCGATTTTTGAATATGCTGATAAGGGAAAAGAGATATGGCAACCAGACTTGTATTTTCAAAGGTACAAGCTTATGTTTGGTAGACAAGGTACAAGGAAGAAGCGAACCACTGTGTATCGTTTTCGCGATGAGTTAGCGGCATAATCGAAGTGTTGAAAAATTCCAACTTTAAGATAAAAATACAAACCATACTTAATCTGCACATACCGATGTTTAGTTTTTCAAATATATACTTAGGATAGTTTTTAATACGACTCAATCAGATTATTTAACACCATAAAAAGTATGGGATAAAAATATTACGATCGGAATCTCTCTCTCTCTCTCTCTCTCTCTCTCTCTCTCTCTCTCTCTCTCTCTCTCTCTCTATATATATATATATATATATATATATATATATATATATATATATATTGCCCCCGCTCTTCTGTATACTGTCCCCCTCTCTTCGATATATATTGTCCCTTCTCTTCTATATATTGTCGCCACTCTTCTGTATATTGTCCCCACTCTTCTGAACATTATCTCAATTCTTCTGTATATAGTCCCTGCTATTTTGTGTATTGTTCCCACTCTTCTGTATATTGTCCCCACTCTTCTGTATATTATTCGCACTCTTTTGCATACTGTTCCACTCTTCTGTATATTGTCTCCATTCTTCTACATACTACACCACTGTTCTGTATACTGTCCTCACTCTTCTGCATACTGCCCCACTATTCTTTACATTGTCCCCACTCTTCTGCATACCGTCCCTATCTTCTGTATATTATACCCACTCTTCTGCATACTGTCCCACTCTTCTGTATATTGTCCCCACTCTTCTTTAAATTTGCCATGCACTTTTGTACATAGTCACTGCTAATCTGTATATAGATAGTCCCTGCTATTCGGTATGTTGTCCCCACTTTTCTGTATAGAATGATTATTTGACTGTGTTGCTCAAATCTCATTCATATGTTTAGACTGACTATTTGAATGTGTTGCTTAAATCTCATGCAGATGTTTAGAATGGCTATTTGAATAATGCGTCAGCTTTCATCTCATCATTCCCAATGTTTGCTTAAATCTAAAATATTGTATTTAGTCTTCTTTTAATGAATATTAACATCAATACATTTTAATTTTATAAACTTAATCCGCACTATATCATATACACGCATACACACACATACATAATACGTACATACATATTATACATACACATATACATACACATATACATACATACATACATACATACATACATACATACATACATACATACATACATACATACATACATACATACATGCATACACGCACATACATACATGCATTCATGCACCCACATATATAAATATACACATTACACACACACAAACATACATAAATACACACATACACATACATACATAGACAGATATACACATAATAATAATAATAATAATAATAATAATAATAATAATAATAATAATAATAATAAAGAGCACTTTATATAGCGCCTAATCTTTAGAAAGCTCTAAGCGCTTTACATCAATAGTGATATGACTACAGAAAAACAAAAAACAAAAATCATGAAATGGCAAACATAACAAATGTTGAAAATAGTTAAGGTAGGAAACATGATTAGGTCTTTAAGTTCTTCTTGCAGTCGAGAAAGGTTAGTTTTAAGAGCACTCTTAAAAGTGGTCACTGTGTATATGTGTCTAATTTCAATGGGCAATTCATTACACATTGCTGAGCCCTGGTATGCAAAAGAACGTTGTCCATGTGACTTCGTTTTCAAAATGGGGATAATGAGTATACGATTGTCATAAGAGGAGCGCAAGTATTTTACCTTTACTGGTGTGTACACATTGGTGAGGCCTGATAGATATGTTGGACTGGATTCCGTCAGTGAAACATAGCACAGAGAACAAACTCTGTGTTTAATTCTAGATCGAATGGATAGCCGGTGTAGGGTACTGAGGAGTGGGGAGGTTCTTTGATCGTGGTACTCTCAAGACGATACGAGCAGCTGTGTTTTGAACTTTTGAAGTTTCTGGAGTAGATATTGAGACGAACCAGACATAATTGAGTTACAATACTCCAGTCTTGAAAGTACTAATGTACACGCAAGTGTTTTAGTGGGATCAACTGAAAGATATTTGCGAATGGGGCTGATGCGTCTCAGCTCAGGATATGCAGCCTGGCATATGTTCATGACATATTTGTGCAATATGAGAGTACTGTCAAGAGTAACGCCTAGGTTTCATACTGACTGTGAGAATTTAATGTTGGTGTTGCGGATATTTATTCCTTGAGGTAGATGATGTGAATTAGAAGGTCTATGTGTTGTGATCATAATGTCCTCCGCTTTATCATCATTCATCTGCAGCTTGTTACATGTCATCCATGATTTCGCATCCGAAATGCACCTCTCATCGGATGGTAGCATCAACTTCAGTTGGGTGGCTAGACTTGTATATTTAGGTGTCATCAGCGTACGATTGGTGAGACACTGGGTGATGAACTATGCCACTTGAAAGCGGCCCAGTGTATAGATTGAACAGATCAGGTCCAAGAACAGACCCTTGTGGAACATCACAACATAGATGAACTGGGCTGGAGTTTATTCAATTTTCAGACACAATTTCTGTCATGTTGACTACGTAGGACTTGAACGACTGTAAGGCTGTATTATGAAAGCCAAATACATGCTTAAGACGGTGAAGTAATATAGCATGGTCTATTGTGTCAAATGCTGCAGACAAATCAAGGAGGGTGAGGACTATAATCTTTCCGCTATCCAAAACAGAGAGACTGTTTGAATTCAAATGAGATACAAGTTGTGTTAGAACAACTTTTTCTAAGATTTTTTTTATATGAACGGGAGGTTAGAAACTGGACGGTAGTTCTTTTAATCGGTATGGTCAAGTGTTGGTTTCTTCCATAGAGGCTTTACGATGCCAGATTTGAAAAATGATGGGAATTTCCCCGATGTGTGTGTGTGTGTGTGTGTGTGTATGAGAGAGAGAGAGAGAGAGAGAGAGAGAGAGAGAGAGAGAGAGAGAGAGAGAGAGAGAGAGAGAGAGAGAGAGAGAGAGAGAGGTTATATTAATCACATCAGTTAGCGAAGGGAATATTGGGGTCTAAGCACTCAAGCGTCAAGTGTATCTCTACTGGTTTTTACTTTATCACGAACGATATTTGCAAATTGATCTGGAAGGTCTACTGGCGAGAAGGTAGTTGGAAGTGATGTACATTCGTTCCTTGACATACTGCTATACCACGGAGAACATTTTTGTAATATTGATACTATGCACTTGGTGGCTGGGGCATGTTTTTCAAGCAATGAACGCAGGCAGTTATCGAATTGTTCTGCTTCAGGAAGTGAGCAAGTTGTTAGGTTTTCTAGGATGACATGTATTAGTTTGGTTCTATTTAACATTAGGTTTCCCTTAATAGCAAATAAAGGTGGAGGGTTAGGAACTGATACGTCAAGATGGCATATAAATCAGAGGTGATCTGAAACAAGTTCGTGGGATACAAGGGCAGATTGCAGAATATTATCATCAGGTCTATGATGCATCCAGTCTAAAATGTGACCACTTTTATGGGGGGGGGGGGGGGATGGTTAACTGACTGCTTAAGGTTGAAAAGATGAATGGAATCTAGGAGTGTTGACGTGTTTGGGTTTCCAGGACAAAGAAATTTGAAATCTCCAAGAATAGTTAAGTTGCCACCTATTGAATTTCCATACTCCAGAAGATTCGGAAACTGCTTCAAAAAGAGAGATTGAGTCATCTTGTTTTTTTTTTAATACCAGGCGGGGGTCGGTAGAGACAGATTAAATGGACTGCCATTTATTCCAGTGTGTGTGGTTTGGACTAGTTCAAACGATGTGTAGCTGAAATTGAAGGTTGTGTTGTACTTAAGACATTTTATCATGGAATTCTTTGTGATGACATCAATTCCACCTCTGCGAGAGTTGCGGGGGAACGACTTGATGGAGTAAGCAGTGGGTGTTAAATCTGCGCACTTTGGCTCATCGCCTGATGTTTTTAGCCATGTCTCTGTCTGGGAGAAGACGTCGATATTCCGGTCGCTGATTAAATGAACTATTTCTGTGCGCTTTTCTGGTGGTCATTTAATAATGCAATGCGCAATGGTATGTCTGGGACAGTTGACACAACGGTTGACGATTTAAGATGGATTTTCACCAGGTTATCAAAATTAACGGCCGAAATTTTAAACTGTTTATCTGGAAAGGGCGAAAGGGAGATAACTGGAATTCTTTTTCCTGTTCTACGCTGGCCAGCATTGAAACTTTTTTTTCTCACTTCCGCTTACATTTAAGTAATGATGAATGTAGTCCCAGTTCGTTTAGTCTTGAGCACAATGTAGTATGAAGAGCCAAGGTGTGGTCAATTAAAGCAATTAATTAGAATCCATCATAGCATAAGCGGGTTGACTGGCGATCACGTGATGGCGGTTTATTAAAAAACAAAGGATGTCTTAACAGTTAAACCAGTCTGTTGAGAAAAATTATAATTGTTCTCGTTTCCAAAACAAGGAGATAAATAAACACATGCGAACTAAGCAGTGCATGAAGAAACAAGAATGTAAACGAAGATAGACAATAAGCACATATCAAGAAAAATAGCAAAAACGGAAGAGCTGTGTCAATCCTGTTAAGCGATAACGGCCATCTTTCCAGAAATCCAAACAAACAAACAATGACATACATACATACATAGACACTCATACATAAATATACACATACATAGATATATACAGACATGCATACCGGTACATACGATATTCTTTTTGTTCATTATTTTCTTGCTGTTTGTGGACACAATAAATTCTTTATGCAATCTCTAGTTAAAAACAGGGCAAAGTGGTGAATGGACATTTTCTATTTAGCTTTGCTATTGGGTTAGAAAAACCAAACCAAAATGTACAAATATTGCTGAAACATGATTTTCAATCTTGAAAAATATTACTGCTGGGAAGAAGCAAAGACTACATAAAGATGAGATGGGCTTAAGATATGATTTAAATGTGTTTTGTGTTAAATACCAGTTTTCAGCATATAGTAAGCTAAACTTGGCAGTATGTCTAGTGGAGAAAGAACCCCGAAAAATCCTGCAAAGAACCACCGACCCATGAGAAGCTGTAAGGCTTGCTAACATGCCCATGAGATTGAGTGAGATGGCAGTGATCAGTAAACACGATTGCTTTAGACTATTCTGCCATGTGGCCTATTTTATGCATGTAAGATATTGTCAATATTGCGATATCTCATTCTGTGTTAATTTTTTTTTACTTAAATATCTTTCAGCAAAGGTGATCCATTGCACACGAACATAAAACTTTGCATAGCAAACTTAATATCACTAAGGATGAGTATGGATTTTGTAATTAATGGCACAGTAACACACATAAAAATTATAGTGTGTCATGGCAATGCATTGCCAAATCATTAATTCTGTCTCAGTTATTGAAATAAAGCTTAATATTAGTATGTATGAGTTATAAAAGTGGAGTAAGAAAAAAAATTGAGATAATGACTTTTCATAAAAGTACATATCTATGAAAAAGAAGCTGCTAAAACACACTTCCAGAGAAACTGCAACTTTCAGGTCTTCTTTCATTCTAGGTATGCTTTACTCTTGGTGACCATGGTGTGTGAATGAACGAATGAACACACGCGCGCTTACTTTGCTATCTTTTTCAGGATACATGGACTCTTTCAGTTTAATTTCAGCATTTGCAAAAACAATTGAGAGATGAGTCCCAATTTAAAACAGTAAACAACTAATGAAGATTAATCACTGGTAATGTTTACCTTTATTAACATGTCAATGTAACCTTTTCCAGAATGCATGTGCCTATTAATTTTAAAGGCAGCAAAGGTATATTAAAAATTAACAAAATTATGTTTGCTCTTGCTAATTCAATTTATATTCAATATCATACTGGAATGTAATAAAGCCCTACATTTTAAGTCATCAAGCTGAAAATGACTAAATATCATACAGGGATGAAATGAAGCCCTCCATTTTAAGTCATCAAGCTGAACATGAATAAATATACAGGGATGTAATAAAGCCCTACATTTTAAGTAATCAAGCTGAAAATGACTAAATATCATACAGGGATGAAATAAAGCCCTCCATTTTAAGTCATCAAGCTGAACATGAATAAATATCATACAGGGATGTAATAAAGCCCTACATTTTAAGTCATCAAGCTGAAAATGACTAAATATCATACTTTGATGTAATAATGCCCTACATTTTAAGTCATCAAGCTGAAAATGACTAAATATCATACTTTGATGTAATAATGCCCTCCATTTTAATTCATCAAGCTGAAAATGACTAAATATCATACAGGGATGAAATGAAGCCCTCCATTTTAAGTCATCAAGCTGAACATGAATAAATATCATACAGGGATGTAATAAAGCCCTACATTTTAAGTCATCAAGCTGAAAATGACTAAATATCATACAGGGATGAAATAAAGCCCTACATTTTAAGTCATCAAGCTGAACATGAATAAATATCATACTTTGATGTAATAAAGCCCTACATTTTAAGTCATCAATCTGAAAATGACTATCATACTTTGATGTAATAATGCCCTCCGTTTTAAGTCATCAATCTGAAAATGACTAAATATCATACAGGGATGAAATAAAGCCCCATTTTAAGTCATCAAGCTGAACATGAATAAATATCATACTTTGATGTAATAATGCCCTCCATTTTAAGTCATCAAGCTGAAAATGACTAAATATCATACTTTGATGTAATAATGCCCTCCATTTTAATTCATCAAGCTGAAAATGACTAAATATCATACTTTGATGTAATAATGCCCTACATTTTAAGTCATCAAGCTGAAAATGACTAAATATCATACTTTGATGTAATAATGCCCTAAATTTTAAGTCATCAAGCTGAAAATGACTAAATATCATACTTTGATGTAATAATGCCCTACATTTTAAGTCATCAAGCTGAAAATGACTAAATATAATACAGGGATGAAATAAAGCCCTCCATTTTAAGTCATCAAGCTTCACATGAATAAATATCATACAGGGATGTAATAAAGCCCTACATTTTAAATCAAGCTGAAAATGACTATCATACTTTGATGTAATAATGCCCTCCATTTTAATTCATCAAGCTGAAAATGACTAAATATCATACTTTGATGTAATAATGCCCTACATTTTAAGTCATCAGGCTGAAAATGACTAAATATCATACTTTGATGTAATAATGCCCTCCATTTTAATTCATCAAGCTGAAAATGACTAAATATCATACTTTGATGTAATAATGCCCTACAATTTAATTCATCAAGCTGAAAATGACTAAATATCATACTTTGATGTAATAATGCCCTACATTTTAAGTCATCAAGCTGAAAATGACTAAATATCATACTTTGATGTAATAATGCCCTACATTTTAAGTCATCAAGCTGAAAATGACTAAATATCATACTTTGATGTAATAATGCCCTACATTTTAAGTCATCAAGCTGAAAATGACTAAATATCATACTTTGATGTAATAATGCCCTACATTTTAAGTCATCAAGCTGAAAATGACTAAATATCATACTTTGATGTAATAATGCCCTACATTTTAATTCATCAAGCTGAAAATGACTAAATATCATACTTTGATGTAATAATGCCCTACATTTTAAGTCATCAAGCTGAAAATGACTAAATATCATACTTTGATGTAATAATGCCCTACATTTTAAGTCATCAAGCTGAAAATGACTAAATATCATACTTTGATGTAATAATGCCCTACATTTTAAGTCAAGCTGAAAATGACTAAATATCATACTTTGATGTAATAATGAAAATGACTAAATATCATACTTTGATGTAATAATGCCCTACATTTTAATTCATCAAGCTGAAAATGACTAAATATCATACTTTGATGTAATAAAGCCCTACATTTTAAATCAAGCTGAAAATGACTAAATATCATACTTTGATGTAATAATGCCCTCCATTTTAAGTCATCAAGCTGAAAATGACTAAATATCATACTGTGATGTAATAATACCTTCCATTTTAAGTCATCAAGCTGAAAATGACTAAATATCATACTTTGATGTAATAAAGCCCTACATTTTAAGTCATCAAGCTGAAAATGACTAAATATCATACTTTGATGTAATAATGCCCTCCATTTTAAGTTATCAAGCTGAAAATGACTAAATATCATACAGGGATGAAATAAAGCCCTCCATTTTAAGTCATCAAGCTGAAAATGACTAAATATCATACAATCAAATCAATCAATCCTCTCTGCGCCGTCTGGTGCTTGAGGCAACAGCAAGGGAGCACCATTTCCGTCTGTCGGCAGCTATTGCAGGGGCGGTCTGATAGGTGAGGCCTCTGGTCTTAAGGTCTCTCTCCACTGTTCGTCGCCAGGTCTCTTTGGGTCTGCCACGGTTCCTTTTACCCTGTGGGATCCATCTCAGTGCCACCCTTGGTAGTGAGTCAGGAGGCATTCTGCAGACATGGCCGAGCCATCTCCATCGCCGAGTTGAAATGATCTCAGAGATGGTGCTTGCACCCGCTCTGTGCCGAAGTTCCTCATTTGAGATCATGTTTGGCCAGAAAATCCTCATGATGCGTCGCAGGCATTTGGTTTGAAACACTTCGAGCTTGTGTTCTATGTTCGCAGTGGACTTCCAACACTCTGAGCCGTACAAAAGGACGCTCAACACGTTGCTCTTGAAGATACGGATCTTTGTGTGGACACTGAGGTTTCTTGTCCTCCATATGGGCTTCAGCATTGCGAAGGTCTGGTTGGCCTTGCCGATTCTTGTGACGACTTCCCTTGTGCTATCTCCATCCGTGGCGACCTTGCTACCCAGGTAAGTGAAATCGTCTAGTTCTTGCAGAGGCTGGTCATTGATGGTGATTGGGTTGCCCACTCTAGTATTCTTCCTCAAGACTTTTGTCTTCCCTATGTTGACTCGAAGACCTATGGTATTTGCTGTCTGTACCAACTGTTGTGTCTTCTGTTGAATATCCTGGTGTCTGCTTGCCAGCAACCCGATGTCGTCGGCATAGTCCAGGTCATCCAGCATTGAGGTCAACGTCCATTGTATTCCATGCCTCTTGCCCTCTGTGGTGCGGCGCATGATCCAGTCAATGGCCAGTGAGAAGAGAATTGGAGAGAGAATGCATCCTTGCTTCACTCCGGTTTCCACCTTGAATGGTTCAGTGAGTTGGTTGTTGTGGATTACTCTGCACTCAGAGTTTTCGTACAGGGACCTGATGACATTGACAATTTTCTTGGGGATGCCATAATGTCGTAGGATCCTCCACATAGAGTCTCATATCATACTGTGATGTAATAATACCTTCCATTTTAAGTCATCAAGCTGAAAATGACTAAATATCATACTTTGATGTAATAAAGCCCTACATTTTAAGTCATCAAGCTGAAAATGACTAAATATCATACTTTGATGTAATAATGCCCTCCATTTTAAGTCATCAAGCTGAAAAGGACTAAAGATCATTCTGGGATGTAATAAAGCCCTTCATTTTAATTCATCAAGCTGAAAATGACTAAACCAATATCTTACTGGAATGTAATACGCATTTTATGGCATTGGAGTCATCCAGCTGAAAATGACTAAAAATCATTACTGGGATGTAATGCAAACTCTCCACATTTTATGTGATCCAGCTGAAAATAACAAAACTGAAAAACAAGAATTGCAATATTCTATTCTTTTATTCATGAAACATTTTTAAAAATGTTCATACTAATGAGCTACAGAATCAATAAACAAGATCAATACAGTATCTGATATCTTAGTTTCTTAAAAAAATCAATTCCTGCAATTTAGAAGTCTCTATTTCACATAAAATATTTATGAAAATAAAAAAGCAGTGAACCATCAAATTTTATTTTAATAGATTCCAAATTGTCAGCAATGAAACTCCTAATCTGGCTTAGTACTGCAACTGAGAATTCATGATATATGGTGACATGAACAAATTTTCCAAATGGATAAATGATAGTATTTACAACGAATAGCTAGCAAAAACACGATACAGACAGCCTTTTAAAAGTAGTGAATCAGCTGAAGTCTCAGTGAAATGAGACTGAAATTGTATGTTTTACCATTTAATTTAAATTTAGAATGCAGTTATCTGATATCTCAACTCTAACTCTGAGATAATAGAAAATAAACATATTTAGGGCATTACATAGATGAAAAAAGACCAGTATATGCAGTATTTACTTGCATACCAGTATATGCAGTATTTCACTATAGACCAGTATAAGCAGTGTTCAGCAATATATCAGTATAAGCAGTGTTTAACTTTATACAGAATATGAAGTGTTTAACTACATACCAGTATATGCAGTGTTTAACTTTATACAGAATATGAAGTGTTTAACTACATACCAGTATAAGCAGTGTTTAACTTTATACAGAATATGAAGTGTTTAACTACATACCAGTATATGCAGTGTTTAACTACATACCAGTATAAGCAGTGTTCAACTTTATACAACTTTATACCAGTATATGCAGTATTTCACTATAGACCAGTATAAGCAGTGTTCAGCAATATATCAGTATAAGCAGTGTTTAACTTTATACAGAATATGAAGTGTTTAACTACATAACAGTATATGCAGTGTTTAACTTTATACAGAATATGAAGTGTTTAACTACATACCAGTATAAGCAGTGTTTAACTTTATACAGAATATCAAGTGTTTAACTACATACCAGTATATGCAGTGTTTAACTACATACCAGTATAAGCAGTGTTCAACTTTATACAGAATATGAAGTGTTTAACTACATACTAGTATATGCAGTATTTAACTTTTTACAGTATATGAAGTATTTCACTGTATACTAATAATAATGCAGTGTTCAATGTATAACAGTAATGCATTGTTTATTTCTATTCTTGTATATATTATACTAGTATATTGTGTATACTAGTATATAGTGTATATTGTATACTAGTATATAGTGTATATTGTATATTATTATATAGTGTTTAACTGCATACCAGTATAGGTGGTGTTTAAATTAATTCTCAAATATGCAAAGTATAAAGTACAATTAAAAAAAACTAACAAATTTAAAAATTAATTGTCAAATGTTCCCATTACTGATATACGAAATGGTGAGAGAGTAACCAAATCTATAAAAAATTTGAAACTTTTACAACATAAACTTATTTTACTTGCCATAAAGTTAATGATGGTTAAGCAAAATCTAATTAAGAGACAAACACAATTTTCTGTTAAGTTTGAAACTTAGTTTTGAGATAACAAACTTTAAACAATACAAGGAAATGATTTTTAAAGAAACTGTTAATATTAAATTACCACGACTGAACTTAACTAATTTTCAAATTAAATGCATCATTTACAAGAACATTTTCAAAGTACTCAAAACTTTGAGATTATCAGCATTGTGTAAAAATGTTCCAATGGTGAATAAGGATCTGCAATGAATAATTAATTACTGCATTACTGCTGAAATATCTTTTAAAATATATAACTAAATAGTTCCTTTACAAACTTTTCTAGAGCTTTCTTGAAGTTATATTTCTAGTTGTTTGAAACAGCATTTAATGTCTAAACATGTGATTCTCAAGTCAAATGGATTTTTTAAATGGGAGTTTTAAAATGGATTTGAAACCATAAATCTGAAATAAATTAAGCCAACTGGGAATAAAATGTGCCAAAGCAAACTGATAACTGGGAATTCAAAAATTCTGAAATTATATATATTATCAGAAGTGAGTTCAATTTTCAGCACTTGAGGATCCCATAAAAATCACTAAATAAAAAAACTAATAGTCTTAGGACAACTGGTCATTTAGTTCTAAAGCTTTGGTGAACTATCTGAGAAGATTATGGAGCGGATGAGGACAACAGCTATCATTTAAAGTTTCTGGAGTAGATGACGAAGATAACAGCTATCATTTAAAGTTTTTGGAGTAGATGATGAAGATAACAGCTATCATTTAAAGTTTTTGGAATAGATGATGAAGATAACAGCTATCATCTAAAGTTTCTGGAGTAGATGACGAAGATAACAGCTATCATTTAATGTTTCTGGAGCTTTAGTGAAACATCTTCTGAGAACGTTTTGAGAAGATGTGGATGATGACAAAGGCTGATTATTTAAGGCTTCCAGAGTTTCAGGGAACCATCTTCTGAGTAAGTTGCAAGAAGATTCTGGTGTGGATGATGGCTAATTCCAATTACATCTTTCTCATGAACCTGTCAATGGAAAAACATAAAATATGTAATGACTGGGTAAATTCAGCTTTATTTCTGACATGACAACAGTTACAGTCCCTACAATTTAAACAAATTCCAAATAACTTATCAAGGAAAGATCCCATTTTCTCAGTTAAAACTTGTCCCACTCATCCCATGTTCCTTATGCAAATTAACATTCAACGAAAGGGTTGGCCTCATCAGCCACCTGCACTTGCACAGAAAAAAACCAGCACCTCCAAGCCTTGGATGACTAGAGGTCCTCATCGATTCAATAAACGAAAAACATGTATGTATCTATGTGTGTGTGTACCTCATATGTATAATTCTAGACTGAAAACATCACAGTGTATTATGAACAACTGAGAGTTATAAATTGTTTCAAATCCAGTATGACAACATCAGCAATTAATGATAGTGTTTTTATGCTTAACAACATTAAATTTGTATCAACTCAAGCTAAGCTTTTGCCATTTTACTTTCTTGAAAAAAATAAACAAATGTTCTAGTAACTGCACTTCTTGTACATCTAGCATTTACCCCTCTGACAGAGAGCTGGATGGATCCAATGGGCAAACTGTTAGGATGGTAGCAGGGAGATAACAAAAGTGGGGTGAGGAAAAAATGTCTTTCCTTATCTGTCTTTGCTTTTGTTTCAGGTGATGCAAGCCATAAACTATGTTTTCTGCAATATGTGAGATAATGGTTCAGCGTTTACAGACTAGGATGGCAGAAACAAAGCTTGTGTACAAGTAAAAAATCAAATACTGCAATCACAAGCATACTAAATACTGATATTCCGGATGTACATGTTTGTAGTTCAGACCATTTTATATAGTACAGTAAGAATACAATCCATGCTAAATATTCCATTAAATATTTGGCCAATGTGACCTATTTTACTATAGTCTCATACAAGTTATTTGTAAAGAAAAAGGCTTAATTAATATACATCATCTCACTCTTATAATCAAAGTCCAATTAGTTGAATTAGATTTATAGATGAAGGTTTGATGTGGTTTTCACATGAAAAAAATTGCAATTCACAGCATTGGGAATTCTTTTTAAAGTCCCCATTTTCCTAAAAATTACACCTGAGAGCATTTTAGGTAACAAGCATAATGAAAGTAACTTAAAAATAAATATATTTAAAAAGAAACACAAATGGTGTGTAATGGCAATGAATTATCAAAAGGCATGAATTAATGCACATGTGATACCATATAAAAGACAAATAATTCAGAGAGTTAAAAACACCAATAACAGCAAATGTCCAGTACAGACTCAAAAGTGAACTTTTCAGGAAATGCTGTCCTTTTAATCTATTTTTCTGCTGGGTATTAAAACCATTTTGTGCATTCTTATGACTCCAACAAACCAAACTGAGCAATAAAAAATTTTCTTACATTTTCCCGTTACTATCTTTACCATGGGTGAAACGATTCATCGATATATCAATACTTTTGCTGTAACAACACACATATCGATACAAGAGATGGAGAATTGATACAAAATGATACTTACCATAAATAAGTTATTTAGTCTTCATGACCAATTATTATTAGTTTGCCTTGCTATTCTTTAAATATAGAATCCATCTAAAACAGCATTTGCTGTTCATGGGACTCTGTTTTATTAGTAAAAATCAAAAAGACTACCGAGATGAGCAATCTGCAAATTCGAACAGTGACATAGTTCATAATCTGTGCCTCGCCCTAATCCATGCTAATTATCTTAACCCAGCAGCATGTTCAACATAAATGTACATTCTAAACATGTTCCACATGTATAATAAAGTACTTTTCTTCTCATTTAATAACCACTTTTACGCTAGGTCTCTATGTTGAATTGTATGTCAACTCTGGTTGATTTGAAAGCTACATTATAGGTGTGTCACACGGTTAAATATGTCACACTGAAATTGCATTGGTTGTTATTACTTGTTCTTGTCCATGTTAAAGAATAACTAGCAATCAGAAATTAGTGTCCTGCGTGACAGAAAGGAAGTACAAGCAAAGAACAGAGAAACTTCATGCATGAGTCAATAATATGTAATTTACTTCAACAGAGATGCTGTCATGGTGAGCGATTGCATGAATCATGCAAAATGTTTATAGATTTGCACACTTGTAGAACATTAATGCACGAGAACTGATGTCAATTATTTGATAGTCCTGCACATGAAAATGTGGGTGAAAATATATACAATTTTTTATAAAACCGTTCTTCTAAACTGAAGGGACACCACCTACCTTCCAAAGATGGAAAGACCATCAAGTTCAAAAATGTGTATCGATATGCATTGCATTGCAGGCTGTGTATCGTGAACTGTATTGATATATGTGGCACAGGTGTATAGCTTCACCCCTAATGTTCACAAATGATACCTGTCAGTATACTACACATTTTCTTTTATGACCTTTAACCTTGAGCCTGATATCATCACTAGAAAACAAATGATCTTGATTGTATTAGAGAATGCCATGCTACAAAGACATGTACAGTCAAACCTATATTTGTTAATTTTTTTAAAACAGTTACTGAACTGCATCATAAAAGTTGTTGTTCAGATATATCCACATACTGTGTTTGATCAATATCCATCCATAACTGTGTTATCCTGCTTACAAGTCAGTATAGTCTTTAGTGAAGATGTGTTGGGAAATGTTCATATGTATCGAAACCATTTCAATTCAGAGAAAGAGGATTGTTTTGTTAGGTTTGCAGATCTAGCATGTATTGATTTCACTTCCTACTTAACTAGTTTTTGACCTTCATTATAAAATGCATATATTGAAAATTTCATCAGAACTGCTTCACAAACTCCAGAGTGGTAAAAATATCATTCAAGATCACCTCATTAATATTTATAGATAATACTCGTTGTACAAGATTTTTGTAAACCCACATTCCAAGTTTGAGTGAAATCAGATCAAAATATGGACTTTAAAGTGGTAAAAATAATGGCTGACAGATGGATACACAATGAATTACAAATTATTTATGACAAACACAGCCATACTGAAATCTCACAAGGTCTAAAGGTTAGGTGAGCTAAATATACAGACAGCTTACCGTCAATGTTCTCTCTAGCTTGCCTGTGGTGATACTGAAGCAATACAACACCATGTCCTCCCCAACACAGTAGATCCATTCACCTCGTGGTGACATGGTGGCACACAAAAAGTCACCACCCTCACGCTTACCACTGGAGAAACTCCTTACAATCTGTAATAAATTAAATACAGTATATAAGATCAGACCAACAAAATGAAATTCATTATTGAGTATGCTGATATATATATATATATATATATATATATATATATATTATAATAAAGCCAAAGAATGTATGTCCACTGTCATATTGTCATATAATCCTATATCACAATATCCATTATAATGTTTGTTCATTGCCATATAGTCATACATCCAGAAGTCTTGGAAATGCTCAAACATATTTGGACGCAAAAAGAAATTCTGGGATGTAGAAGTCCAATCTATGCTTGCAATAGCTGGGTGGCAAATTAAAAGGTTTGTCAGTCCTGCTCGAACCAAATGTTGATTGGAAAGTATGTTGAATAATAAATCAATTTACTGATATTTACAATGACAGAATGCAGTGGTTGGAAGGCCTCCACATGTGCATGTTGGATTCCAATTTTTTTTAAATCCTAGTGTGACCTAGGACATCACAGTACCTATAATAATTCAGGTATTTACAAATCCACTTCACAACTCCCAGGACAAGCTCAAATTTGTTTCATGCAAGCTCAGATTTGCAGCCACTTGCCTGAGGGAAAGTCCCAAAAATTGTGAGAGAGATACATGACACAGGAATGTTTTGAATGTTGGTGGTCTGGTTACACAGTAACTCTGTGTGAGGTAATTTATCAACAGCAAGGGGGATCTCAATACAATACATATATCAGCACCTTTGCTTACTGGTTATATGTAACGCATTATTCTTTGGCATACCTGTCTACAGTTTCTTTTATCTATTTGATGTGCATTTTAATCCTGCAGTCAATGTCAAGGTCAGTCTCACATTTTCTTCTGCAGTCATGATAATGTGAATATTTACTATTTAAAGCAAATTTTCACAAACAAGGAATAGATATTTATATTCAAATTTATCAGTTATATTTTATTCATAATATTTTTTATGTGTCAAGGATTGAAGACTTGAAACAATGTCTTTTCAAATATCGTTTTGATGAATGTCACTCACTTTATGGCAAGTAGGTGTTAACTGCTGAAAATGCAGCTTGTGAGATTTCATTGACAAGTGTGTGTTTGGAAATAAAAAGGCACTTGACTCTAATGATTAACTACCAGGCATACTTCATTCAAAGTGTGACTGATGTTATAAAAATGTAGCAGGTGGCATATATATATATATATATATATATATATATATATATTACATGATAATTAATTAAATGGAGAAAAAAATAATGTTCTCGAATCATCTCTAAATCAGATACTCAAATATGTCATGAATTTGAAGGTGACTACATGGTAATTCATAAGTAAATTTATTTTTAAAAAAGTGTTCACAAATCCTTGAGTTGTGAGTTAATAAATTATTACAAACAATCTTGCTTTAATTCTCTCTCTCTTTCTCTCCTAAAAATTTTGCTATTTCTAAAATCTTTTCTACTTAAACCTTTATCAGTCTATATACATGTACATCTACATTCTAGCTCTTTCTAACTGACATATCTATGGATATATTTACATATATATTTTTATTTTATTTACTAGCATATGCCAAGAGAGTTTCAATAAATAACATATTTTTTAAAATTGTTTTACTAATTGAGATATAATAACGAGGACAAAGCTCAAATTTTTAGAGCCCAAGTTCAATTTTCCAGTCAGTCTGCTCAAGTCTTTTCTAAAATTTGTAATGTAGGACCATATGGCAGACAGTGGACAGTCATTATAATGGATACTTTGTAATGTAGAACCATTTGACAATGGACAGAAATTAAAAAGGATTTACAAAGTATCCATTACATTGACTGTCCACAATTGTCCATTGTCTGCCATATGGTCATATTTTACAGTATGCATTATAATATCTGTCCATTGCCATATGGTCCTACATTACAATTATCCATTATAATGTTTGTCCACTGTCTGCCATATGGTCCTACATTACAAAGTATCCATTATAATGACTGTCCATTGTCTGCCATATGGTCCTATTTTACAGTATGCATTATAATGTCTGTCCATTGCAATATGGTCCTACATAACAATTATCCATTATAATGTTTGTCCACTGTAAGCCATATGGTCCTACTTTACAAAGTATCCATTATAATGTGTGTAAATTGCCATATGGTCCTACATTACAAAGTATCCATTATAATGCATGTCCATTGCCATATATATGGTCCTACATTACAACGTATCCATGATAATGTATTTTTTTTTTTATTATTTATTATTAAACACAAGGTATCAGGATTTTACATATTCCCCTACATCACCACCTAACCTGGCGTATGGGGCATGATCTTAAATTCTTTTATGTCCTGATCTCTACATGTGTTGCCTACACAACACGCACACACAGACACTTACTTACAATCACAATTATACTCGCATACAAACCCCAAGATGTTTGAAATTGCATTTTAAAAAAAATAATAATAAATATATAAATTTTAAAATTAAAAATAATAATAATAATGATGATAATTTATGTACCAAAAGTTGATAATAGGGTAATAATAGTTGATAATAGGGTCCACTTTCTTTTAAACTCGTCTTCTGTTACTCACTTTGGCGACATATTTTTCCAGCGTTTTATATGATAAAACACAATTTTTATAATAGGCAAGATTTGGGCTTTTTGATGCACAACGTGATCTGTATATAACATATTTTGCAAGCAAAATTAGGAAGTTAATAAGATTGTCAAAGTTGTAAGTTCCTATAAAGACATCTTTTCGTGTAATTCTAAAATTTGAGTCATAAGTTTGGATCCATTCTAACAACAGTTTCCAAAAGTTTTCAGTAACTAAACAGTCATCCATGATAATGTATTGTCCATTGTCATATGGTCCAACATTACAAAGTATCCATTAAAATGCATCTCCATTGCCATATGGTCCTACATTACAAAGTATCCATGATAATGTCTGTCTAGTGCCATATGGTCCTAAATTACAAAGTATCCATTATAATACATACCCATTGCCATATCCTACATTACAAAGTATCCATTATAATACATCTTCATTGCCATATGGTCTTACATTAAAAGTATCCATTATAATGCATCTCCATTTCCATATGGTCCTATATTACAAAGTATCCATTCTAATGCCTCTCCAGTGGCATAGGGTTGCACATTACAAAGTATCCATTATAATGTCTGTCTAGTGCCATATAGTCCTACATTACAAATATCCATTACAATGCATGTCAAGTGCCATATGGTCCTATATTACAAAATATCCATTATGATGCCTCTCCAGTGGCATCGGGTTGCACATTACAAAGTATCCATTATAATGTATGTCCATTGCCAAATGGTCTTACATTACAGTATGCTTTTAAATGTCTGCCCATTGCTGTATGGTCATATGTAATACAGTACCATATAGTTCTAATGAAAATGAAAACAGGAGTCTCATAATTTAGACAATATTGTAAAACAAAAAGCAATGTTTTATAGGTACAATCATTGAACATTATGTATTACATATTTTTCTAAAGCATTTAATATGAAATTGTTTTGGCAATCAAGCTATCATACATTATATATAATCAATGATAAAATATGGTACCACAAAAAGGGAGAAAATCACAGACTTTTCTAATGGTCACTTTCCTTTATTAACAGTTGTCCTTGGTTTAAATTAAATACATATTTAAGGAAGAGACAAAAAACTATTTTATCTGATCTAATTGGTGACCAAAATTGGCCCTTAACCAGTTTGTCCTTTCCTATTAATAGTAGAACAGACTATTTTTGGAAGCAACTTGAAATAATGGCATTTACAACAATTACAAAAGTCCACTATATTCTTTAGTGCAAATTAAAATGGATAGCTAGCAGCCAAAAGTGAAATTTTTATAGGTAAATAAGGGACTCTGTTTGACATCACAAATCTTTAATACTGAATGAGATACCTGAACTAAACACATAACATAATGAGTTCCTTTAAATATTCAAGGTAATATATATATATATATATATATATATATTCCTTTCCAAAAGTAATGTTGCACTAATACTAAATCCTTACCTGTCCCTGCATATTCATGATAACAATGGTGTTGGATCTGTTGCACA
This sequence comes from Unio delphinus, assembly GCA_029339505.1. Taxonomy (NCBI): domain Eukaryota; kingdom Metazoa; phylum Mollusca; class Bivalvia; order Unionida; family Unionidae; genus Unio; species Unio delphinus. Next base: position 3,407,258 of record JAQISU010000011.1, read on the forward strand.
CAATGAACTGCTCTGCATTACGAGGGAGAGGGTGAATACTATGAACTGTGATATCACTTCCTGCAGTCCCACCCAGCGACTTGAATGTAGACTGACACTCTTGGGATTTGATGCTCCATACTTTGATAGTACCATCTGAGCTTGCACTGGAATGCAGAATGTTTTTCCATAATGTATACCAGATCTATCTTTATATCTTTAAAATAAACATGTCAACTAGGATGAGCACATTTCTTGTGCATTGTTGTAAAAAGCTGGTCTCAATGGTCATTCCCATTTTCTCTATGACAATTGACAGCTAAAGCCATTTATTAAACAGTCAGCTGCCATTATCATACGAGTGACCCAGTGTTCTCTAACAGTAGTTTCTTCCTGCTTAAAATGGATGACCTAGTGTTCTCTAACAGTAGTTTCTTACTGCTTAAAATGAATGACCTAGTGTTCTCTAACAGTAGTTTCTTACTGCTTAAAGTGAATGACCTAGTGTTCTCTAACAGTAGTTTCTTCCTGCTTAAAGTGAATGACCTAGTGTTCTCTAACAGTAGTTTCTTACTGCTTAAAGTGAATGACCTAGTGTTCTCTAACAGTAGTTTCTTACTGCTTAAAGTGAATGACCTAGTGTTCTCTAACAGTAGTTTCTTCCTGCTTAAAGTGAATGACCTAGTGTTCTCTAACAGTAGTTTCTTCCTGCTTAAAGTGAATGACCTAGTGTTCTCTAACATTAGTTTCTTACTGCTTAAAGTGAATGACCTAGTGTTCTCTAACAGTAGTTTCTTCCTGCTTAAAATGGATGACCTAGTGTTCTCTAACAGTAGTTTCTTACTGCTTAAAGTGAATGACCTAGTGTTCTCTAACAGTAGTTTCTTACTGCTTAAAATGAATGACCTAGTGTTCTCTAACAGTAGTTTCTTACTGCTTAAAATGGATGACCTAGTGTTCTCTAACAGTAGTTTCTTCCTGCTTAAAATGGATGACCTAGTGTTCTCTAACAGTAGTTTCTTACTGCTTAAAGTGAATGACCTAGTGTTCTCTAACAGTAGTTTCTTACTGCTTAAAGTGAATGACCTAGTGTTCTCTAACAGTAGTTTCTTACTGCTTAAAGTGAATGACCTAGTGTTCTCTAACAGTAGTTTCTTACTGCTTAAAATGGATGACCTAGTGTTCTCTAACAGTAGTTTCTTCCTGCTTAAAGTGAATGACCTAGTGTTCTCTAACAGTAGTTTCTTCCTGCTTAAAGTGAATGACCTAGTGTTCTCTAACAGTAGTTTCTTACTGCTTAAAGTGAATGACCTAGTGTTCTCTAACAGTAGTTTCTTACTGCTTAAAGTGAATGACCTAGTGTTCTCTAACAGTAGTTTCTTACTGCTTAAAGTGAATGACCTAGTGTTCTCTAACAGTAGTTTCTTACTGCTTAAAGTGAATGACCTAGTGTTCTCTAACAGTAGTTTCTTACTGCTTAAAGTGAATGACCTAGTGTTCTCTAACAGTAGTTTCTTCCTGCTTAAAGTGAATGACCTAGTGTTCTCTAACAGTAGTTTCTTACTGCTTAAAGTGAATGACCTAGTGTTCTCTAACAGTAGTTTCTTACTGCTTAAAGTGAATGACCTAGTGTTCTCTAACAGTAGTTTCTTACTGCTTAAAGTGAATGACCTAGTGTTCTCTAACAGAAGTTTCTTACTGCTCAAAGTGAATGACCTAGTGTTCTCTAACAGTAGTTTCTTCCTGCTTAAAGTGAATGACATAGTGTTCTCTAACAGTAGTTTCTTACTGCTTAAAGTGAATGACCTAGTGTTCTCTAACAGTAGTTTCTTCCTGCTTAAAGTGAATGACCTAGTGTTCTCTAACAGTAGTTTCTTACTGCTTAAAATGAATGACCAAGTGTTCTCTAACAGTAGTTTCTTACTGCTTAAAGTGAATGACCTAGTGTTCTCTAACAGTAGTTTCTTCCTGCTTAAAGTGAATGACCTAGTGTTCTCTAACAGTAGTTTCTTCCTGCTTAAAGTGAATGACCTAGTGTTCTCTAACAGTAGTTTCTTACTGCTTAAAATGAATGACCTAGTGTTCTCTAACAGTAGTTTCTTACTGCTTAAAGTGAATGACCTAGTGTTCTCTAACAGTAGTTTCTTCCTGCTTAAAGTGAATGACCTAGTGTTCTCTAACAGTAGTTTCTTACTGCTTAAAGTGAATGACCTAGTGTTCTCTAACAGTAGTTTCTTACTGCTTAAAGTGAATGACCTAGTGTTCTCTAACAGTAGTTTCTTACTGCTTAAAGTGAATGACCTAGTGTTCTCTAACAGTAGTTTCTTACTGCTTAAAGTGAATGACCTAGTGTTCTCTAACAGTAGTTTCTTCCTGCTTAAAGTGAATGACCTAGTGTTCTCTAACAGTAGTTTCTTACTGCTTAAAAATGAATGACCTAGTGTTCTCTAACAGTAGTTTCTTACTGCTTAAAGTGAATGACCTAGTGTTCTCTAACAGTAGTTTCTTACTGCTTAAAGTGAATGACCTAGTGTTCTCTAACAGTAGTTTCTTACTGCTTAAAATGGATGACCTAGTGTTCTCTAACAGTAGTTTCTTCCTGCTTAAAATGAATGACCTAGTGTTCTCTAACAGTAGTTTCTTACTGCTTAAAGTGAATGACCTAGTGTTCTCTAACAGTAGTTTCTTACTGCTTAAAGTGAATGACCTAGTGTTCTCTAACAGTAGTTTCTTACTGCTTAAAATGAATGACCTAGTGTTCTCTAACAGTAGTTTCTTACTGCTTAAAATGAATGACCTAGTGTTCTCTAACAGTAGTTTCTTACTGCTTAAAATGGATGACCTAGTGTTCTCTAACAGTAGTTTCTTCCTGCTTAAAATGAATGACCTAGTGTTCTCTAACAGTAGTTTCTTACCGCTTAAAGTGAATGACCTAGTGTTCTCTAACAGTAGTTTCTTACTGCTTAAAGTGAATGACCTAGTGTTCTCTAACAGTAGTTTCTTACTGCTTAAAGTGAATGACCTAGTGTTCTCTAACAGTAGTTTCTTACTGCTTAAAGTGAATGACCTAGTGTTCTCTAACAGTAGTTTCTTACTGCTTAAAGTGAATGACCTAGTGTTCTCTAACAGTAGTTTCTTACTGCTTAAAGTGAATGACCTAGTGTTCTCTAACAGTAGTTTCTTCCTGCTTAAAATGGATGACCTAGTGTTCTCTAACAGTAGTTTCTTACTGCTTAAAGTGAATGACCTAGTGTTCTCTAACAGTAGTTTCTTCCTGCTTAAAATGGATGACCTAGTGTTCTCTAACAGTAGTTTCTTCCTGCTTAAAGTGAATGACCTAGTGTTCTCTAACAGTAGTTTCTTCCTGCTTAAAATGGATGACCTAGTGTTCTCTAACAGTAGTTTCTTCCTGCTTAAAGTGAATGACCTAGTGTTCTCTAACAGTAGTTTCTTCCTGCTTAAAGTGAATGACCTAGTGTTCTCTAACAGTAGTTTCTTACTGCTTAAAGTGAATGACCTAGTGTTCTCTAACAGTAGTTTCTTACTGCTTAAAGTGAATGACCAGTGTTCTCTAACAGTAGTTTCTTCCTGCTTAAAATGGATGACCTAGTGTTCTCTAACAGTAGTTTCTTCCTGCTTAAAATGGATGACCTAGTGTTCTCTAACAGTAGTTTCTTCCTGCTTAAAATGAATGACCTAGTGTTCTCTAACAGTAGTTTCTTCCTGCTTAAAGTGAATGACCTAGTGTTCTCTAACAGTAGTTTCTTACTGCTTAAAGTGAATGACCCAGTGTTCTCTAACAGTAGTTTCTTCCTGCTTAAAATGGATGACCTAGTGTTCTCTAACAGTAGTTTCTTCCTGCTTAAAATGGATGACCTAGTGTTCTCTAACAGTAGTTTCTTCCTGCTTAAAATGGATGACCTAGTGTTCTCTAACAGTAGTTTCTTCCTGCTTAAAATGGATGACCTAGTGTTCTCTAACAGTAGTTTCTTCCTGCTTAAAATGGATGACCTAGTGTTCTCTAACAGTAGTTTCTTCCTGCTTAAAGTGAATGACCTAGTGTTCTCTAACAGTAGTTTCTTACTGCTTAAAATGAATGACCAAGTGTTCTCTAACAGTAGTTTCTTACTGCTTAAAGTGAATGACCTAGTGTTCTCTAACAGTAGTTTCTTCCTGCTTAAAGTGAATGACCTAGTGTTCTCTAACAGTAGTTTCTTACTGCTTAAAGTGAATGACCTAGTGTTCTCTAACAGTAGTTTCTTACTGCTTAAAATGAATGACCTAGTGTTCTCTAACAGTAGTTTCTTCCTGCTTAAAATGGATGACCTAGTGTTCTCTAACAGTAGTTTCTTACTGCTTAAAATGGATGACCTAGTGTTCTCTAACAGTAGTTTCTTACTGCTTAAAGTGAATGACCTAGTGTTCTCTAACAGTAGTTTCTTCCTGCTTAAAATGGATGACCTAGTGTTCTCTAACAGTAGTTTCTTCCTGCTTAAAGTGAATGACCTAGTGTTCTCTAACAGTAGTTTCTTACTGCTTAAAATGAATGACCTAGTGTTCTCTAACAGTAGTTTCTTACTGCTTAAAGTGAATGACCTAGTGTTCTCTAACAGTAGTTTCTTACTGCTTAAAATGAATGACCTAGTGTTCTCTAACAGTAGTTTCTTCCTGCTTAAAGTGAATGACCTAGTGTTCTCTAACAGTAGTTTCTTACTGCTTAAAATGGATGACCTAGTGTTCTCTAACAGTAGTTTCTTACTGCTTAAAGTGAATGACCTAGTGTTCTCTAACAGTAGTTTCTTACTGCTTAAAGTGAATGACCTAGTGTTCTCTAACAGTAGTTTCTTACTGCTTAAAGTGAATGACCTAGTGTTCTCTAACAGTAGTTTCTTCCTGCTTAAAATGGATGACCTAGTGTTCTCTAACAGTAGTTTCTTACTGCTTAAAGTGAATGACCTAGTGTTCTCTAACAGTAGTTTCTTCCTGCTTAAAATGGATGACCTAGTGTTCTCTAACAGTAGTTTCTTCCTGCTTAAAATGGATGACCTAGTGTTCTCTAACAGTAGTTTCTTCCTGCTTAAAGTGAATGACCTAGTGTTCTCTAACAGTAGTTTCTTACTGCTTAAAGTGAATGACCTAGTGTTCTCTAACAGTAGTTTCTTACTGCTTAAAATGAATGACCTAGTGTTCTCTAACAGTAGTTTCTTACTGCTTAAAGTGAATGACCTAGTGTTCTCTAACAGTAGTTTCTTACTGCTTAAAGTGAATGACCTAGTGTTCTCTAACAGTAGTTTCTTACTGCTTAAAGTGAATGACCTAGTGTTCTCTAACAGTAGTTTCTTACTGCTTAAAGTGAATGACCTAGTGTTCTCTAACAGTAGTTTCTTACTGCTTAAAATGAATGACCTAGTGTTCTCTAACAGTAGTTTCTTCCTGCTTAAAATGGATGACCTAGTGTTCTCTAACAGTAGTTTCTTACTGCTTAAAGTGAATGACCTAGTGTTCTCTAACAGTAGTTTCTTACTGCTTAAAGTGAATGACCTAGTGTTCTCTAACAGTAGTTTCTTACTGCTTAAAGTGAATGACCTAGTGTTCTCTAACAGTAGTTTCTTCCTGCTTAAAATGGATGACCTAGTGTTCTCTAACAGTAGTTTCTTACTGCTTAAAATGAATGACCTAGTGTTCTCTAACAGTAGTTTCTTACTGCTTAAAGTGAATGACCTAGTGTTCTCTAACAGTAGTTTCTTACTGCTTAAAATGGATGACCTAGTGTTCTCTAACAGTAGTTTCTTACTGCTTAAAGTGAATGACCCAGTGTTCTCTAACAGTAGTTTCTTCCTGCTTAAAATGGATGACCTAGTGTTCTCTAACAGTAGTTTCTTCCTGCTTAAAATGGATGACCTAGTGTTCTCTAACAGTAGTTTCTTACTGCTTAAAGTGAATGACCCAGTGTTCTCTAACAGTAGTTTCTTACTGCTTAAAGTGAATGACCCAGTGTTCTCTAACAGTAGTTTCTTACTGCTTAAAATGAATGACCTAGTGTTCTCTAACAGTAGTTTCTTACTGCTTAAAGTGAATGACCTAGTGTTCTCTAACAGTAGTTTCTTACTGCTTAAAATGGATGACCTAGTGTTCTCTAACAGTAGTTTCTTACTGCTTAAAGTGAATGACCTAGTGTTCTCTAACAGTAGTTTCTTCCTGCTAAAGTGAATGACCTAGTGTTCTCTAACAGTAGTTTCTTACTGCTTAAAGTGAATGACCTAGTGTTCTCTAACAGTAGTTTCTTACTGCTTAAAGTGAATGACCTAGTGTTCTCTAACAGTAGTTTCTTCCTGCTTAAAATGGATGACCTAGTGTTCTCTAACAGTAGTTTCTTACTGCTTAAAGTGAATGACCTAGTGTTCTCTAACAGTAGTTTCTTCCTGCTTAAAATGGATGACCTAGTGTTCTCTAACAGTAGTTTCTTCCTGCTTAAAATGGATGACCTAGTGTTCTCTAACAGTAGTTTCTTCCTGCTTAAAGTGAATGACCTAGTGTTCTCTAACAGTAGTTTCTTACTGCTTAAAGTGAATGACCTAGTGTTCTCTAACAGTAGTTTCTTACTGCTTAAAGTGAATGACCTAGTGTTCTCTAACAGTAGTTTCTTACTGCTTAAAGTGAATGACCTAGTGTTCTCTAACAGTAGTTTCTTCCTGCTTAAAATGAATGACCTAGTGTTCTCTAACAGTAGTTTCTTACTGCTTAAAGTGAATGACCTAGTGTTCTCTAACAGTAGTTTCTTACTGCTTAAAGTGAATGACCTAGTGTTCTCTAACAGTAGTTTCTTACTGCTTAAAGTGAATGACCTAGTGTTCTCTAACAGTAGTTTCTTACTGCTTAAAATGAATGACCTAGTGTTCTCTAACAGTAGTTTCTTACTGGTTAAAGTGAATGACCTAGTGTTCTCTAACAGTAGTTTCTTCCTGCTTAAAATGGATGACCTAGTGTTCTCTAACAGTAGTTTCTTCCTGCTTAAAGTGAATGACCTAGTGTTCTCTAACAGTAGTTTCTTCCTGCTTAAAGTGAATGACCTAGTGTTCTCTAACAGTAGTTTCTTACTGCTTAAAGTGAATGACCTAGTGTTCTCTAACAGTAGTTTCTTACTGCTTAAAATGGATGACCTAGTGTTCTCTAACAGTAGTTTCTTCCTGCTTAAAATGGATGACCTAGTGTTCTCTAACAGTAGTTTCTTACTGCTTAAAATGGATGACCTAGTGTTCTCTAACAGTAGTTTCTTCCTGCTTAAAATGGATGACCTAGTGTTCTCTAACAGTAGTTTCTTCCTGCTTAAAATGGATGACCTAGTGTTCTCTAACAGTAGTTTCTTCCTGCTTAAAGTGAATGACCTAGTGTTCTCTAACAGTAGTTTCTTACTGCTTAAAGTGAATGACCTAGTGTTCTCTAACAGTAGTTTCTTACTGCTTAAAGTGAATGACCTAGTGTTCTCTAACAGTAGTTTCTTACTGCTTAAAGTGAATGACCTAGTGTTCTCTAACAGTAGTTTCTTCCTGCTTAAAATGAATGACCTAGTGTTCTCTAACAGTAGTTTCTTACTGCTTAAAGTGAATGACCTAGTGTTCTCTAACAGTAGTTTCTTACTGCTTAAAGTGAATGACCTAGTGTTCTCTAACAGTAGTTTCTTACTGCTTAAAGTGAATGACCTAGTGTTCTCTAACAGTAGTTTCTTACTGCTTAAAATGAATGACCTAGTGTTCTCTAACAGTAGTTTCTTACTGGTTAAAGTGAATGACCTAGTGTTCTCTAACAGTAGTTTCTTCCTGCTTAAAATGGATGACCTAGTGTTCTCTAACAGTAGTTTCTTCCTGCTTAAAGTGAATGACCTAGTGTTCTCTAACAGTAGTTTCTTACTGCTTAAAGTGAATGACCTAGTGTTCTCTAACAGTAGTTTCTTACTGCTTAAAGTGAATGACCTAGTGTTCTCTAACAGTAGTTTCTTACTGCTTAAAATGGATGACCTAGTGTTCTCTAACAGTAGTTTCTTCCTGCTTAAAATGGATGACCTAGTGTTCTCTAACAGTAGTTTCTTACTGCTTAAAATGGATGACCTAGTGTTCTCTAACAGTAGTTTCTTCCTGCTTAAAATGGATGACCTAGTGTTCTCTAACAGTAGTTTCTTCCTGCTTAAAATGGATGACCTAGTGTTCTCTAACAGTAGTTTCTTCCTGCTTAAAGTGAATGACCTAGTGTTCTCTAATAGTAGTTTCTTTTTCTTACTGCTTAAAGTGGATGAGCATATGAAACATACAATGATGCAGGTGTCATGCCATGAAATGAAATGTCACTTAATAGGTAATTACATTGTGTAAAGTAAATTTCCATGAAATGAAATGTCATTTAATAGGAAAAGATATATCAAGTAAATTCCAATGAAATGAAATGTCACTTAATAGGTAAAGATATCATGTCAAGTACATTCCCATGAAAACATGACTTATACTGTTCATCTTCAGGATCTGGGTGGCTAAGTGTTCTACAGCACTAACCTTTACCAATCACTGCCATTTTACCATGATGAACATTATGTAACTCAGCTAGGCCACACAACTAAAATCTGACATGGACTTGAACAAAGACTTTTCTAACCTTATAGCCTGGATGAAGATAATTACACAGCTCAGCTAGGCCACACAACTAAAATCTGACATGGACTTGAACAAAGACCTTTCCAACCTTATAGCCTGGATGAAGATAATTACACAGCTCAGCTAGGCCACACAACTAAAATCTGACATGGACAGGAACACAAAGACCTTTCCAACCTTATAGCCTGGATGATGATAATTACACAGCTCAGCTAGGCCACACAACTAAAATCTGACATGGACTTGAACAAAGACCTTTCCAACCTTATAGCCTGGATGAAGATACTTACACAGCTCAGCTAGGCCACACAACTAAAATCTGACATGGACAGGAACACAAAGACTTTTCCAACCTTATAGCCTGGATGATGATAATTACACAGCTCAGCTAGGCCACACAACTAAAATCTGACATGGACAGGAACACAAAAACTTTTCCAACCTTATAGCCTGGATGATGATAATTACACAGCTCAGCTAGGCCACACAACTAAAATCTGACATGGACTTGAACAAAGACATTTCTAACCTTATAGCCTGGATGATGATAATTACACAATTCAGCTAGGCCATACAACTAAAATCTGACATGGACTAGAACAAAGACTTTTCCAACCTTATAGCCTAGATGATGATAATTACACAACTCAGCTAGGCCACACAACTAAAATCTGACATGGACTTGAACAAAGACCTTTCCAACCTTATAACCTGGATGAAGATAATTACACAGCTCAGCTAGGCCACACAACTAAAATCTGACATGGACAGGAACACAAAGACTTTTCCAACCTTATAGCCTGGATGAAGATAATTAAACAGCTCAGCTAGGCCACACAACTAAAATCTGACATGGACAGGAACACAAAGACATTTCTAACCTTATAGCCTGGATGATGATAATTACACAGCTCAGCTAGGCCACACAACTAAAATCTGACATGGACAGGAACACAAAGATTTTTCCAACCTTATAGCCTGGATGATGATAATTACACAGCTCAGCTAGGCCACACAACTAAAATCTGACATGGACAGGAACACAAAGACTTTTCCAACCTTATAGCCTGGATGATGATAATTACACAACTCAGCTAGGCCATACAACTAAAATCTGACATGGACTAGAACAAAGACATTTCTAACCTTATAGCCTGGATGATGATAATTACACAATTCATTATAGCATAACTGAGTTATAGCTCCATTAATCACTTGGCAATGTAGGCTGTGGATTTCCAAGAATGATTGCCATCTGATTTGTGACCAGTTGAAAAGAAGCCAATGAATCAAAATATAGCATAGAAGAAGTAGACAAATGCAGTATACAAAAGTAGTGAAATGAAACATAAAGAAGTAACCAAAAGTAGCACAAAGGAAGTAACCAAAAGCAGCATAGAAGAGGCAGCCAAATGTAGAATAGAAAAGTAGCAAAATATAGTATAGAAAAGTAGCCAAATGTAGCATAGAGGAAGTAGCCAAAGTAGCATCAAGAAGTAGCTAAAGGAGCAGATAAAATGTAACCATATGTAGCATACAGGAAGTAGCCAAATGCAGCATACAGCAAGTATCTAAATTAGCTTACAGGAAGAAGCCAAATGCAACATATAGGAAGGATCTAAATTATCTTAAAGGAGATGCCAAATGCAGCATACAGGAAGCAGCCAAATGCAGCATACAGGAAGTAGCTAAAGTAGCATACAGGAAGCAGCCAAATGCAGCATACAGGAAGTAGCTAAAGTAGCATACAGGAAGCAGCCAAATGCAGCATACAGGAAGTAGCTAAAGTAGCATACAGGAAGCAGCTAAAGTAGCATACAGGAAGCAGCCAAATGCATCATACAGGAAATAGCTAAAGTAGCATACAGGAAGTGGCCAAATGCAGCATACAGGAAATAGCTAAAGTAGCATACAGGAAGTGGCCAAATGCAGCATACAGGAAATAGCTAAAGTAGCATACAGGAAGTGGCCAAATGCAGCATACAGGAAATAGCTAAAGTAGCATACAGGAAGTGGCCAAATGCAGCATACAGGAAATAGCTAAAGTAGCATACAGGAAGTGGCCAAATGCAGCATACAGGAAATAGCTAAAGTAGCATACAGGAAGTGGCCAAATGCAGCATACAGGAAATAGCTAAAGTAGCATACAGGAAGTGGCCTAATGCAGCATACAGGAAATAGCTAAAGTAGCATACAGGAAGTGGCCAAATGCAGCATAGAGGAAATAGCTAAACTAGCATACAGGAAGCAGCCAAATGCAGCATACAGGAAGTAGCTAAAGTAGCATACAGGAAGTGGCCAAATGCAGCATACAGGAAATAGCTAAAGTAGCATACAGGAAGTGGCCAAATGCAGCATACAGGAAAAAGCTAAAGTAGCATACAGGAAGCAGCCAAATGAAGCATACAGGAAGCAGCCAAATGCAGCATACAGGAAATAGCTAAAGTAGCATACAGGAAGTGGCCAAATGCAGCATACAGGAAATAGCTAAAGTAGCATACAGGAAGTGGCCAAATGCAGCATACAGGAAGTAGCTAAAGTAGCATACAGGAAGCAGCCAAATGCAGCATACAGGAAGTAGCTAAAGTAGCATACAGGAAGTGGCCAAATGCAGCATACAGGAAGTAGCTAAAGTAGCATACAGGAAGTGGCCAAATGCAGCATACAGGAAGTAGCTAAAGTAGCATACAGGAAGCAGCCAAATGCAGCATACAGGAAGTAGCTAAAGTAGCATACAGGAAGTGGCCAAATGCAGCATACAGGAAGTAGCTAAAGTAGCATACAGGAAGCAGCCAAATGCAGCATACAGGAAATAGCTAAAGTAGCATACAGGAAGCAGCCAAATGCAGCATACAGGAAATAGCTAAAGTAGCATACAGGAAGCAGCCAAATGCAGCATACAGGAAATAGCTAAAGTAGCATACAGGAAGCAGCTAAATGCAGCATACAGGAAATAGCTAAAGTAGCATACAGGAAGTGGCCAAATGCAGCATACAGGAAATAGCTAAAGTAGCATACAGGAAGCAGCTAAATGCAGCATACAGGAAATAGCTAAAGTAGCATACAGGAAGTGGCCAAATGCAGCATACAAGAAGCAGCCAAATGCAGCATAGAAGAAGTAGGAGGATGGAGGAAGCAGCCAAATGTAGCATTGAGGATGTAGTGATTACATTCTGCACTAACTTAAAGGTGATAAGCAAGACAGTTGTGTCCACCTTGTAAAATAAAGGGTTGATCATAATGACTACAGGATGTTTTTATCCAAGGATGGCAGCTCTCACTACTGAACATCACCCAATGTTTGCAAAGCCAGATAGACAGAATAATGTTGGTAGTGGCCTTCCACAAAGAAAAACTTGGAATTGCTCAGATTCTATATTTTCATCAGACTTATTGTCAACACTTTCTTTATGCCTTCACTGACTGTGACTGAGTGAGGAGATAGAAATATGTCCATGTCTGCTCTTCTTCATCTTCTAAATCCACTGAAGCCTTTGTGAAGCTGTGCATGTTTGTGTGTGTGTGTGTGTGTGTGAGAAAGAGAGAGAGAGAGAGAGAGAGAGAGAGAGAGAGAGAGAGAGAAAGAGATTGAATAAGAATGACAGTACTGCTTTCCATAATGTTGTTGTAATATTCCTCAGCATGTATTTACTCTAAATATTCCTAAACTATTGAAAAAAGAAATCTCACCTTATGATGTGGTGTCCATCCTGAGTAAACACCGAATCATTAACAAATGATGTGTGACCAGTAAATTCTTTTAATGTCTTCCCCGATTTTAGACCATGAATCCTGCACATAAAACAAGGTCATTTATTATTAAAAACATATGAAAACTGGTTAAAAAATAAAACGCCAATAAGACTTTGTAGTTTTTGAAGATACATGATGTGTTTGCTTAAGTGAATTGAAGTGAATTACCAGACACACGACTGACCTTGATTCAAGTTTCACATCAATCCACATTAAAATAACTGGGTGAAGATATAAACATAAAAATCAATCTTACTAAAAATTATGATATGTAGCTGTTCCTACTGATTCATAGTTTTTCTTTTCTTGGTATAAACAAATACCTGGAATAATGACAATTTCATATATATTCATAAATAAATAGGTAGATATGAATTATATGTAAGAGAGATTTGCTTTTATCAAACACTAACAGCCTTACCAAGAAATGTGCAGGGCAACTGCTGGACAACGAGCTGAGGTCAATTTTATTTCATAACACTGGATAGAAATAATGGGTGTTTATTAATTCCCTTTAACCTAATCTTATTAATTTAATAAATGTTTTAATTTTAATGATTACTTTTGCCTGTACTATGAATGCAACCCCACCCCCATATTGAAAAATGATTCATTTTTAAAAAAATCTATTTATCTGTCACAGTGTAAGTAAGAAACAAGTAAGATTGCAATATGTATATGCTAAGCCCTAAGGCTAATTATTCCACTTCATAAAAGTTACGATCTCAGTGAACAGTGAGGTGTCAAAGCGATGTGTACACAGCCTGGCCTGCTGGCTTATGTTACAATAGTGTAAGCCAACATCAAAGGACAGGTGGAAAGCCAGTTGTGTATAAAATGGCCATAGGAACTTGGTACTGGTGTCTTATTTAGGAACTTGGTACTGGTGTCTTATTTGGCTGTGTGCGCTTCACAAGTATGTGACATGAATTGCCTGTGTTCGGTTCAAAGGATCATTAAGTGTGGGTAGTAAATCAACCCTTGACAGATTGCCGTGGCGGGGGGCAATGTCTGCTAATTATGTAGACCATGGGTGAATCAACATCCACTCAGAGTTGAGCAAGGCGTGGCCACCATTGGAATCACAAGCTTAAATCTAGTATCTTGAAAACTAAATGTCAGTAGTCACCAAACAATCTTGCGGGAATTATATAAGAAAAGTTATAAGCTACTCCAACGTCATTCAAAATTGGCGGGAAACATTGTTATGCTGGAAATTACAAAGGAGCTTCGGACAGGTCAGTGACTTATTTGCTCAATTGTTGCAATCTATCACAGTAAGGTAACTGTACTTTAATTATGTGCAATATGTATATTACCTCATTGGAACTTGGAGTTTTGTATCTCTCTATCACTACTTCAATTTCTAACAAAATGAGCCAGGGTGGGTCTTCTGTAATAATTAAATATAATAGTGGGAGCACCCCATCCCAACCTAAGGTAAACTAAGCCAACCTTGACAGTGGGCCTAATAGTAGGGCGACGACACTTTACATGCCACACGCTAGTCTATGAGAACCTTTACATTATCTTACTAACAAATTCAAGCTAGAAGCTCCAAATTGACATTTTTGAGAATTCTGTCACAATAAAGGTGATATTTATAACAGTAATACAAAAAAATTTACATTAGCCTAATTGCTGACCATGTGACTGTTTCCTCTGTTTTATATCAGTGGACTGAATCATTTCTTTAAAAATGATAATTACTGCAGTTAAAATAGCACATTTTTATTGGGGCTTTTCTTATTAGTGAATCACATCTTTATTGGTAACACAAAATCAGTGAATGTGGTTTGCATGCTACACCTGTTCTGCCAAGTTTGAGAGAGGATAAAAAATGATTCAAGTTTGCCTTACATTTATCTCTTACTGTGAGTCTGATATGCAACACACCATCAAGTCATGACACAGATGTGTTTACATTTTTGTTTAAATATGCTCAGTAGTTAAAACATTATTAAAGCACAAAGATGCGAGTCACTGATGTACATTTTTCTTAACTGTGACTTAGATCTCAAGGGAAGTGGTGTGGGTGTGGTACATCACAAGCATAAATATGAAATGACAACAAAGGGAAAAACATTGTTTGTTAACAATAAAACCAAACCTGGAGCACTAACTGGGATCGATAACACATATTACAATATAGCATATCCAGTAACAGTAACAATATATGGATTCTTTTCAATAAATCAACCAAATATTGAAAAACTTTCCCCGATGAAGATTTCATCGATGTTGAAAAGTGTACCCAAGCAAGTCACAGATGGATGGATGGATGGATGAATAGATGGATGGATATATGGATAGATAGATAGATTTTTGATAAGTGGGCCTGATATCACTCACCAGCTTACATAATAGTTGAACATTTCATTGAGGATGCTTATATAGTATAAAAACAAACTACTATGTCCAATTTTTTTTTACTCTATTGAATGTTATCTGTTTTACTATATCAAAAATAAAGGCTCTTTTTTATAAAGATAAAGGAATAACTCTACACAGACTCTTGCTGTTCGTCATAATCGATGCCATCTTAGATTTTGTGGCTATAAACCCAATTACCAAGTTGTATAAAAAAAGGAGCAGAAATAAAATTTGTTTGAACATTACTATTAACACATTACTGGCTATATCATGCTGAGGAAATGAGAGTTAAGGGCCTTTTCCAATGATATGTCAAGGCAGCTAACCCAGCAGATAGTGACCACATGACCCATGGATTATAAGTCCAAAGTTTTACCCACTGAACTATCATAGATCTCTGGTTAAAAGAATAGTCAGTCTCTAGATCTAGAGATATAACACAAGTTTAACCAATCAGATGTTACATCACTCATCCTTGCAAAATCCTTATATCAAATGCAAGATATCATATAAAATTCAATGTTTACCTGATTGTTTGATCAAAAGATGCACTTAAAAGCTGACTGTTATCTTTAGAGAACTGTACACAGGTGACTCCTTTGCTGTGAGCTTTGTCAAACTTTCGCAGACACTGTCCTGTTAAAATCTTCCATACCTGTAAATAATTGTATTTTTCTCATTAATGACATTATACACAAATCCATAAATTCTATTATGATTTTAATAATATATATATTATACATTTAAATGATCATCCATTTGCTGCAAAAAGTACATGAAAATATTTACTTTCTACTAAACATGATAAGATCAATGACACAAAGTTTATGAAAATATCACAAAGAATGATGAAACAGAAATTTTTTAAAAAATTTCCAGATTATATTTCATGAAACAAAGAACAACAACATGGTTGCTGGGTGACATTCATAATGTGTATCAAGCGCTGTTCCATTCAATCTACTCTTGCAGATTGATGGATGCTATGACTGGTGATAGAGTTGGAAATGTTAGTTATAATCTAATAGGAAACATTGTTGCTTCAGTTGGCTAGGTTTTCCAAGTCAAGAATTAAAACTATGAATGTTTTTTGTGGTAGTAGTTTGCTGCGTGCTTTATGGCATAACAACATGAGTATGTTATTTAGTGCCAACAAAACGAGTGACGTGCCTTGCACAAGGACACACCACAGTGGTTGATCTTGACTGGTTCAATGGTAGGATTTTGAACTCACTAGAGCAGTCAATGGACACTCACGTACTCTTGTACCTGCCTGTTAATAGTAGCCCAGTTAAGAGAATCAGCCATCCTGCTTATTGTATTACATTTTCTGCCAGTGCACGCATCTGAATAAGCCCTTGGATTTTCAAGCTGACAACACTTCTGATGGAGCCCTATTTAATACATACTCTTTAAGTAAATGTTTTACATTAATTTCACAGCTTATTTTCTCATTGGACAACCCTCTAATTAGGACACTGGCTTAGATGATGATGGATGATTTCAGCACTCTGTCAGACAATGAGCAGGAATTCTTGAACTTTGTACCAGATGACATTAGTTATTGACAATTATAGGAAACAATGAAATCAAAATAAAAGGACTTAACTTTCATTCTTTATTTGTAAACCATGTAGAATCAATATATTACAGTATACTGTGAATCGGATCACTCTGATCTTTTCTATTTTACGATTGTGATCTATAATTGAATTCACAGATTTATGATATAAATGGATTCAAAATGTTAATCATTGTGAATTTTAGTGGCTTTAACAAGAACCAATTGTAAGCTGTCAATTTACTTGTGAAATATTTCACTCAATAATTTTCAGTTTTGTCGTTAATTTTTTTTTATCTTCCATCTATCCAGTTGGGCTTATTTAGTTTTTCAAAATGTATCTTTATAAGCCATTTGCGCCAGTATCAATCTACAGCAAAGAGGTTGAGGAATATACACATTTAATATAATTAACTTTTGATCAGGTACATGGGTAACCGGTCATTAGTATTGACATGTACATGTATATGTTTACTAACATTCTCACAGCTCTAGAACCTACACCCATTCAGTAATGATTCTATGATGTTAACCATGTAGACACCATGACTCTTGGACTGGTGCAAAAAAAACTCTAGAGGAGACCCATGCCATATTTTCCAGAAAATCTAAGGATGTTGCTGTGGCTTAATTGCATGTTCTCTCTTATTGACGGTAACCCCAAATTCCAGGTAACCTATGTGCAATGTGTACAGACAACTGATAAAGTAAAGTCTGCTGGTAAAGAGATTGTTATAACAATAAACCTCTTTCCACTAGGTTACATTTCTATGGTAACTGATAAAGTAAAGTCTGCTGGTAAAGAGATTGTTATAACAATAAACCTCATTCCACTAGGTTACATTTCTATGATACAGCCATTGGATGAGAGAAATAGACACACTGTGAATGAGAACATTTTCTTCTTCCAGTGACTCTCTAAAAGTATGATGAAATTTAACAAGTGGAATTGATAAGCTGTAGCTTTCTGCCCCCCCCCCCCCCCGAATCATTTCTGAACACAGGAATTGGTGAGCTAGAACTGAGAGATTAGTGAGCTATGACATCCTGGACCCTGATAAGTCTGATTCACAAATTATAAAGAGTTGGTTTTCTATAACTTTCCAGACGCTGAGAAGTCAAATTCAGACACAGTGGGATTTGTGGGCTATAACTTTCTGAGAATTAAGATTTACAACTAGAGGGATTTGTAGCCTATAACTTTCTGAGAAATTAAGATTTACAACTTGAGGGATTTGTGGGCTATTGTCATGGAATTGTGTGTGACTGGTTTCAATATGTATATGTAGTAAAAAATGTACTCGGATTTCGCTACTGCGTACAACTTTACTGAGGCTGGCTTATTCATTATCGGCTTTTAGTTATTTCGAAATGGTGAGTGAAAACTCAGCTCATGCTGCATGTGCGAATTGCCTGCAGTTTATACGTACCTAGCTACGCATATTGGTCACAGCTAGGGGTATATATAGCCAAAATTCTAAGTAAATATCACATTACGATCCAGTCTTGTCAGAAACATTTCCTTCTCTAAAGGAGCAAACTTTCAGCTAAAGACGTAAAGTAGATTTAAGATTATATTCTTATAGCTACTTTTTTTTATATGACAATTGTTTCACATATAAGATGGTTTAGTATTTATTCTAAATTCTACAGAGTAAATACCTAAGTTATGCAGCGCCCATTATATTAGTAATACTATAGTCTGAACAGACAAATTGTGTTTAATTATACGCTGCATGCCTTGAACGTTTAATGTGCATGAATAACTATTTCATGTGCAACATATATGAATGTAAAATTACTTTACCGTGTCATATGTATTACCCGGTTTGGTTGTGTTTTAATTTTAGCTGACTGTGGTCTGGGACTGACCGTGGGGTCCGTTGGTGCCAGTGTGCGGTGCCATGTTGGGATGACTGTAGGGTCCGTGAGTGACTGTGGGGCTTGTCTATGCTGAACATGTTTGGTGCCATGTAGTGGTGACAGTGGTGACTGTGGGGTTTGTCTATGCTGCCCGTGTGTGGTGCCGTGTATGGTACCTTGTGTATGCTTGTTTTTGTGTATGCTGCCTTTGTCTATGCTGTGTTATATATAGGTATTATATATAATTGGGTGATGTGAAGGTCACAGAACAGTTAGGTTCTTCTGACATATATGCTGTGTTTTGGTGACAATGGTTCGGAAGAGTGTACTGGTTTTCTCAAATCGAGGGATCAAGGCTTCGCGACCATCGTCTCTGTGTTGAAAGTAAAGGGCTCTTGAGGGATCTTTCAAACAGACAGGGGAGTGGACTATGCGTGGCGACTCCACCACCACTGACTAGAGCGGGTGGAACCGGATATACATCTTCGACGTCAAATGGACGCCATGATAGTTGTAGTATACGTGTTCCATATTATTTGCTATTACCATCTGAGGAATAGTTCACATCTATGTATCAGTTTCGTTATCTGAATGATTCATAATTTCATCTTTTAATTGCAGTTTCGTTATTTGAACGATGAACTCATAATTTCACTTTTCAGTGTTGTCTTGTTATATGAACGACACATTCATAATTTCAATTTACATCAGTGTCATTACATGTACGATAACTTCATAATTTCATATTTACATCAGTCTCGTTACATGAACGATAACTTCATAAATCCATACTTACATCACAGTTTCGTTACATGAACGATAAAATCATTACATACTTGCCTTTGCTTTGGTAACTCGTTATATGAACGATATAACTAAAATTACAGGCATTTACATCTGTCTCGTTATATGAGCTATATATATATTTGTAAATTCATACGTGTATTTGTATGTGTTGATCTGGTGATCAGACGATAATCTTGTCAGTTTCAAATACCTTTCGTTGAATTCATCTTTTTAGGTTTTTGTCATTGTTATTGATAGTTCCATGTTAAGAACATTTTAATTTTTCTTATATTTTGTTTATAATGGTGTCAGAATTGATTATATTTAAATTGCGTTTATAAATAAACATCTTATAAATGTAGTTGCTTTCTGTGTCTTCACTAATCCAGTCCCGACTCGGCTTATCCTGTGACTGCTATAACTTTCTGAGAATTAAGATTTACAAGTAGAGGAATTTGTGGGCTATAACCTTCTCAGAATGAAGATTTACAACTAGAGGGGTTGGTAGGGTATAACTTTCTGAGAATTAAAATTTAAACTAGAGGGGTTGGTGAGCTATAACTTTCTGAGAATGAAGATTTACAACTAGAGGGGTTGGTGTGCAATGATTTCCCAGACCCTGGGTCAAATTCAGAGTGGTTTGTGAGTTATTACATCCTGTAGTCTGATGAGTGAAATTTGTACAGAAAGGGTGTTTGTACAGCTATAACTTTCCACACCCTGTGGAATCAGATTCATATGTGGAAAGGTTGATGGGCCTGACTTTTTGTAGTGAGATTTGCACAGGGGGCTTTTAAGGGTTATGACTTTCAAGACCTTATTGCATCAGATACACAAATGTGGCTTGACAGGCTATGACTTTCTGAAGCCTGAGTAGTCAGATTAACATACAAAGGGCTTTAACTTTCTCAAACCCATACATGCCAACCCCTAACGAGGATAAAGCATAATCCAAGTGGTAAAAAAGTGTAATCCACATATAACATGCTAAAATTTCAATGCACAATAATTTATTTGCCCCTCTTGTCTTTTAACATCCTTTACTGCTTCAAGTTTTGATATGTAGCACTTTTAGCTTTACACACACATCGACTAGAATCCATCTGAAGACTTTTAGCCCCAAATATTAAAATTCTTTCAAAACGGCCTGTAATAGACGTCAAGTGATGTTGTCCTCATGTCTTCATATTTGGAAGATTCTGCTATTTTTTGTTTTGGTTATTTTTTGCCCTTTTCTAATCCATCTGTGAAATTATTTAAAAGGAGATATTTTTCCATTCATATATGCATCAACTAAATAAAATATACCATTTAGCGCCAAATACCTTTAGACTGGTTCTCCACTAAATATGAATTAAAACAAAGAATCTGCGCATAAAAATTGAAAAAAGAAAACCAGCCTGTTCTCTCCTCACTAAGCCATGATACAGCTGCTATAAAAAGAATACGAGGTTGAAAATTGCTATAAATAGAACATGATACTGTTAGGAAATGCATGGCAGTCCACTGACAAGCGTACTCTTATATTGTAGTTACGTTGAAGCCGTTTTTTCTAAAATAGGATCTGTGGGATTAATTAAAATTAATGAAGGAATATATTTCAATTTCAACCATGATGTGGATTGCACATTCTTCTAAAGCTATTTTAAACTGCAAAGGATTGGGTGTTACATCCTTTTCTTGTATGGCATTAAATATTTTTCTGTCATGAAATGTTCTTATTCATATATACTTCTTGGTTTACAGTCTGTTTTTTCATATATGCTACCTTTCATTCATATCTTTATCATCTTGTTTTCTTTTCTAATAGTAATAAGTGTATATTAATAATAATAATAATAATAATAATAATAATAATAATAATAATAATAATAATAATAATAATGATGATGCTTTATTTATAGAGGGTGACTCATTAGTCAAGGACTATTCTCCCTCGTGGCCCTCTTATGAAGAGTATAACAATGCACAGTGTATGAAGATAGAGATAATATGAAGATACACAATAAAATACTAAGGGTATATCAAAAGTAAATGCATATAACCATCATGATCATCCAATAAACCCCTGCATACATGCCATAGCTGCCAACCCCCGAGCACAAAAATACTGATTACTTGTGACAAAAATACTGATTTTCAGGAAGAAATACTGATTTTTTAAAATTTTAATGCATATGTAATTTTACGTATACAACCATCAGTAACTGTGCCTTACATAATTATTTAATGTCAAAGATGCACGTGTTGCACACTTGTACGATTTGGAGTTGCACCATGTTCCATCAGGGTGCCCATTCAGAAGGTGCAAGAGTGTAACAGTAAACACACTCAAATACAAACTGTTTATAGGAGCCCTTTCCACGCCTTGTTTCTTTTTCAATCATTGATTCCAATGTACCAACTTTCATTGATTATCTCAATTCTGAGATTTATTTTATGATCTGTTTTCGTTCAAGCATAAGAGTGATCCTTGCGATTTTAATGTTTGGAAAACGTGTAAAAAATAAGTCGCCAGCAACAATAGTAACTGAAAAAGGAAGGTTTATTTCTAAAAGAAATTTAATAAATCAAATTTCGATCGATGTACATTAAGGTTCTCTCTGGCATTTATCTACGTCGTAAGTTCAGGCTGAGCTGTGTGTGATGAAACAGGAAGCAGATGTTTATTAGCTTTTTCGTGCTCTTGCATTTCATGGGCGTCTCCATGCCCAATAGCGAAATCACGTTACACACTTTGCAAAACGTCAAGTTTTCTCTTTTTCTGTTATGTTTTCACAAATCAAAAAGACAGCACAAATGTCTTTCCAGTTGTTTCCTTCTATTTTTCCTGGAGAAAATTCTGAACATTCCGCTTTCCTATTTAACATGGTTAGAAGCTGAATATTACGAAAACGAGATACAGCAACAGCGGTAACTATTGCGAAATCCAATATGGCGGATAACGATAGGCATGGTAGCCACGATTTCGAATGAACCAATCGTATTGTAGAACTTTATTCGTATACACAAGTGATATATTATATCAAAATAGAACCAAATGCCCGTTCTAAACTGATAATTCCAAATAAATTTTATTATTATTTTTTTAAAATTAGAAAATGTATTTTTTGCCAATAAAACGTACACCCGTATTCAGGTCCAAAAAACGGGACAAATACGGAAAAAACGGGACAGTTGGCAGCTATGACATGCTAATAATCCAGATTTTGCTGGTACCTAAGGTATTAAATTCACATGTGAATTTATTCAGATCTCAAAATATTTCATGTAAAGCAATGTTTTCCTTAAGGTTCTGCTGTTAATCATTGTCCAGTTGCTCTATTAATGTCTTCCTTACTCATTAAATAACAATGTTGATATAAAGTGTGTCTTGCTTTATACAGTTTCTCATTACACTCTTATTTTCCATAGCTGCTGTTTAATAGGTTTAACAAGTTTATTATTATTAAAAGACATCCTGAAGTTTTACTGCTAAATCATTTTGGTTCAGTCTTTCCCTTTTATCCCTATCCAGCAAAAGACTTCTGATTTTTAATCAAAGACTCCAAAACATCCAGGACCACCTTTGAACCCTTCATTACTTATAACATGTAAAAAGACATCCTGCATTTGGTCTTCACTCTCCATATCAGAATAAGGTAGTCAATTAACAGCTTGATGTGTACACATGTCAGCCTTAATCTAATTACTCTGTCATGCATAAAAACACTGGTCTCAGTGAGAATAGTGTTGATTCACAGGACACTGGTTCTGGCTAGTTTCTGTAATTGTGGATAGAATTTAAAAAAGTGCTGTTTGTTTTTCTTTCTTTTATCATATTTTGTAAACATAACAATCAATAAAATTTTTTAAAAGTGGTAGATTTCATCTGGAGAATGGTACTTGCAGTAGAAGACCTAAATATGATATTTTTGGACTAATCTAAAAACAGAGAAGCCCTCGTGTCGGGCTATCAAATCATTATTAGCTTTGCTTCTTTTAAAGCATAGTTGGATCAAAGTGACCTAGAAGGTTATGATCTCAAACAATAGTGAACTTGACACATAAGTATATGATCTAAAAAACAGTGAACTTGACACATATGTATATAAGGTGATGTGTATGCCTCATGTTTCTATACACGGATAATTCATGACAACTGATCATGCTAAATACATGTATAGCAATCTACCTACTTGTCAAGTGGACATAATAAATAATATAAAAAGAGATCTGCCTATCAAGTTATAACAAACACCAAAATTAATTTATGATCTATTATGATCAAATCATGCTGCTGATGCTTATTTTGGTGGAATAAAAAATTCAGATGAAAGACAGATGGGCATTTAAGATCAAGGATTTGCTGAAATATGCTTAAAGGTTAAAAAAAATACTCCCCATTCAAAATATAGCTTATATGTATGCAGAATGAAAAGGTCATAACTGTATAAGGTCAGATTATTTGATACCTTGATTTTCCCATCTTGTGATCCTGTGGATAACATTTCTGAATCTCGACTGAAGCACATACACAGCACAGCATCATCCATCATCATGAAGTTATCCTGCACAAAAAAGTCTTCATTGAAGTCTTTTATATGACATCCTGCACAAAAAGTCTTTACAGAAGTCTGTTTAAAAGACATCCTGCACAAAAAGTCTTCACAGAAGTCTGTCTAAAAGTTATCCTGCACAAAAAAGTCTTCACAGAAATCTGTTTAAAAACATCCTGCACAAAAAAAGTCTAACTAAAATTTTTTCTCTAGAAGTCTGTTTAAAAGTTATCCTGCACAAGAAAGTCTTCATAGAAGTCTGTTTAAAAGACCACAGAATAAACTTTAAGTCTCACAGTATTTGGTATAAAGTACAGAACAAAAAGTTATATAAGTATATGCGTAAGACAGAACAAAAAGTCACAGAATTCTGAACAAGACTTACAAAACATGTTTTCATTGAAGTCTGTAAAATACTTGCAGAGCAAAAATTACTATGTAGTTAAGTGTTTTACCAATGCCTTGTACCATATGGTTAAGAGTTTTACCTGTGCCTGGTACCATATGGTTAAGTGTTTTACCTGTGCCTGGTACCATATGGTTAAGTGTTTTACCAATGCCTTGTACCATATGGTTAAATGTTTTACCAATGCCTTGTACCATATGGTTAAGTGTTTTACCTGTGCCTGGTACCATATGGTTAAGTGTTTTACCAATGCCTTGTACCATATGGTTAAGTGTTTTACCAATGCCTTGTACCATATGGTTAAGTGTTTTACCTGTGCCTGGTACCATATGGTTAAGTGTTTTACCTGTGCCTGGTACCATATGGTTAAGTGTTTTACCAATGCCTTGTACCATATGGTTAAGTGTTTTACCAATGCCTTGTATCATATGGTTAAGTGTTTTACCTGTGCCTGGTACCATATGGTTAAGTGTTTTACCTGTGCCTGGTATTGTATGGCTTAGTGTTTTACCTGTGCCTGGTAACGTAAATCCTTCCTGATCTTGCCTGTTGTGAAGTTCCAAACCTCTACAAACCCATCCACCGATCCGGTTACTAAATACTGACCATCTGGAGAAAATCTGGCACACTCAATGTGAGCTTTCTGTCCAAACTGTAAAAAGGGAAAAAAGCCTGTTCTAATGGAATATCAAAGATTTCCAAACATAAAAGTTATAAAATTACATTTTTGTTCATGTTTTGTGGCTTAAAATAATTTCATAAAAGCTGGTTCCAAAACAATAAAATTAGAAAGAAAATTATCAAAACCATTCCAAAAATGCATTAAATCTGTGCATGGATTAAAAAAGTCATCCTGGAAAATGAACAGACAAAGCTTTATAGACTGATACATTGTTTACATGGTATAGAGTGTAAAGAACATAAATTATACTGAAAGATGCACAATACATACAAGGTACAGAATGATTAGAAGACCAAAGCTCTACCAGCAGAGCTATTCCTACACCATCCCATGTATGAAAAAAACATCCGACTTTAATCCCGTTAATAATGTATAGCAAATTCAAAAACATTAACCAAAACTTTAAATCAACATTTTTTGTGACCTCATTCCCAAGGTCAAAGTTACAAGTGACTTTGTTGTGGTATGAATAGTCTTAGTTTCAGAAATATAAGCAAATGAACAAATATGAACTAAAACCTGAGCATTCATTTTCAGTGATTGTTCCTTATCTCAAGGTCAACTGGGCATGTAGGTTTGTAAGAAAATGAATTGCTATAGCTTCACAATGATGATTCAATTAGGCCATGAAGGCAGTCCATCTGGTGTTTTGGAAATGTATACATATGAAAATTTAAACCAGAATTTCAATCACAATTTTACATGACTGACCTTGACTCCAAGGTCAATGGGGTGGGTTTGTGTACTTTTTAATGAATTACTATAACTTCACAATGCTGATTCATTCAGAGCATGAAGATAGTCCATCTGGTGTTTGGGAAATTCATACAAATGAACATTTTACCTGAGTGACCTTGACTCCAAGGTCAATGGGGTGGGTTTGTGTACTGATTAATGATTCTAAGATTTGGCTAATGTAGTTATGTGAGAAAGCTTGCCAGTAGCTTCTTGTGGGTCAGTGGTTCTTTCCAGTGGTTTTCTGGGGTTCTTCCTCCACCAAATAATACTGGCCGCCATGTATAGCCTATTGTGTGCTGAAAGTTGGCGTTAAACCCTACAGCAAGAACAACAACTGATTAATGAATTGCCTTAGCTACATTGTCATTCATGTCATGCATAATGAAAATCGATCATAGGGTTTAGGTTATTATATTGCAACATCTGCATCATGGATTTTCATTGTGCAGGTCTATGTTCTATAGAAAAACACCTAGTGGATAAGATGTGTAGAGTCTAATAAATTTGTTCTGTAGAAAAACATGTAGTGGATAAGATGTGTAGAGTCTAATAAATTTGTACTGTAGAAAAACATCTAGTGGATAAGATGTGTAGAGTCTAATAAATTTGTTCTGTAGAAAAACGTGTAGTGGATAAGATGTGTAGAGTCTAATAAATTTGTACTGTAGAAAAACATCTAGTGGATAAGATGTGTAGAGTCTAATAAATTTGTTCTATAGAAAAACATCTAGTGGATAAGATGTGTAGAGTCTAATAAATTTGTTCTATAGAAAAACATCTAGTGGATAAGATGTGTAGAGTAATAAATTTGTTCTATAGAAAAACATCTAGTGAATAAGATGTGTAGAGTCTAATAAATTTGTTCTATAGAAAAACATCTAATGGATAAGATGTGTAGAGTCTAATAAATTTGTTCTGTAGAAAAATGTGTAGAGGATAAGATGTGTAGAGTCTAATAAATTTGTTCTATAGAAAAACATCTAGTGGTTAAGACGTGTAGAGTCTAATAAATTTGTTCTATAGAAAAACATGTAGTGAATAAGATGTGTAGAGTCTAATAAATTTGTTCTATAGAAAAACATGTAGTGGATAAGATGTGTAAAGTCCAATAAATATAGCTTCACAATGATGATTCAATTAGGCCATGAAGGCAGTCTAGAAAAACATCTAGTGGATAAGATGTGTAGAGTCTAATAAATTTGTTCTGTAGAAAAACATGTAGTGGATAAGATGTGTAGAGTCTAATAAATTTGTACTGTAGAAAAACATCTAGTGGATAAGATGTGTAGAGTCTAATAAATTTGTTCTGTAGAAAAACATTTAGTGGATAAGATGTGTAGAGTCTAATAAATTTGTTCTATAGAAAAACATCTAGTGGATAAGATGTGTAGAGTCTAATAAATTTGTTCTATAGAAAAACATCTAGTGGATAAGATGTGTAGAGTCTAATAAATTTGTTCTATAGAAAAACATCTAGTGGATAAGATGTGTAGAGTCTAATAAATTTGTTCTATAGAAAAACATCTAGTGGATAAGATGTGTAGAGTCTAATGAATTTGTTCTATAGAAAAACATCTAGTGAATACGATGTGTAGAGTCTAATAAATTTGTTCTATAGAAAAACATCTAGTGAATAAGATGTGTAGAGTCCAATAAATTTGTTCTAAGGAAAAACATGTAGTGGATAAGATGTGTAGAGTCTAATAAATTTGTTTTGTAGAAAAACGTGTAGTGGATAAGATGTGTAGAGTCTAATAAATTTGTTCTATAGAAAAAAATCTAGTGGATAAGATGTGTAGAGTCTAATAAATTTGTTCTATAGAAAAGCAAATTTTGTAGTAAATTATGTTTCTCCGAGAATACTTACCCAATCACATTACTTTAGGGATATTAGCCTGCTACCTCGCGAATCCAGCCCTACCAAAAGACGAAAATTCGTCTTTCCTGTCTATGTCATATAGACAAAGGGCATTAACTCTTGCCCATTACCTCCCCTTGCCGCCCGTTAGGTGTCGCTTCTTTAGTTTTTAAGCTGAGCGATATATAAAACACGAGGATGCTCGCATGGCGGGGTGGTTGGGAGGGTTTCTTAGTAATGTGATTGGGTAAGTATTCTCGGAGAAACATAATTTACTACAAAATTTGCTTTCTCCTTTGAATACGTTCCCCAATCACATTACTTTAGGAGAATAAGTAATAGGAGGAGGGAATGCGGAGCATCCGACCTCCACACGGGTATCCTCTAGGGAATGATGGTTGGATTCCCCATGTGAATGATAACCCGGTCTCCTAATTTTCAATCAGCAACACAGCCCAGGGTCACGTGATATGTGACCCTTTTATACGGTTAAGAAGATAGATATTGAAATCTTCTTACCTACGAAAATTTATCTGGCGAATCCAGCGAAGCTAATAGGCTGTGCTGATTGTTGTACATGAGTCTGGTGGGCGTCTGGGCTGCCCAACACCGGACCTACTAGAATCAATGTTTGCCTCTGCGAGTACAAACTTGAAGATAAAACTGTAGAAGGTTGACTCTGCATGTCAGCCAACAGCTTCTATAAGGTGACTGATTTGCGAATTCTCAGAGTACGCCGAGCGTATAACCCACTACAGCCATGAAGCAAGGGCTTGAATGGTGATGTCTCATATCCCAGCTATCACCAGAAAAAAAAGAGGTGCTTGTATGTGACCTGACTCACCTCTATGCATTGAAATGGTGCTAGAGTGCCCAAACAGGATCTTACATGGCTGTTGATCCTGACTTATCTATAAAGAAAGCGAGCTAATGACGACTCGTTGATCACCAATGTATGGTAATCTATTTTGGACTACGAAGCCTGGCTGCGTCAAGAGGACCATCAAACCCTCTGATCGGAATGGAAGAGAGTTCGGGTCACTAGAAAGGACATGTAACTCGCTCACCCTGCATGCTGAAGCTAAGGCTATCAAGAAACCCAATTTGTATGATAGTAGCTTTAACTAATCGTGGGTTAAAGACTCAATACTGTCTGAATTGAGTCATGTTAAAACCCAGGACAGATTCCATTTGGAAACAGGGTGAGGGATATGAGTCAATTGAATTTTTTTTTTTTTTTTTTTTTTTTTTTTTTAAATGTCTAAAAGATCTGACAAATCTTTGTCATGGCTGATAGCACATGTACCAGAATGGCGGAATGTGTCTGATATCATGGAGCGGTAACATTTGAGAATAACTGGAGCCAGATGTTTCTCCTTGAAAAGCCAGAGAAAAGTTGGCCAGTTGAGGGATTGTGACACTCAGAGGAACAATGTGAATGATATGGTACCAGTCTCTGAAAACATGCCACTTGCCCTCGTAAACCTTCAGAGTAGAGGGCCTTCTTGCTCTCGAGATTCTCTCCGCAATCAAAGATTTAAATTGTTTGTCTTGCAAGGCTGTCTAGACAAGAGCCAAGCTTGAACAAAAAGACGGTCCGGACAGGGGTGGAACACCCCTGGCCGCGGTTGCTTGTGAATACTTGTGCTGACTGTAATCTTCCTGGGTAGATCTATCGCCTAGATTGAGTAGATCGGAGACCCAGTAGTTGTTCCATCTGAGAAGGGTAATCAGAACCATCTGACAATTCTGACCCCTTAACTTCTGGATTAATTCCAGTACCAAGACCGTGGGAGGGTAGGAGAATGACCACAACCCTTCCCAGGTGATTGATCGAGCATCCACGACCCAAGCTTCTGGGTCTGGAACCTGTGAGATGAAAGGTGGAGAATTTGCTATTCCACCTTGTTGCAAAAGATCAATTATCGGACGTCTCCAAAGTGTGTCGATTGGAAGAAAGTCCGATTGATGGAGTGACCATTCTGTGTGTCTGAATTGTACATTGAGGTGGAGATTGTCGAACCAATGTAGAAACTGCCAGTTCAGATTGCACAGGTCTGGTGATTGGTGTCCCCTTGTTTTGAGGCAAGGCACCACCACAATGTTGTCTGACATAATGAGGGCAGTTTGTAATAAGAGTTGATCCTGCCCGAAATGAAAGGCATTGATGACAGCCGTTATTTCTGAAAGGTTGATGTGGAAAGGGCTCGCCCCTGGCACCCACGTGCCGCTGACAGTATCTAAGTCCGGCAACAGATGGGTACCCCAACTGTAGGTATTAGTGGCGGAACATACCGTTATCCCCTTGGGGTATCTCCAGAGTAATCCCTGTGGACAGCCTACAGGGGTTGTGCCATTGACTCAAGAATGATCGTATCTCTGGCGTGAGCATGACTGTTTTCTGGGATCGAAGGGACTTGAAAATGGCGCAATTACGCTAGCAAAGTCCTTTGTAAAGGGCGCCTAAAAGGACGGCTGAGAGGGATCAAGTCTGCTGCCGCATTGAATAATCCGAGGATCTGCAACTCTCTCGCTAAAATGCGCATCCTGTCGGAAACGGACTCTACGAGTGCAATTATCTGAATGATCGCAAACTCGAAGAAGCCTTACCAGATTCAGATCGGGAGAAACTCCACACCCAGATGGACCAAAATCCGGATTGGACAGAGATCAGACTTTATCCAGTTCACGAGAAAGCCTATATGACGTAAAGTGATATAAGATCGTTTCTGCCTTTGAGCAGAGTAGAACTTGACAGATGTTACTGGAGGATGTCGTCCAAGTATACTGCCGACGCAATAGATGAAGTCGAGCGGAACAGGGTGACGACGTAATCCATAACCTTGGTACTAGCCCAAGTGCTTAAATTTAGGCCAAAAGGTATGACATGGAACTGATAAGCCTAGTCCCGACAAGCACAACGGAGAATGTCCGCAACTCGTGGGATAGGGACGTGAAATGTGCGTCGGTCATATCTAGCCAGCATATGATGGGGTTTAAGCGACGTGCCCTTCAGACATGCGTCACGACGTATCAGGTCTAGGTTGGCAGAAGCAGTCAGCGCATTGGCCATGGAATGGTGAGCTGCCCTGTTAAGAACCCTAGCTAACCGGGCCGTCGAATCCCAAGCATGTTCATTGCCAGATTTATCAGCGATCCTGAAAATGGCTAGGGAGGCTAGATCTAACAGTGAAGACGTAGCGACTACATTTCGAACCAGCTTGGACTTGGCATTGAACACCGTTTAGTCCACTTTATAAGACAATGGAGCAGACATATGGACTGCTGCCATATTTTTATCCAGAGCCGGGACCTCAGTACTGAACGCACCGGAGTGAGTTTTGTACCATCGACCTGAAAACGACGCTGGTACTTGGCTTTCAGAAAAGAAAAACCTTAGCAATTCCTGGATCCCCTATACGTGTCGACAGACGGTCATTAATTTCCTTAATTTTGTCGACTGGGGAAGGAGGCGGAAGGATAGAGTCTCTTCCCCCTCATCCAGATCGACCGACGCTCTAACCTTATAGTCGGTAATGGCAGCAGGAGGTGGAGGGCATTCTGAAGGGGCCAACACCCTATAAATTTCCTCCACTGCGGCTTTGAAACTGAACTCAGTCCGTTCCATAGTTGGATCTGCATACCGCTGATTTGCTTGCGACTCATCACACTCACTATGAGCATAATCTTGCTCTGGTAAAGCATCCATATCGGGGTAATGCATACCAGGTGGCATAGATGACTCGATTCCATCATCTCTGATAAAGGCATTCACTCTCCCTTGTGGATGAGCTGTTAGCCTATGGACGGCCGGCAATGCCGAATGAATTGATTGGCATATGTTTGGCCTGAATGACTGCGACGGGCCGGCTATGACCGGCACCGACCGCTCGAATGGTCGGGTTGGATCGAGAGATTCCTCGCCAACTATCTGTGTCATGGTAGTGATATGTAACCGGTAGTACGGATTGACAGACGGAAACATCATTAGAATCTTCGTCAATCCGATTTGTGCGGATTGCGGTATGATAAAAGTCCCCGTGCTGGTACAGCGGTATAGTCGGATGGACTGGTATAAGACTAAAATCTCCATACGGTTGGACAACCGGTGCCTGTTGGGCTGGACGGCCGGAGCCGGATGAACGGTCAGTGCCGGCAAGTGTCGGCTGAAAGCTTGGCTGGACGACCGGTGCCATATGGGCTGAACGGTCATTGCCGGATCGCCCGGTGCCGGTTAGTGCCGGCTGGAAGGTCTGCTGGATGACCGGTGCCATATGGGCTGAACGGTCATTGCCGGATGGACGCCCGGTGCCGGATGGTGCCGACTGTAAGGTAATAACAATTACATAATGCTTATGTAGTGCGTCCAGCACTGCGCGCCCATCTACCATTCGCTCAGAGGGAATGTTGGTTCTGGTACAGCTTGCATATCTGTACAGCATACAAGGTGACTTAGATGACGCAATTCTGTCATAATTGACACTTTCACTAAATCTCCCTTGTGGAGAAGCCGTGAACATATGGACGGCCGGCACTGCCGGCTGATTGAACTGGCGGATGGTCGGCCTGAAAGACCTGTTCTGGTAAAGCTGTCATATCTCGGTAGCGCATACCAAGTGGCATAGATAACTCAATTCCGTCACCTCTGATAATGTCACTAATTCTCCCTTGTTTTAAAATCACACCGTCACGTATTTGACATGACGGGAGGTGTACACCGGCAATACCGACTAATTTGTCTGGTATATGGTCGGCCGGAATGTCGGCGAAGGTCCGGCTATGACCGGCACCTGCCTCTCGAATGGTCTGATTGGAGGGAGATTCATCTATAACATTTCTCTCATGGTAGTGATATGTAACCAGTAGTGTAGATTGACTGACGGGTACATCACTATAATCTCCGTAAATCCGATGTACAGTCGGTGCAGGTTGATGCCGGCTGGAAGACCGGTGCCATTTGGGCTTAACGGTCGTTGCCGGATGGTCGGCCGGTGCCGGTTGATGCCGGCTGGAAGGTCGGCTGGACGACCGGTGCCATTTGGGCTGAACGGTCGTTGCCGGATGGACGGCCGGTGCAGGTTGATGCCGGCTGGAAGGTTGGCTGGACGACCGGTGCCATTTGGGCTGAACGGTCGTTGCCGGATGGACGGCCGGTGCCGGTTGATACCGGCTGGAAGGTCGGCTGGACGACCGGTGCCAATTGGGCTGAACGGTCGTTGCCGGATGGACGGCCGGTGCCGGTTGATGCCGGCTGGAAGGTCGGCTGGACGACCGGTGCCATTTGGGCTGAACGGTCGTTGCCGTATGGACGGCCGGTGCCTGTCGACGCAGGCTGGAAGGTCGGCTGGCCGGCCGGTGCCATTTGGGCTGAACGGCCGGTGCCTGTTGATGCAAGCTGGAAGGTCGGCTGGCCGTCCGGTGCCATTTGGGCTGAACGGACGGTGCCGGATGGACGGTTAATGCCGGTTTGCCTGCTGAAGTGCCGGCTGAACTGACGGTGTCGGCTGGACTGACAGCTGGAAGGCCGGCGAAAGTGCATGTTAAAATGGATCCAATTGATCCAGCATAGACTCCATGCATCCGGACTTACAGGCCCGAAAGCCATGCACGGATCTGCGGTGAAATTTACACCCACTGGGCAGCCTAAACCATGTCAACATAATTTCCTCCATTTCCACATTGCCAACACCCATTTTGCCATTCATGCCTTCGTTGTCGACTTTGCTTACTGAAACGACAAAAGAAGAGAACAAAGCACAAATTAAAATATTCAGCATATTATTAATTCAATAATACTATAACCGTTATTAACGGAGTAGTCAAATTATTCCGTGCCATGTTAACTCTTAATGACAACACTAGTTATCGCCGTGAGCGTGTTGCAATGGTTCGTTCAAGACGAAGTCTACTGAAACGAAAAAGATGATAAACAAAGCACAATTAGCAATTCAGCACGCTATTAAGTCGCTATTACCATAACCGTAACTAACGGAGGAAGCGAAATGATTTAGTGTCGCGTGAACTTGTGACTACAAGACGAAGTTCGCCATTAAAGTCGCAAATTGGTCGTTCAAAGACTTTTTTTGAAGTCTACTGAAACGTCAAAGAAGATAAATAAAGCACACATTATCAATGCAGCACGTTATTAGTCGCTAATATCGTAAACGTTACATACGGAATAAGCGAAATTATTGAGTGCTACATGTATTACATGCTAGTACCGCCATAAGCGTGCTTTGACCACGTTGCAACCTGGTCCGAAGTCTAGAAAAGGTGACAAAGTCACTCAAATTGGAAAATATTGTAAAATAATGTATACGACCTGTAGAGGAATGATTATCCAACACAGTAATTCCAAATTTAACTTCGGATGGTCAGAATTTACACTAAGATGGCTTGGATTCATTGGAGGTCTAATTGTACGTGTTTTCGCGTACAGCGAAGCTAAAAAACTAAAGAAGCGACACCTAACGGGCGGCAAGGGGAGGTAATGGGCAAGAGTTATTGCCCTTTGTCTATATGACATAGACAGGAAAGACGAATTTTCGTCTTTTGGTAGGGCTGGATTCGCGAGGTAGCAGGCTAATATCCCTAAAATAATGTGATTGGGGAACGTATTCAAAGGAGAAAACATCTAGTGGATAAGATGTGTAGAGTCTAATAAATTTGTTCTATAGAAAAACATCTAGTGGATAAGATGTGTAGAGTAATAAATTTGTTCTATAGAAAAACATCTAGTGAATAAGATGTGTAGAGTCTAATAAATTTGTTCTATAGAAAAACATCTAATGGATAAGATGTGTAGAGTCTAATAAATTTGTTCTGTAGAAAAATGTGTAGAGGATAAGATGTGTAGAGTCTAATAAATTTGTTCTGTAGAAAAACATCTAGTGGTTAAGACGTGTAGAGTCTAATAAATTTGTTCTATAGAAAAACATGTAGTGAATAAGATGTGTAGAGTCTAATAAATTTGTTCTATAGAAAAACATGTAGTGGATAAGATGTGTAAAGTCCAATAAATATAGCTTCACAATGATGATTCAATTAGGCCATGAAGGCAGTCTAGAAAAACATCTAGTGGATAAGATGTGTAGAGTCTAATAAATTTGTTCTGTAGAAAAACATGTAGTGGATAAGATGTGTAGAGTCTAATAAATTTGTACTGTAGAAAAACATCTAGTGGATAAGATGTGTAGAGTCTAATAAATTTGTTCTGTAGAAAAACGTGTATTGGATAAGATGTGTAGAGTCTAATAAATTTGTTCTATAGAAAAACATCTAGTGGATAAGATGTGTAGAGTCTAATAAATTTGTTCTATAGAAAAACATCTAGTGGATAAGATGTGTAGAGTCTAATAAATTTGTTCTATAGAAAAACATCTAGTGGATAAGATGTGTAGAGTCTAATAAATTTGTTCTATAGAAAAACATCTAGTGGATAAGATGTGTAGAGTCTAATAAATTTGTTCTATAGAAAAACATCTAGTGAATACGATGTGTAGAGTCTAATAAATTTGTTCTATAGAAAAACATCTAGTGAATAAGATGTGTAGAGTCCAATAAATTTGTTCTAAGGAAAAACATGTAGTGGATAAGATGTGTAGAGTCTAATAAATTTGTTTTGTAGAAAAACGTGTAGTGGATAAGATGTGTAGAGTCTAATAAATTTGTTCTATAGAAAAAAATCTAGTGGATAAGATGTGTAGTGTCTAATAAATTTGTTCTGTAGAAAACCATGTAGTGGATAAGATGTGTAGAGTCTAATAAATTTGTTCTATAGAAAAACATCTAGTGGATAAGATGTGTAGAGTCAAATAAATTTGTTCTACAGAAAAACATCTAGTGGATAAGATGTGTAGAGTCTAATAAATGTGTTCGACATAATGTGGACAAATACAATAAATCTTATTATCCCGAACATTTACAAATTACTGATGCCTAAAGGTGGCTGTTGAATTTCACCTTCCCACTAACCCATGCTCAACTAAAAATTCAATTTGATTCATATACTTTTGTAGATGTTACAAGATTAAAACTAAAATGTTTAATCAAATTCACCGAACATTTTTCAACAGAATAAATATTATAATCACAAACTGCGATGTAAAAATGTTTTAGGATGACAGAGATATCTTCATTGAAGAACTAATTTTTATAATAAAAATTTTTAAATTCAGATTTTAAACTGATCTTTTCTTCTGGAAAAAATCAGTAAATCATAATTTTTAGTTATGTGTGCCGTTTTATAACTTGTTTAAAAATAAATACTTTCTATACTAATCAAATTATTGATAATGCCGTAAAGCTTGAAAGATAAAAGGTACATAAACATTCCGGCCCTTTTAACTGTAAACCTGTTTGTAACCAACAAATATCTTTGGGTTTAAAGAACAAAAGAGAAAATAGCACAAAACTGTGTGGTTTACAGTGAAAGATAAATGAAGGTAAAATATAGCTTAACATTTAACCATTCTGGTCTTGCCTGCAGAAAAAACCTGTCAAACAGTAAGATAAATTAAAAGGAACACTGGCTGTTACAGTTTACCTTGATGGTCTTGCTAAGCTGTGTTGGATATTTTTCTTCCTCCTGCTCTTTCACTGCTGCTTTGCCTCTAAACACATCAATAGTTGTACCTAAAAAAAAATGGACATGTACGATACTTACAATCATTTACAAAGGACAAAAATGCCAAAGTTTTACATCGTTAACATTTTGTTCTACTATATAAGTAAATAAGCAACTGTCTCTCATTTAACCAAATTAATGAATTAGAATATAGTCATTTTAATAAAATTAAAATGAAATAGAAATATTCTTTAGAGTTTATATGCAGAACACATACAATTTTCAACAAATTATATTTGCATAAATACATGTTATCTGGAAATGATAAATAAAATGATAAAACAGTAAGTGTTACCATCTGATAAAAGTACCAACATACAGGTACATGTACCAGCTGGTGAATAAAAAAATAGTTTTAATTTATGTCAAAATATTACTTTTCAATCACATCTAGTAATTTAGTACTTTATTCATTTGGGTAGAAAGAAATTATCAATAGTCATATTTTTTAATTAACCTAAAATTAGTATTAAAATACAGTACAATAATCAGCTGGTAATGACTTTAAAAAATTTGACATTTTAAAAAAAAATGTGGATTTTTAAATCTGGCTTGGTAAAACCAAACAATTTACATTTTTAGACCCATCCGTGTTTGCACAAGCATGAACCATAAGCCTTTCTTTTCATCTAAAAAGACATTTTTTTGTAACCTGCAAATTTCTTACCACTTTCATAAAGTCAGAATTCAAAAAAAACACAAGGGAGATTACTCTGAGCTGTATTCATTCAACATACAGGTAATAATGATAGCTAAAGAATATTTCTCTATGGCAAAAACATAAAATCTTGCTGTATACCCCACTTACATAATGCCAGTGTAAATAAATCACGGTGCAAAAAATATTTGGTGTATGCCTTCAAGGACATGCACACAAAAGACCAAACAAGACTTGAGCATGAATGAGAAATCCAACCTCACAAGTTGAATATAAATTTCAATCAATCAAAAAACTATTTCATTTTCTTCATGCATTCAATTGAATATCAAACTTAGTTTATTACTTACCAGGTGGAAGTAGCCCCTGATGTTGCTGCCATTTCAAAGCCTGCCCCAAAAGGGCCAGGAGACGAGATGGGGGTACAACATTGACCTCCCCTGCCAGGGCCTGTGCAATGGCTGTACGTCGTTTTTCTTTTGTTTGACCTTCAGGATAAGCCTGTAACAAGATTTAGACCTGTTTTCTTACATTCTACCAAAAACATTTTCTCTCTTTCCATAAACCTGACATCTTAACTAAAGTGTTTCTGTTTTAACCAAACCTATTTGTGAAGTTCTATTATTAATCTGGTGATGCAAACATCACCATGGAAAACAAACATCACCATCAAAAACAACTCCAACCAAGCTGTTATTTAGCATCTTCTGTAAGATCCAATGTGGATGTGACAAAATATGCAAAATCGTAGGTTCCCATTAGCAATTGCCAAAGTTGTAAATGGTGATAAAATGAAGAATATGGTGATTTAATTAGGATTTTAAAAAGAAGTCTGATCTGGACTTATGTTGGCTATTTAAAAATTAAGTCAACTCCTTTATTAAGCACAACAGACCATCACATGCAACCTTTACAGCCAAATCTGTCTAATTATCATATTAATCAAATGAACCATGTCCTTTTTTTATTTCACTGAGATTAATGTAAGCAACAAATTAAAATGCTTTACTCTAGTGACCAGTCCATGTGTCATTTCAACTGATCATCTATGCTGCCATTTCAATTGATGGTCCATGCATTGGACTGTTGTGCTGACACTAAGTATGGTGAGCTTGTCATGACATTATTGGATGTTGTGCTGACACTAAGTATGGTGAGCTTGTCATGACATTATTGGATGTTGTGCTGACACTAAGTATGGTGAACCTGTCATGACATTATTGGATGTTGTGCTGACACTAAGTATGGTGAACCTGTCATGACATTATTGGATGTTGTGCTGACACTAAGTATGGTGAACCTGTCATGACATTATTGGATGTTGTGCTGACACTAAGTATGGTGAACCTGTCATGACATTATTGGATGTTGTGCTGACACTAAGTATGGTGAACCTGGCATGACAAGCATTGGACTGTTGTGCTGACACTAAGTATGGTGAACCTGTCATGACAAGCATTGGAATGTTGTTTTGGCATTAAGCATGGTGAACCTGTCATGACATTATTGGATGTTGTGCTGGCACTAAACATGGCGAACCTGTCATGACAAGCATTGGACTGTTGTGCTGACACTAAGTATGGTGAACCTGTCATGACAAGCATTGGAATGTTGTTTTGGCATTAAGCATGGTGAACCTGTCATGACATTATTGGACTGTTGTGCTGGCACTAAGCATGGTGAACCTGTCATGACATGTACTGGAATGTTGCTTTAAGCATTTCACCAACTCATCTATACTTAGTAAATCCTTACTATTATTAGACAGGATAAAGACTGTTCCTAATGTGGAGACAACAACCTGTGATTGATGCATGTAATAATGATAACAACAATTTTCTTTAAAACTAGTAATTTAAAGATTTCACTATGCATATGCCAGAGTTATATTTATTATTTTGCTCAAATTAACAAAAACATTTTAAAAATTTGTACAGCAATTTTCAAACTAAAATTCAATTATACAGCCAGTCAATGTACAACAAACTCTATAAACAGATCAAGACGCAAACCTTTAGATGATGATGACAGTATGTAATGAGTTTTTACAGCAACCCATTGAAAACATCAACAATAGATGCATTCAAAACATTCTAATATATATTGTAGGTATGTAATGAGTTTTTACAGCAATCCATTGAAAACAGCAACAGTAGTTGCATTCAAAACATTCTGATATATACTTCTGATAGCTTGAATCAAAAAGGGTCATAACTCTTACAAAAAAGGCTGAAGCAAAAAGATTTGTGAGCAGGTGGATTGTCAGATAATAACCCTAACTCCAGAGCAGTCCATAAGAAAAACTAAGTGAAGTCGCATTCACAAAATTCTGTCTTACCATTATCTGCAGGTGAAAAGAGGACAATAATTTTTTTTTTTAAATGCAAGAGTACAGTTGGTCGATTAATATGTACATCTTCAGAAGATGACTATAAACATTAAAAAGTATCTTCACATCCTCTATTTAAATCCGAGACAAGTCATACTCTATATCCAACTCCGAGTAAAACTGAAACTAACCATGTCTCTAATGAATTATAACTGTAATTGGTCAATGTCTCTCATGAACTATAACTGTGACAAGTCATGTGACTATTTTATTTGGTAACAGTACACAGGACAGTCCAAATTACCCTTAGCACAAAAGCCATTCAAGAAGATTAACTTTCAATAAACACACCTTGCTGATCATGCTGACTCATGCCACTGCAAGTCCATTCTGTGGATTATTTATATCTAAGTGTCAATAAACAATAGAATATAGTCCATTCTGTGATCTGCTGATATCCAAGAGCAGATGATAAGCTAGTCTATAAAATTTCTAATGTAAGAACTAATAAATGAAGTGATACATTACAGTCCAGAATGCATCCTGCAACAACCAACAACTGAAGTTTTCCAATACATTTCAGAATGCATTATCCAATCCTGCAATAACTAATAATTGAACTGCTGTCCAGAATGCATTATTCAGTTGTGAGAGAGAAATCAACTGTTACTGATAGATGCTCATTTGCACAATGTATCCACCAATAAGGCCTGTTAAAACAATGTAGCTAAAAAGCCAGAACATTGTACCATTAAAGATAATGAGCTGAGAAACATCGCTGACTTTGACAAAAAGGAAAGTTCAGGTCTCGAACACAAAATGTAATAAAATATTGAAGCTGTGAATACACATTAAACTGAGTGAACAGTGCTTATCCTATTTGTATTAATGCTTTTTGTGAACAAATGTGCTAGTTTTTGAACTCATTCCATTTCAAATGGATTCCACACATGAGTGTCTGTTATTTATATTATGGTGTTCAATAAAATTGCTAAAAGCTTGTTAACATATGGTTTTGCATCATTCAGTAACTAATCAGCATATGTAATGAAGACACAATATTTAATTGACAAAAATTACACACTGCAATTTTTAAAGATAAATAATTAGACGTTCATTTATTTAATTTCAAAATTTACTTAGGAGTATAAAATAGATGATTGAATTAAAAAAAAAGAATCATGCAATGGTTCAACTGCAAAAAAGAATAGAATCCTAAATTGTATCATCAAATTTGTCATGAATGCATTTGTAAATCTGAAACGAGGATAGACAAATATATTTATTATGGCAGGCGCTACATCACTGTTTAATGTTACTTGGATGGTGTGTGTGATCTATCAATGTATGACAATTAAGAGCTGAAAGAAAATGATCTGAAATTTAGCATTATACCTCTATTTCCATTTTAAAACATTGCTATTCAACAAATTATCATGAAGCGAAATAAACTAGCATTAGTATTGTTTTCTTTATTTCTATCAGTTTCTGTCTTATAATGAGGGAGGTTGGCATTTATGTACTCCCATGTACTATGCAATAAATGGAGAGGTTGGCTTTTATGGACTCCCATGTACTGTGCTATGAATGGAGAGGTTGGCTTTTATGGACTCCCATGTACTGTGTTATAATTGGCGACGTTGGCTTTTATGGACTCCCATGTACTGTGCTATAACTGGAGAGGTTGGCTTTTATGGACTCCCATGTACTGTGCTATAATTGGGGAGGTTGGCTTTTATAGCAGATGTCCTGTTAAAATTGGGGTGGTTGGATTTTATGGACTCCCATGTACTGTGCTATAATTGGAGAGGCTGGCTTTTATGGACTTCCATGTACTGTGTTATAATTGGGGAGGTTTGTTTTATTGACTTTCATGCACTGTGTTATAATTGGGGAGTTTGGCTTTTATGGACTCTCAAGTACTGTTATAACTGGGGAGGTTGGCATTTATGGACAG
This sequence comes from Unio delphinus, assembly GCA_029339505.1. Lineage (NCBI taxonomy): Eukaryota > Metazoa > Mollusca > Bivalvia > Unionida > Unionidae > Unio > Unio delphinus. The sequence goes on from JAQISU010000011.1 coordinate 3,448,007, forward strand.
ATAAGCACTGTGTTATATTTGGGATGTGTTAGCATTTATAGACTCCTAAATATTATGCTAATGGGGGAGGTTGGCTGAACTACCAAGAATCTTATTAAAGGACCAAAATCACTTGTCTGTTTATACTAACTATATATGCTGGGACAAATAAAAGAAGCTCCAGCATGACTCAATGAGGTATTACCTCTCTGGGATCAAAGTACGATCTTGCCAACATGTTTTCCAGGTGGATGTAGCGGTCCGGCTGATTGTGTTTCATCATGATCATGGGGTCAGTTTGTCTCAACAGAGACCTTGCTGCTCCCAGCTCTCGCAACTCAATCAGCTCCAACACAATCTGAAAAAAAGTAATCTTTAAGCATTTTTGTACAGTAATTTTACGTATTTATTTCAATGGCTGTAATTCTGTTTCTCATGATGTTTGCTCATCACTGTGAATCTAAGATGTCAGCACAAAGTAGTCTTTGTGGTAAAAAAATTCAGAAAGGCTGCAGCTGCAAAGCAAACTGTATCTTTCTAAATCAGATGGCAGACCAGTGGACTAACAGAAAAGGAACCAGAGAGCCTACTTACATTCTTCAACTTGGCACTTATAAAACATTTTGTTGCAACTCTTCCCTCTATCTTTGTTATGAGTCATTATTATAGACTAACAGAAAAGGAACCAGATAGCCTACTTACATTCTTCAACCTGGCACTTATAAAACATTTTGTTGCAACTCTTCCCTCTATCTTTGTTATGAATCATTATTACTTGTTCTTGTTTGCAAAATATTTTCAAAGTTATATTTTTTTTAAAGATGTACTAGAACAAGAGTAATGTACTACTCCACAGGGCTCCTAAACTAAACTTATTTCAAGGAAGCTAAAAAAACACCTAGTATTCAAGAAGTCCCTGGGCTTCATGAACAAAATATTACATATGCAGAGCCACATAAACTCTTATTTCAAGGCAGTATAAAACCCAACATTCTAATAGCCCTTGGCTCCAGGCACAATGTATTTAAAACTGGAATAAGAAATCTTGTTTTCAAAAGGTACACAATATTCTCTCAAAAATAAAATAGAACCAATCTTGAAAGACTACTTCTTCTACCCAAATATGATCACCTCTTAAATAGACAGGTGCTCTCTCATGACAGGTCATAAGGGCTGTTCCATTTAAACATACATGGTACCCAGGTAAGGCAGTATTTAAAAAATATATGACAGGGTACTTTGAGAGTTCATATTAAAATGACAAGAAAATCTAAATTGCATCTATAAAGTGCCTTATCTGAGTCCCATGTTTGTTTAGTAATTATGATAATATTTAGCTAACATTAAAAATGCTTACCTGTTCATACAGATCAATCAGCTTTTGATCTGGCAGCTTAAGGGACTGAATGGCCAGTAGAACTGTGTCCCAGTGTCCACTCTGGATATCTGAGACAAATCCATCCACGGAATCTACAGTGTTAAGAGATATGCCCGTCTCTTCCTGTAATAATAAGCAATGGCAATATTTAGTTGCCATTATTATTATAATTATTATGGTTGTTGATGTTGTAAAATGAGTAGTTCAATTAACAAATTTATTAAATTTATGTTCAACAAAATTAAACAATTTTAATCCTTGATACATTCTTTCTTATTATTACTTTTCTTGTTTATTTCATCTTTCTTTGGAAGTACATGTGTCAGTGATGCTTTAAAAGAAAACTCAATCTATGCAAAATCAATGTGGTAGCCAAACGTGATGTTGTGAAAGATATTAAGGCCAAATACAACTTCTAGGAAAACTTTGGATTAAAAGAAGAAGTTACATTTTTAGTTATTTACTACCAGATGCTAATGAGTTCAGAATTCCTTTGTAAGACTGCAATTCATTCTAAGTTTTCCAGGAGAATAGTCTTGAAATTGATTTAATTTCACAAGTTCACTATGTTTTCTTTTTTGTTAGGTTGTTGTTTTGTTGTTTTATAGTTTAACGCCATTTTCTCAGCTTATGATAGGCTATACATGGCAGCCAGTATTATTAGTGGAGGAAGAACCAGGAAAACCCCCGGAAAGAACCACGGACCCACAAGAAGCTACTGTCAAGCTTCTCAAGTGCGTATGTTAGCCAAGCATAAGACTTGAACAGACAGCAGTGAGATGACCATGATCCAGAACAGTGGATGCTTTACACTACTCTGCCACTCAGGGCCTCCATGAATAAATGAGTTCACAGAATATTTTTTTAGTTATTCATAAAATTAAAAATAATTTTGAGTAAATCATGTTTCCTCCAAATTACATACCCGATCACATTAGCATTAGGAAATTACTCTCTGCTAATGCTTTATCCTGCATGTAATGGGATGTAACTATTACACAATAACTCCCCTTGTTTGTGCCAGATGGGGAAACCATATCCCAAATATTACCAGTTTAAGCTAAACTTGAATTTGTATGAGAAGTGTCTTCTAATGTACAGATAATAACCAGTGGTAAGAGAGATCTGAATGTTATAGAAGGGCCTTCTATTGAACAGACTATAACCAGGGCTAAAATAGATCTGAATGTTAGAGAGAAGGGACTTCTATTGAACAGACTGTAACCAGGGGTAAAATAGATCTGAAATTTTGGGAAAAGTAACTTCTCCTTTTGGATAGAATGAGGAAAGTGGGAGCTGAATAAGGTGAAGTGGGAACTGGGAGATGAATAAGGTGAAGTTAGAGCTGAATAAGGAGAAGTGGTTTGAGTTGTAGGAATTAATGCCATCATAGGCTATACATGGCGGCCAGTGTTAATGGTGGAGGAAGAATACAGGACATCCCCCCTGAAAAAGAACCACTGACCCAAGTTTTGAAACACTAGAAACAAAACTGATAAGCTTTCATCAATAATTTTCAGAAATCTGATAATGATAACAAATAACGGGCCTAATTTTCTTTCATCAATAAATGGCAGAAATCTGATAATGATAACAAGTAAATAGACCTAATTTTCTTTCATCAATAATTTACAGAAATCTGCTAATGATAAGAAATAATAGGCCAAATTTGCAGAAATCTGATACTGATAACAAATAATAGACCTAATTAGCTTTCATCATTAATTTGTAGAAATCTGAAAATGATAACAAATAATAGGAAATAAAAGGCCTAATTTGCAGAAATCTGAAAATGATAACAAATAATAAGCATAATTTTCTGGAAAAGTGGATAATGATCAATCATAAATTAAAATACATATTTGTTTCTTTAGAGCAGTCATATCAATACCTACATGAAATGAGTTATTTGTCAACGAGTAGTTTGAGTGTATGTGTGTGTGATTTGGATATTTAACATTAAAAAAATTCAGTCATATCACTATGATGCCTGCAGTTTGGCAGTTTATAGTCATGTCTAGCACTGTGGCATTATGCCACAGACACAGAGCCTTATGCACCACCCAAGTATCATTATCCTGACACTAGGCCAACCAGTCCTAATACTAACCTCAAAATAGCTGAGAACCTAGCAGTAGCATGTTTACAGGATGCTTGCATTTCTTGGCAAAAGTGGAATGGATTGATTAATTTTTTTGTTGTTATGGGCTTTATTCCATTTTTCACTACAAGATAGGCAATGCATAGCAACCGGTATAAAGGGATCCCAGGAGGAAACTGGAAACACCCCAAGAGGAACCACCGACCCATAGGGAGTTACTTGCAAGCATTTTTACATACACATTAAGGCCAAGCTAGAGGTATAAACCCATATGAACAGAGGTGAGATCATGGCACTTATCAGAAAAGGTAAATGCTTTAGATTACTGAACCATCTGGGGCACAGGTAGGGATTAATAGAAATGTGACCAGGTAACATAATTTACAACAAAATTTACTTTCTCCATCAAAAACATTACCTGATTACATTAACCTTAGATGAGATAGTGGAAGAGGAAATGTTTGAGTCTTTATCCATGACAACGCAAAAAAAACCTGCTCTTCTAAGATGATGAAACTTCTAATGATGTATGGTCAGCACAACTTAAGGTTATTTGCATTATATTCAAGGTTTTACTCGGTGTTACCAAGGTTACAGGGTTATGCCAGGGGCTACTGATTGTCCCGGCAGTTATGAGTGGCCTGACAATAAAGTCAGCCATGTCATGCAAATAGACATAGAAGAAAAGAACTGAACATGCCAGAAAAATGGTTCCAATAAATCTTGAAATGATATAATGTTCAAAGCCACGCTCTTTAAATTGTGTACATTTTGTGAGCTAAAATCTTGATGACTCAAGGTGGAAGACAAGGGCTTGAACTTAGATTAGTTGAACAAGTGTGAAATGGCTTATGTTCAAATCGGACAACAAGTCACAGAGGTCTTTGTTGGGGCCAATATATCTTCTGTGATGCCTGAACATAATGAGATCATGGAATGGTATCACTTGATAAAGACAGGGGCAAGCTTCTTGTCTTGTAAGTGGAAAAGAAAGAAGTTGGCCAGTTGGGGGATGGAGGCTGAAAATGGTGTGATACTATAAACATGACACCAATTACTGAAAATGCACCACTTACTAATGTATGTCATCAAAGTGGAGGGCTGTCTAGTTGTCACATTCTTCTTCTCTACAATCAAAAGTGCAGAACTCCTTTTCATACAGGGCATTCTGGACATAGCCATACATGAATGCAGAAGTTTCTCTGGACATGGATGGAAAAATGGAAAATTTGGCTCTTGAGCAGCATGGGGGTTTTGGACTGGATTGGATTGATTGTATCTTTTTAGCACACCAGCACTCATGGGCTATTTAGTGCCATACAAAAGGATATATGTAGGATCATACAAAAGTGATAAAAGGTTTTGTATTGACCAACAATAAAAAATCAAACAGTTATAAGTAAAATGATAAGTAGTTAAGGGTAATACATAAAGCTTACCGATCAATGGATAATGCAAATGGTGTATGTTAATGAAGATTTAGATGAAAAGGTATTGAATATAAAGGATAGTATAAAAATTACATAAACATGCTGATGATGATAGCATACAAATTATAGCTTAGAATATATGTTTACTTCTTTCAGGAATTTTATATTACATGAGATGTTTATTGTATCCAAATGTTCCTTCATGTCAATCACATTGTTTACTGCTCATGCATAAATTAGAGGTCAAAACACTCTGTTATAAAGTGCCCAAAAGTGAATGGTTCGTTGCAAGAAACGCACTCTGGTGAGTAGTTGCCTTTTAGCATGTGGGAGTGGAGTACAGTGTGAACCTGCTATAACATGGTAATTGGAAGCCATTGAACCCAGCTTTGTTACAGACCGAACCATGTTATAAGCAACCAGGTCAATTAGCTGAATAAAATGATTCAAGTACCCCCAAAATTTGCAGGGGGTGGGGGTGGGTAGGTAATAAATGTGGATACTAATTTTTTCTATTTGATAGGCAGGAAGGACTGTAACTATATTGTTAGCAGCAATACTTTTTTCTGTATTTTTTAAGATTCCTTTTATTTTTTGTTTGTTTATCAAAACAATCGTTACTAATTAAGCGGTCATTGTAACCATTGGGTACATTGAAGTCCATGGTGTCTGTGTCTTCGTGCGATACGGTCGTTTAAAAGGATGCCAAATCCTACAATAAGGCCAGGAAGCAGGCTAAGTGTGGGAATAGGTGTTACATCCAGCATGAGTTTAGGTGCATCATGATGTCTTTGTAACTAACCGAAATGAATACATAGTTGTTTATTTCAAGAAATTGAAGCCATTAGCATTGGCCCAATTTTGAATCTTGTTTATACTTTGCTATAGTTGTCTTTCAATTGCACGCATGTGCTTTGATCAATAACACATTAGAAAATCATCATCATATAGTTAGCAATTCATATCTGGAGCCAAACACTTGGTAATGCTATTAACTACTGGCCTGGGGCAGACCCATCTCTTGCTTGTACATATCAGATGGTAAAGCCCATTCATACCTTGAAGTCTCTGTCTGGGAGAAAGTTTGATATGAAAGCGGACAGACATCCATTTAGACCCAGATTGTGAAAATTTGAAACTATTGGCATTGGCCCAATTTTGAATCTTATTAATATTTTGTTGTAGTTGTCTTTCAATTGTATGCTTGTGCTCTGAGTGATAACAAGTAACAAGAAATTATCAACATATAGAGAACAATCCATGCCAGGAGTTAAACATATGATGAGGTTGAAAAGCATCAGATAAAATACCATCTCTTGCTCACGATTATCATTTAGGGTGGAGCCCACACATACCTTAAATTCTTTGAGAGAAAGTTCGATATGAAAGCGGGCAGAGAGCCTTTTAGACCTTGATTGAGTAGGTCATTCAGTATCCTGTACTTCCATGTCATGTCATAGGCCCTTTTTTTAAATCAAAGAAAATCACTATTAAATGTTCATTCTTGATAATTGCATCGTGATTAAATGTTCCTTGTATAACCAAATTATAAAATTATTTATTCAGTCTCAATTAATCCCAAAATTTTTGACAAGCCTGATGGGCACCACACTTCTAATACAAGACAGACCCAAAACTAAAATTAGAGGTGCCCAGGCATTGGATTTTTTGAGCACAGAATAAGTCTGATTTATCAAGAATACAGTACCATGTCAAGAATGGTTTTGTTGTATAATCTGACTACTGCATTGACATGTGCTCTCTACTAGATGAATCTGGCTTTCCCGGGTTTTTTGTTCTTGGAATAAAGATACTGAGAGCGATGTGTCTTTTCATTCTTTGTTGATATCACCCGACTTTTTCAACATTATGGTATCATGGATGCTTGTTGAGATTTGTGTTCTCAATAGCGAATACCTGATAAAATTTCATGTTGTGTGTCTCATTAGTCAACAGATTAAAGACATAACAATAATATTTCTTGCAATTTCTCAAAATCAATTTCCTATAAATTTAATGCAGGTATGACTTTATAACATGTTAAGTTTGTTAGGAGAACTGGTAAGTGGCTACCCTATGCAGCCTCCACATAATAGAAGCGAATCCTTTTTTTTTTTCAAGCATTAGCCTCAGACATCACACCCCACCCCACCCAAAAAATGCTCAAATATAAATAACGGGCTTAGAGGGGTCCGAGGAAACTCGTTTTATTGAAAACTCTTACTAGACTAATTCATATGAACTATACAACACAGTACTTGACCCATATTACCTGCAAAACTGCAAGAGTTTTCATCAAACTGTTTTCTTTCAGATACTGTTCTATTAACCTCACAACACTGAAAAAGAAGAAATAAAGTCTTAAAAGTTCGATTGAGTAACAACACACCGAAAATACGTTCCTACTAACTCGCCGAATAACTCGAGGAATTCTGCTATGTTTGCAAACATTTAGCATTTTTGCTATAACGTTTAATGATGAATTCTCTCATATTGTTCTCCAAATTGAGAAATTTAAGGCATAATGTTGCTGAAATAAACAGAATTAATGAAAACAGTTCCGCATACTCTGCAGATTCGATTTCGACTGCCATTGTAAGCGCTTCTTGTATGTTAGCAAAACGCTTGAAATTATATTCGAAAAGAACATAAGCGGCTAGAATATCCTACAAGATAATCATGTGACTTGTCCAAAATGGAAGGCTTTCATCGATCAAGTAACATCTTTTAATGTAGTCATTTTACTATATTACCATTTGAGGTAAGATAGTGCTGCAGAAATAAACCGTGTTTGATGGTCAAACTTGAAGGGAACTATTTTACTGATTTTATAGGGTTTTGATTGGATAGTTTGATTCGATGGGGATGTGTATAGTACAAGTGACATAAGCACATGTACGCTCTCCAAGTCTCATTTTGCAGCTGCAGGTGTCTCTTTGGATAATTGACAAGACATACCTTTAAATGGCATTTATTCCATTTATTTTCGCGCTTTGTGCATAAAAATTCCAATGAGGATTTTTTTCGAAAAATTCTGAACGGCAAATTCAACGATAATAAATACTTCGACATGCAATTTATGCAAAATCAAGAGTTTAAACCGGTTTTGTTGTCCAGACAGGAAATCAGTGAATATGCACATAACTTATTGTTTACATGATTGTATCTTAATAGTTAAATCCAATATTGACTTTCTTGACCAAGTGTAATACAAAACTGCCATTGTAAAAAGTCCATGGTGATTGATAATTTTCATCTGGAAATTTTGTTATGACAATTAATGTGTAGATCATTCAAAAATCGTGATTGAATAAACTTTGTTATAACTATATTATCATTATGATTAAATTCTAAATATAACATTATTTTTAAAACTTATTTCAGTAAATGCACTTACTTGATCCATGAAATTTGTAAAGTCTTACTGGTCATATATATGTTGGCTTTCAACACTGATTATTCCAGTCAGCCTAATTAGTTAATTAGTGTGATCTTTTTTGGGGTGTCATTTTCTTCGAATTTGATTTTACATACCTGTAATTACAGCTATTCACTTTATTTGAATTTTTATACATCCATGTTCCTTTAGAAGATCATTATCAACACGATGTACATATTCCTTTACATATGGCAATATGGTTAAAGTACGTTGACAATTTTGGATGAAATCAATAAAAAAAAAGTGTGGTCGAGTATTATCCAGACTGAATGTCATACATTGTAGCTTCACAGTGAAATCTACACATGTTGAGAAACAAATTTGTATCTCCCTGTTTTGTGAGGATATAATTCAATGTGGTCTTTTCTTGACCAAGTTTAGCACCTGGTCACTATTTTAAAAGCCCAGAGTAATCAATACGTTTTGTCTGGAGATTTTTGTTTGACAGTTAAGGCAGATCATTCAATAATTGGGATTAAATAGAAGCTAGTTAAACAAAATTAGTATTAAATTTTCTAAATAGCAATTTATATTTAATTTTAGTAAATGTACATTCATGACGTGTGTAACATTTTCTATATAAGAAATGAATCAAATAAAACGTTTGATGGGTAACATAATATGAAGATGTTTTCATCATCATTCCATTTGTATGTTAGCTGCAAGACTTTATAGATAATAATTTTAATCAGGTAATAATTTTCAGATACACTGAATATATCAGGGATCTATATTATGAATTAAATATAGCCTGAAGTGCTATGATATTGCAGGTATTCAAGTCAGCGTTCTTTGAGTAAGTAAATATAGACACTAACCGTAAGATACTATATATGTCTTTTTTGTGTTCTTTCCTCAATATTAAAATCAGATGATTGCAGGAAATGACTGATAAACAGATGCCATGCAGATTCCAGATTATGCAAGTTGAGTTACTCAGTTGTATTAATACCAATAAAATATTGATACTAATGTAGGGATCTTGATATATATATGTTGCACACAGTGTAAATCACTAGGAAAAATAGATACAGTTAACTACTTCAATGGTACTCATTCTGCTACTTGTTCCCAACAGAAATTTATCTGAGAGAAAAATTATAGCAATTTGTAACAGGTTATGGGATTGTAGGTGATAATGGGGCCACCAAGTTGCAAGTTGTACATGAGCATGAAAATACATGTTAATTGCAGACTGTAAATAACTCCTGATATTCCAACAATAAGTAAAAAATCATATACAGCAAAGTTTTAAAGTTCACACCTGCCAATTGCAAAAGCCACCAGAATACAATGTTAACATGCTTCACATTTTGGCTCTTAATCTTTAACTCTTATATGCTGCCATATATTTGATCTCTTGCATCTTGACAAACATGGTAATCATGTGATGTTACTCTAGCATGATATCAGTGGACATTTTCAGACAACATACTGGTTAACTGACTTCTTACAGTGATATCGACTTAGAGAAGATATAGATTTATTAAAGGATTATAGGGTACATCAATGTTTTGAAACGGAAATTCATGGGTACATTTTCAAATTAGTGTAGCCATTTTACAGCACAAGATAGGCTATACATGGTGACCAGAATAAATGGTGGAGGAAGAACCTGGACCCCCTATCCACCCACCCAGAAAGAACCACTGACCCACAAGAAGCATCTGGCAAGCTTTTTCATGTACCCACATTGGCCAAGCCTGAGAGATGGCATTGATCTGTAACTTTGAGCACTTTAGACCATTCAGCCACTTGGGGCCCCTGCTCATTTTGTACACACATCACTAATTTTATATTTACTCAATAAGTTTTATACTGTGCATTCTAGACATATAATTTAACATAATTTTTCTGTAGCCAGACGGACCTGTGATCTAAACATTTAATAGTCCTGCCAAATCTTCAGTAATTCTTGTCACAAATGCTGACTGCTGACAATTAAACTATACTAGCCATTTGACTACTGAAATATGAAAGCTATTGGTCTGATGTGAAGTTTATTAGCCATGGGCTAATAGACAACAGCTAATGTTGAGCTATGCATTCCATTCTCTCTCAATAGATCAAATATTTGTTGTACTTTATATACTTTTTTTTTTTGTTGATGCGGATACTGTATTCTATTAAATTTGCTGGAATGATGTAGGCCACAAGATAAGTTTGGCTAGAAGTTTTCCATTCAGAATTTTCAGTGATCAGTTTCTTATATATCGTCAGTATTTGTGTTGTAATTTGCAATCAGAATTTAAACTGTAAATAAAGGATAAACATTCAGAACCAGATCAGCACCAGATCACAACTGAGCGAATCTGTAAATCAGGACTTGTTAACTTCAATGATAAACGATATTGTGATGATAGCATTAATACACTCGCGATCGGTCATTATAAGATCTCTGCACCTGAATAATCACCAATAAGTATCATACGGTAGTGATCAGTTAATGTGTATCCGAGTTTTATTAATCATGCTTTAACTTTATTTGGTAAAGCATTATAGTGTTTTTAAATAAATTTGGTTGCTTTGAGGACACCCACTATTTTAAATTATCATTGTTGGTGTCATATATCACACAAATTGTTTTATCAGGTGTTATCACATAATTAGTACCATTTTTTATCAGATCTAATTTAGTCTTTGATACGCCTAATGCCCTAGCAGCAAATGCGCATGACCAGCACTCAGTTATACCTTTCATCGAAAAACTGAAACACGTTCGTTTACCAGTATGATATGCTGTATCCCTGTATTTAGGTTTCGCCGTAAATTTCTCGTTTTTATAATCATTTAAAAAATTATTTTTGGACAAAATATATTTACAATATTTTCGATCTGCAAACATTATAAATATATATCTATTTAAAATAAAATTAATAACTCTATACAAGTTAATCACACAAAATTGAAATCTGTCATTTATTTTATATTTTTTGGTGCATCATAGAAGCGTTAAATAGCGGTAATAAAGGTTCTATACCAAACATAAAAAAGTTGCGTTAACTTGAATGTACAAGTTGTATGATAAAGTTGTTTATGCTCTATATAAATATAAACAAATTTCGTTTTATAGTCAAAGATTAGGCCATAGATTGTATTGAGCTGATTTAATATTGTATGTTAGAATTAAATAATTAAATTAAAAAACTCCATACAACTTAATCAAACAAAATTAAAATCTGAGGCTTAATTTATATATCTTTGTATATTAAAATCAGATTTGTATTGCAGCTCAACATATAGGATGTTGGGGTTGATTTCAAAATGCTCCATAGAAGGGTTAAATAATAATAATAATGGTTCTATTACTTTATGCAAAAAGGACTTCATGGAGTTGCATTGAAATCCCCATTTTCATATACTACTGCATTTAATTTGTATAGCTAAATGTGATGCCGTAAGCATGATATTTTCAGCTCTACTGGTCATAAACCAAAAGAGCTTAATGGGATGGTCTAACTTTTATTTATTTTCTGTCACTCTGTTAACACAAGTTTATGGCATGGTCTTTTATTTATTTTCTGTCACGCTGTTAACACAAGTTTATGGGATGGTCTTTTATTTCTTTTCTGTCCCGCTGTTAACACAAGTTTGTTATTGCAAATCCTCTTAAACTACTTGTAAGATTGCCATGAAACTTTGCATATGCATTCATCCCATGGTCTAGTTGGTCCCTAATTAAAATGGTGCAACTCAGTTATCCAATATGGCCACCACATTGGCCATCTTGAACATCTTGTGATGGCTATTATTTCTAAAATGGATAGTCTTATCAAATTGGGTTTTCACTAAAAGACTAAACATGATGTCTGCTTGGTCTTAAATGAAAATGAGATCAATCTTTTATGGCTGACCATCGTCAAATCTTGTTATAGATGCTATTCCTGAATGAAATGACCAAAAGACTTTTTATAGTGTCTTGTTGGTCATAAAATAGAATGGTGCCAATTTTATTTATAATATGGATACCACAATGGCCATTTTAAAAATCTTGTTGTTACTAATCCTCTTGAATGAAAAGTATTATTGCCTGATATGGCAACAACACTGCACCAGTATGAATTTTTTTTTTTTTTTTAGGGTTTAATGCCATTTTTCAGCACACGATAGGCTATACATGGTGGCCAGTATTATTGGTGGAGGAAGAACAAGGGAAAACCCCCAGAAAGAACCACCGACACACGAGAAGTTACTGGCAAGCTTTATCACATAACTGCATTAGCCGAATCTTAGACTCGAACCCACGTAGACAGAGGTGAGATGGCAGTGATTTGTAAAGTACAGCGCTTTAGACCACTCGGCCACTCTGGGCCCCTGTATGAAAAGTAATATCAACGTTGAGTTGTAAGTATACATTCAGCTTATTAGTATCAATATGTCTAGTTGATCCTAATGGTAACATTTGGATATTCAGTATGCCTGTCAAAGTAGACATCTTGAAAGAAAATGTGTCACTATTTCTCCTGCATGAATGGCCATATCAGCATGTTGTTTTCACTTGAAGACTTCTTATGATGTCTAATTCAACCTAAATAAAAATATTACGAATCTAATGTGAGTGTTGCAGTGACCATCTTGAAAATCACGTTATGACTACTTCTCTTAGATGTCTGCTGATATTAACATTGCGCCAAGACTTACGATATCTTGTAGGTACTAAATAGAAATTGTGCCAGTCAGATATAACCATCATTGCATCCATCTTGAAAATCATGGCATTTCCACTTCAAGACTTTGAAATGATGTCTTGCTCATTTTCAGTGAAAAAGGTACAAGCCATGTTTTGATCTTGAATCCTGGAAATTCTTTTCATCCAGTGGAGTGTCAGTCCCATTAAGGGACTCGTATTTTGTGTGTAATGTAGAATGTGTAATCAAATTTTATACTCTTATTCCAGTTTACAGGTTAATACATATATACCGGTATGTATTGTGAAGAGGATGAACCTGAAAGTTAAACCATTGCATTAGTCAAATCCACATAAGTTTGGCCATAATGGAAGGGGAAGAATCAAATTCAATTCGAAAACAGAACATGGCTTTTCGCAGTCTTGAAGAAATTCCACAAGAAATCATTGATGAGGCTGGAAAAATGGTGGAAGAGTTGGATCTCACACATAATAAGCTATCATATCCTTTTTTGTTCATATTCAGTTGATGGCAGGGTCGTTAAAATTCAGTTTTATAAGAAAAAAATTTCATTGTAAAAGCAACTCAGTCATTTTTGAGGATATGGTGATGTTCCATGATGATATATTCAAAAAACGTTTTGTAGCTTGAAAGAATATACATTATATTTGCATGTATCTTGAGATTACCTGAGTATGCTGTTCAGTCATGTATTTTAGTCAGTGTACATGACTGTTGCTCAAAAGACATTCATGTACATAACTGCTACTCATGTACCATAGTGTACATGACTGCACCTTAATCAGTGTACATGAATGCACCTTAGTCAGTGTACATGACTGCTGATGATGTACCTTAATCAGTGTACATGACTGCTAGTGATGTAAACTTAGTCAGTGTTCATGACTGCTAGTGATGTACATTAGTCAGTGTACATGACTGCTAGTGATGTAAACTTAGTCAGTGTACATGATTGCTGATGATGTACCTTAATCAGTGTACATGACTGCTGGTGATGTACATTAATCAGTGTATATGACTGCTGGTGATGTAAACTTAGTCAGTGTTCATGACTGCTGGTGATGTACATTAGTCAGTGTACATGACTGCTGATGATGTACCTTAATCAGTGTATATGACTGCTGGTGATGTAAACTTAGTCAGTGTACATGACTGCTGGTGATGTAAACTTAGTCAGTGTACATGACTGCTGGTGATGTAAACTTAGTCAGTGTTCATGACTGCTGGTGATGTAAACTTAGTCAGTGTTCATGACTGCTGGTGATGTAAACTTAGTCAGTGTACATGACTGCTGGTGATGTAAACTTAGTCAGTTTTCATGACTGCTGGTGATGTAAACTTAGTGTTCATGACTGCTGATGATGTACATTAGATAGTGTATATGACTGCTGGTGATGTATGTTATTCAGTGTATATGACTGCTGGCGATGTAAACTTAATCAGTGTATATTACTGCTGATGATGTACCTTAGTCAGTGTACATGACTGCTGCTCTAAATCTAAATCTCTGCTTGGTACTGAACACGTATTCAAGACATGGCTCAACTAAATGATCATTAGATCATCATGGGAAAACAAAGTTGGTGCTGTGTGTAGGTGGTAAAGAATTAAGGTCAGATATGTACATTGTGTTGTAAAATAGCTCCAAAGATGCACATGCAGTTAACGGAAAATAGGACTACACTTGGGCACTGAGCAAAATAGGACTGAACTTGGGCACTGAGCAAAATAGGACTATACTTGGGTACTGAGCAAAATAGGACTACACTTGGGCACTGATCAAAATAGGACTACACTTGGGCACTGAGCAAAATAGGACTATACTTGGGCACTGAGCAAAATAGGACTACACTTGGGTACTGAGCAAAATAGGACCATACTTGGGTACTGAGCAAAATAGGACTATACTTGGGTACTGAGCAAAATAAGACTACACATGGGTACTGAGCAAAATAGGACTACACTTGGGCACTGAGCAAAATAGGACTACACTTGGGTACTGAGCAAAATAGGACCATACTTGGGTACTGAGCAAAATAGGACTATACTTGGGTACTGAGCAAAATAGGACTATACATGGGTACTGAGCAAAATAAGACTACACATGGGTACTGAGCAAAATAGGACTACACATGGGTACTGAGCAAAATAGGACTACACTTGGGCACTGAGCAAAATAAGACTATACTTGGGTACTGAGCAAAATAGGACTACACTTGGGTAATGAGCAAAATTGGACTACACATGGGTACTGAGCAAAATAGGACTACACACGGGTACTGAGCAAAATAGGACTATACTTGGGTACTGAGCAAAATAGGACTATACTTGGGTACTGAGCAAAATTGGACTACACTTGGGTACTGAGCAAAATAGGACTACACATGGGCACTGAGCAAAATAGGACTACACTTGGGCACTGAGCAAAATAGGACTACACTTGGGCACTGAGCAAAATAAGACTACACTTGGGTACTGAGCAAAATTGGACTACACATGGGCACTGAGCAAAATAGGACTCTACTTGGGCACTGAGCAAAATAGGACTACACTTGGGTACTGAGCAAAATAGGACTACACTTGGGTACTGAGCAAAAAAGGACTATACTTGGGTACTGAACAAAATAGGACTATACTTGGGTACTGAGCAAAATAGGACTACACTTGGGTACTGAACAAAATAGGACTATACTTGGGCACTGAGGAAAATAGGACTACACTTGGGTACTAAGCAAAATTGGACTACACTTGGGTACTGAGCAAAATAGGACTACACTTGGGCACTGAGCAAAAAAGGACTATACTTGGATACTGAGCAAAATAGGACTACACTTGGGTACTGAGCAAAATAGGACTATACTTGGGTACTGGGCAAAATAGCACTACACATGGGCACTGAGCAAAATAGGACTACACTTGGGTACTGAGCAAAATAGGACTACACTTGGGTACTGAGCAAAATAGGATTACACTTGGGCACTGAGCAAAATATTACTACACTTGGATACTAAGCAAAATAGGACTATACTTGGGTACTGGGCAAAATAGGACTACACTTGGGTACTGAGCAAAATAGGACTACACTTGGGTGCTGAGCGAAATAGGACTACACTTGGGCACTGAGCAAAATCGGACTACACTTGGGCACTGAGCAAAATCGGACTACACTTGGGCACTGAGCAAAATAGGACTATACTTGGGTACTGAACAAAATAGGACTATACTTGGGCACTGAGCAAAATAGGACTATACTTGGGCACTGAGCAAAATAGGACTACACTTGGGTACTGAGCAAAATTGGACTACACATGGGCACTGAGCAAAATAGGACTATACTTGGGCACTGAGCAAAATAGGACTACACTTGGGTACTGAGCAAAATAGGACTATACTTGGGCACTGAGCAAAATAGGACTACACTTGGGCACTGAGCAAAATAGGACTACACTTGGGCACTGAGCAAAATAGGACTATACTTGGGCACTGAGCAAAATAGGACTATACTTGGGTACTGTGCAAAATAGGACTACACATGCATACTGAGCAAAATAGGACTATACTTGGGTACTGAACAAAATAGGACTATACTTGGGCACTGAGCGAAATAGGACTACACTTGGGCACTGAGCAAAAAAGGACTATACTTGGATACTGAGCAAAATTGGACTACACATGGGTACTGAGCAAAATAGGACTACACATGGGTACTGAGCAAAATAGGACTATACTTGGGTACTGAACAAAATAGGACTATACTTGGGCACTGAGCAAAATAAGACTACACTTGGGTACTGAGCAAAATTGGACTACACTTGGGTATTGAGCAAAATAGGACTACACTTGGGCACTGAGCAAAATAGGAATACACTTGGGTACTGAGCAAAATTGGACTACACATGGGCACTGAGCAAAATAGGACTATACTTGGGCACTGAGCAAAATAGGACTACACTTGGGTACTGAGCAAAATAGAACTACACTTGGGTACAGAGCAAAATAGGACTATACTTGGGTACTGAACAAAAAAGGAGTATACTTGGGTACTGAGCAAAATAGGACTACACTTGGGTACTGAACAAAATAGGACTATACTTGGGCACTGAGGAAAATAGGACTACACTTGGGTACTGAGCAAAATTGGACTACACTTGGGTACTGAGCAAAATAGGACTACACTTGGGCACTGAGCAAAAAAGGACTATACTTGGATACTGAGCAAAATAGGACTACACTTGGGCACTGAGCAAAATAGGACTATACTTGGGTACTGGGCAAAATAGCACTACACATGGGCACTGAGCAAAATAGGACTACACTTGGGTACTAAGCAAAATAGGACTACACTTGGGTACTGAGCAAAATAGGATTACACTTGGGCACTGAGCAAAATAGGACTACACTTGGGTACTAAGCAAAATAGGACTATACTTGGGTACTGGGCAAAATAGGACTACACTTGGGTACTGAGCAAAATAGGACTACACTTGGATACTGAGCGAAATAGGACTACACTTGGGCACTGAGCAAAATCGGACTACACTTGGGCACTGAGCAAAATCGGACTACACTTGGGCACTGAGCAAAATAGGACTATACTTGGGTACTGAACAAAATAGGACTATACTTGGGCACTGAGCAAAATAGGACTATACTTGGGCACTGAGCAAAATAGGACTACACTTGGGTACTGAGCAAAATTGGACTACACATGGGCACTGAGCAAAATAGGACTATACTTGGGCACTGAGCAAAATAGGACTACACTTGGGTACTGAGCAAAATAGGATTATACTTGGGCACTGAACAAAATAGGACTACACTTGGGCACTGAGCAAAATAGGACTACACTTAGGCACTGAGCAAAATTGGACTATACTTGGGCACTGAGCAAAATAGGACTACACTTGGGTACTGTGCAAAATAGGACTACACATGGATACTGAGCAAAATAGGACTATACTTGGGTACTGAACAAAATAGGACTATACTTGGGCACTGAGCAAAATAGAACTACACTTGGGTACTGAGCAGAATTGGACTACACTTGGGTACTGAGCAAAATAGGACTACACTTGGGCACTGAGCAAAATAGGACTATACTTGGGTACTGAGCAAAATAGGACTATACTTGGGCACTGAGCAAAATAGGACTATACTTGGGTACTGGGCAAAATAGGACTATACTTGGGTACTGGGCAAAATAGGACTATACTTGGGTACTGAGCAAAATAGGACTATACTTGGGTACTGGGCAAAATAGGACTACACTTGGGCACTGAGCAAAATAGGACTATACTTGGGTACTGGGCAAAATAGGACTACACTTGGGTACTGAGCAAAATAGGACTACACTTGGGTACTTGGCAAAATAGGACTACACTTGGGTACTGAGCAAAATAGGACTACACTTGGGTACTGAGCAAAATTGGACTACACTTGGGTACTGAGCAAAATAGGACTATACTTGGGCACTGAGCAAAATAGGACTACACTTGGGTACTGAGCAAAATTGGACTACACTTGGGCACTGAGGAAAATAGGACTACACTTGGGCACTGAGCAAAATAGGACTACACTTAGGCACTGAGCAAAATAGGACTATACTTGGGCACTGAGCAAAATAGGACTACACTTGGGTACTGTGCAAAATAGGACTACACATGGATACTGAGCAAAATAGGACTATACTTGGGTACTGAACAAAATAGGACTATACTTGGGCACTGAGCAAAATAGAACTACACTTGGGTACTGAGCAGAATTGGACTACACTTGGGTACTGAGCAAAATAGGACTACACTTGGGCACTGAGCAAAATAGGACTATACTTGGGTACTGAGCAAAATAGGACTATACTTGGGCACTGAGCAAAATAGGACTATACTTGGGTACTGGGCAAAAGAGGACTACACTTGGGCACTGAGCAAAATAGGACTATACTTGGGTACTGGGCAAAATAGGACTACACTTGGGTACTGAGCAAAATAGGACTACACTTGGGTACTTGGCAAAATAGGACTACACTTGGGTACTGAGCAAAATAGGACTACACTTGGGTACTGAGCAAAATTGGACTACACTTGGGTACTGAGCAAAATAGGACTATACTTGGGCACTGAGCAAAATAGGACTACACTTGGGTACTGAGCAAAATTGGACTACACTTGGGCACTGAGCAAAATAGGACTACACTTGGGCACTGAGCAAAATAGGACTACACTTGGGTACTGAGCAAAATTGGACTACACTTGGGTACTGAACAAAATAGGACTACACTTGGGCACTGAGCAAAATAGGACTACACTTGGGCACTGAGCACAAAATAGGACTACACTTGGGCACTGAGCGAAATAGGACTACACTTGGGCACTGAGCAAATGTTTCATTTGTAGCTCCATAAAATGAGTTGTCAGCTGGGAAAACAAAATGGGTGCAGCCTTTACAAACTAAGGTCTTATTGTCCCACATACACTGGCAGATATTGAAGTGCATTTGAAAGCGTAAGTAATTGTGTATCAGAATTCTTTTAGATATCTTAGGAATTCTCATTAAAAAATTATTTTTGAATACCATTGTCCTTTGCATGGATTATGTAGGACCATATACAGTCCTGGATCATTATAACATGGTTGAATGGCATATAGGTTTTTGGATTGTATTTCATTTCATGTATTATATTTTTGATTTTTTGTTATGTACTTCATTACAAGGTGGTCTCTATAAGTTGATATACTTATGGATAGTATTATAAAGAGGGATGGCTGTATTTATGACAATATTGTCTAACCACTTTTCTCAGCCGCCCTTTATCGATTGTATAAGATTATTTATATTTTTATGATCTAAATTGGAGCAAAAATAATTAGTCAAAATTGAATCCTTTTCTTTAGTAATTTAGTAACTTTCCTTAATGTTCGCTAGAGATCTTAAGTTTTTAGTTTTTTATCCAAACTTGAAGAGTCTGGTCCTAGATCATAATAATATTACATCAAATGTCAAGATGCCAGAGATGCCCTGCCTCCACACTCTCTGGGTCAACCACAACCAAATAAAAAATCTTGGTAAGTTAAGATAAGGTTTAAAAATACAAATACCACGATTACATCTGTAACCAATCATGAAATGTGGATCAGTTGTAAATACATTCTGATATATTAAGTGTATTTTTGGTAAACTTATAAATACATGTAACCATTTTTACATAATTTAAATGACATGCAAAAGATACAAACATTTTTGAAAATCTTGTATCAAGAGTGATAATGATTTTGGTCGATCTTGTTTGTCATGTAGAATATTTTAAGTCAGGTTCCAGGACCACAATAATTACATCCAGGAAGAAGTTTTTATCCTGGGTATTTAGCGCATGGAGTTTCTGGAAATTTCAACATTAATGTAGCTATATGACTGCCATCTTTATGTTGAACTTTAGGTAAAACCACAAAAACATTCATGTCATATTGCACATTTTTTAATATATGCTATTTTTCTATAAAAAAAATTGTAACTGTGGCTAAATCAGTGGTTGTAGTTTTAACTCAGCGACATAAGCAATATAGATTCATATATCTGTAATATGGAATAGATTTCTCAGCTACATGAAAACAAGAACCAGTCAAACATCATCCAGCACTATCAAATTCTATCAGAATGATAATACATGAAATAGATCTGTCTGGAAGTGGAAAGGCACATTTATTACTTAATTTGATAATGAAATAGCTAGCTTAAATGGGATCAGTTATGTTTAGTGGCACCATCTGTAGATCATCAGAGATATTTTTAAAGATTTTAATGAGAATTATTAAATGAAGAAGGTGATGATATTATTAATTTTATCACCGATATTGATGAAGCATAGAGTGTTGATGAACAGGCAGACATAGAAATTCAGGTATAATTTATTTCACAGAGATTTACACAAATTCAAAAAGTGATCAGAGATAACTGTAATATTTTAGCTTTATTTAATGGAGTTGATACACATACTCTTAGAAATATTCATCAGACTTGGTGTTCAGTAGATATGGATATAAGTAAGTTTAAAAACTTCTTTTTATGTGTGCAATCTACCCCACACAGCCTAGACCACAAGATCGACCACACCCCACAGTTGAGCACAGCCTCGCTGATTTATATTGATAAGTTTACATGGTCCTAGGTCACAGCATCGTATGCATCTTGATACAGTTTATGGTTAAGACATCGTATGCATCTTGATACAGTTTATGGCTAAGACATCGTATGCGTCTTGATACAGTTTATGGTTAAGACATCACATGCGTCTTGATACAGTTTATGGTTAATACATCATATGCGTCTTGATACAGTTTATGGTTAATACATCATATGCGTCTTGATACAGTTTATGGTTAAGACATCGTATGCGTCTTGATACAGTTTATGGTTAAGACATCGTATGCGTCTTGATACAGTTTATGGTTAATACATCATATGCGTCTTGATACAGTTTATGGTTAAGACATCGTATGCGTCTTGATACAGTTTATGGTTAAGACATCATATGCGTCTTGATACAGTTTATGGTTAAGACATCATATGCATCTTGATACAGTTTATGGTTAAGACATCATATGCGTCTTGATACAGTTTATGGTTAATACATCATATGCGTCTTGATACAGTTTATGGTTAAGACATTTAAAGAATAATGATCTGATTACAGCAGCAGAGAGAGCACAGCCTCAATGAAACATCTGGTGAGTAAATAAACACATCCAATTTTTTAACAAAAATTCTAATGACCAAATATAATTAAACAAAAATAAATTAACCCAATTAGAGAAACTCTCAGTCAGGTAGAGATTTTAGTGTGGCGCTATTGACCTTATGTTTTTCCATTTTCATGCGAATCTTCTTTTTCTTCAAAAATGACATTTCAGCAAAATGGTCTGTTTGCCCTCTCTGCTGCATGTATCTAATGACTACCCTATATATAAAATATACTGTACATAGTATCTAATGACTACCCAATATATAAAATATACTGTACATAGTATCTAATGACTACCCTATATATAAAATATACTGTACATAGTATCTAATGACTACCCAATATATAAAATATACTGTACATAGTATCTAATGACTACCCTATATATAAAATATACTGTACATAGTATCTAATGACTACCCTATCTATAAAATGTACTGTACATAGTATCTAATGACTACCCAGTATATAAAATGTACTGTACATAGTATCTAATGACTACCCTATATATAAAATATACTGTACATAGTATCTAATGACTACCCTATATATAAAATGTACTGTACATAGTATCTAATGACTACCCTATATATAAAATATACTGTACATAGTATCTAATGACTACCCTATATATAAAATATACTGTACATAGTATCTAATGACTACCCAATATATAAAATATACTGCATACAGTATCTAATGACTACACTATATATAAAATATACTGCATACAGTATCTAATGACTACCTTATATATAAAATATACTGCACACAGTATCTAATGACTACCCTATATATAAAATATACTGCACATAGTATCTAATGACTACCCTATATATAAAATATACTGCATACAGTATCTAATGACTACCCTATATATAAAATATACTGCATACAGTATCTAATGACTACCCTATATATAAAATATACTGCACACAGTATCTAATGACTACCCTATATATATAAAATATACTGCACATATTATCTATTGACTACCCTATATATAAAATATACTGCACACAGTATCTAATGACTACCCTATATATAAAATATACTACACACAGTATCTAGTGACTACCCTATATATAAAATATTCAGCACACAGTATCTAGTGACTACCCAATATATAAAATATACTGCACATAGTATCTAATGACTACTCTATATATAAAATATACTACACACAGTATCTAGTGACTACCCTATATATAAAATATTCAGCACACAGTATCTAGTGACTACCCAATATATACAATATACTGCACATAGTATCTAATGACTACCCTATATATAAAATATACTGTACATAGTATCTAATGACTACCCTATATATAAAATATACTGTACATAGTATCTAATGACTACCCAATATATAAAATATACTGCATACAGTATCTAATGACTACACTATATATAAAATATACTGCATACAGTATCTAATGACTACCTTATATATAAAATATACTGCACACAGTATCTAATGACTACCCTATATATAAAATATTCAGCACACAGTATCTAGTGACTACCCAATATATAAAATATACTGCACATAGTATCTAATGACTACCCTATATATAAAATATTCAGCACACAGTATCTAATGACTACCCTATATATAAAATGTACTGTACATAGTATCTAATGACTACCCTATATATAAAATATACTGCACATAGTATCTAATGACTACCCTATATATAAAATATACTGTACATAGTATCTAATGACTACCCAATATATAAAATATACTGTACATAGTATCTAATGACTACCCAATATATAAAATATACTGCACACAGTATCTAATGACTACCCTATATATAAAATATTCAGCACACAGTATCTAGTGACTACCCAATATATAAAATATACTGCACATAGTATCTAATGACTACTCTATATATAAAATATACTACACACAGTATCTAGTGACTACCCTATATATAAAATATTCAGCACATAGTATCTAATGACTACTCTATATATAAAATATACTACACACAGTATCTAGTGACTACCCTATATATAAAATATTCAGCACACAGTATCTAGTGACTACCCAATATATAAAATATACTGCATACAGTATCTAATGACTACCCTATATATAAAATATACTGTACATAGTATCTAATGACTACCCTATATATAAAATATACTGTACATAGTATCTAATGACTACACTATATATAAAATATACTGCATACAGTATCTAATGACTACCTTATATATAAAATATACTGCACACAGTATCTAATGACTACCCTATATATAAAATATTCAGCACACAGTATCTAGTGACTACCCAATATATAAAATATACTGCACATAGTATCTAATGACTACTCTATATATAAAATATACTACACACAGTATCTAGTGACTACCCTATATATAAAATATTCAGCACACAGTATCTAATGACTACCCTATATATAAAATGTACTGTACATAGTATCTAATGACTACCCTATATATAAAATATACTGCACATAGTATCTAATGACTACCCTATATATAAAATATACTGTACATAGTATCTAATGACTACCCTATATATAAAATATACTGTACATAGTATCTAATGACTACCCTATATATAAAATATACTGTACATAGTATCTAATGACTACCCTATATATAAAATATTCAGCACACAGTATCTAGTGACTACCCAATATATGAAATATACTGCATACAGTATCTAATGACTACCCTATATATAAAATATACTGTACATAGTATCTAATGACTACCCTATATATAAAATGTACTGTACATAGTATCTAATGACTACCCTATATATAAAATATACTGCACATAGTATCTAATGACTACCCTATATATAAAATATACTGTACATAGTATCTAATGACTACCCTATATATAAAATATACTGTACATAGTATCTAATGACTACCCTATATATAAAATATACTGTACATAGTATCTAATGACTACCCAATATATAAAATATACTGTACATAGTATCTAATGACTACCCAATATATAAAATATACTGCACACAGCATCTAATGACTACCCTATATATAAAATATTTACCACACAGTATCTAGTGACTACCCAATATATAAAATATACTGCACATAGTATCTAATGACTACTCTATATATAAAATATACTACACACAGTATCTAGTGACTACCCTATATATAAAATATTCAGCACACAGTATCTAATGACTACCCTATATATAAAATATACTGTACATAGTATCTAATGACTACCCTATATATAAAATATACTGTACATAGTATCTAATGACTACCCTATATATAAAATATACTGTACATAGTATCTAATGACTACCCAATATATAAAATATACTGTACATAGTATCTAATGACTACCCTATATATAAAATATACTGTACATAGTATCTAATGACTACCCTGTATATAAAATATACTGTACATAGTATCTAATGACTACCCAATATATAAAATATACTGTACATAGTATCTAATGACTACCCTATATATAAAATATACTGTACATAGTATCTAATGACTACCCTATATATAAAATATACTGTACATAGTATCTAATGACTACCCTATATATAAAATATACTGTACATAGTATCTAATGACTACCCTATATATAAAATATACTGTACATAGTATCTAATGACTACCCAATATATAAAATATACTGTACATAGTATCTAATGACTACCCTATATATAAAATATACTGTACATAGTATCTAATGACTACCCTATATATAAAATATACTGTACATAGTATCTAATGACTACCCAATATATAAAATATACTGCATACAGTATCTAATGACTACACTATATATAAAATATACTGCATACAGTATCTAATGACTACCTTATATATAAAATATACCTCACACAGTATCTAATGACTACCCTATATATAAAATATACTGCACATAGTATCTAATGACTACCCTATATATAAAATATACTGCATACAGTATCTAATGACTACCCTATATATAAAATATACTGCATACAGTATCTAATGACTACCCTATATATAAAATATACTGCAGACAGTATCTAATGACTACCCTATATATAAATTATACTGCACATATTATCTATTGACTACCCTATATATAAAATATACTGCACACAGTATCTAATGACTACCCTATATATAAAATATACTGCACATATTATCTATTGACTACCCTATATATAAAATATACTGCACACAGTATCTAATGACTACCCTATATATAAAATATACTACACACAGTATCTAGTGATTACCCTATATATAAAATATTCAGCACACAGTATCTAGTGACTACCCCATATATAAAATATACTGCACATAGTATCTAATGACTACTCTATATATAAAATATACAGCACACAGTATTTAGTGACTACCCAATATATAAAATATACTGCACATAGTATCTATTGACTACCCTATATATAAAATATACTGCACATAGTATCTATTGACTACCCTATATATAAAATATACTGTACATAAAATCTATTGACTACCCAATATATAAAATATACTGTACATAGTATCTAATGACTACCCTATATATAAAATATACTGCATACAGTATCTAGTGACTACCCTATATATAAAATATTCAGCACACAGGATCTAGTGACTACCCAATATATAAAATATACTGCACATAGTATCTAATGACTACTCTATATATAAAATATACTGCACACAGTATCTAGTGACTACCCAATATATAAAATATACTGCACATAGTATCTATTGACTACCCTATATATAAAATATACTGCACATAGTATCTATTGACTACCCTATATATAAAATATACTGTACATAAAATCTATTGACTACCCAATATATAAAATATACTGTACATAGTATCTAATGACTACCCTATATATAAAATATACTGCATACAGTATCTAATGTCTACCCAATATATAAAATATACTGCATACAGTATCTAATGACTACCCAATATATAAAATATACTGTACATAGTATCTAATGACTACCATATATATATATAAAATATACTGCACACAGTATCTATTGACTACCCAATATATAAAATATACTGTACATAGTATCTAATGACTACCCAATATATAAAATATACTGCATACAGTATCTAATGACGACCCTATTTATGAAATATACTGTACATAGTATCTAATGACTACTCTATATATAAAATATACTGTACATAGTATCTAATGACTACCCTATATATATAAAATATACTGCATACAGTATCTATTGACTACCATATATATAAAATATACTGTACATAGTCATAGTATCTAATGACTACTCTATATATAAAATATACTGCATACAGTATCTATTGACTACCATATATATAAAATATACTGTACATAGTCATAGTATCTAATGACTACTCTGTATATAAAATATACTGTACATAGTATCTAATGACTACCCTATATATAAAATATACTGTACATAGTATCTAATGACTATCCAATATATAAAATGTACTGTACATTTTATCTAATGACTACCCTATATATAAAATATACTGTACATAGTATATAATGACTACCCTATATATAAAATATACTGTACATAGTATCTAAGCAAACACAGACACAGCATAATAATACTGTCATATTTACTCAAAGTTGTACTGAATATTGTGGAATATAACAACTTTACGTGATTAAACATTTCATAGCAGAAATTTTTTTTGCATGTGATACCTTTTTGTAAATTATTTGCAGAGAATGGACATCTTTTTTTCAATGATATTTGGGCTGAAGGTGTAAAAGGCATTATTTGCAGAGTTTTATTTGAAGGAATGACCAAAATGTTTAGATGTTTTATCATTCAAAGATTTGATTTTTTTCCATTTGTCTTTTTTAACACTATCTGTTTAAGAATTATTGTTTTGAGTCTGACACAAGTAAATACAGTTATGTGTAATTTTATGTTTATAATAAGACTGTTCAAGAAATGAATTAGTAAAACATTTTCTCAGAAATCTTTTTATGATTTAAATGTAAAGGAATACATTTCAGCGTATTTTCAAATTATGCAAAATATGTACACGCCAAATAGTATTCACTTGCCATTGTTACCAAGGTGTAAAACTGTGATCATTATGTGTCCGTATGACTGAATTAAATTGAATTGTATGTCTGTGTGTCGCTGAATTAGGTTTGTATGTGACTGAGATAAACTGAATTGTGTATATGTCTGTGACTGAATTGATAGTGCATGACTGAAATAAATTGAATTTGGTCTGTGTGATAATTAAATTTGAATTGTGTATCTGTGTGACTGAATTTATTTGTGTATCTGTGTGTAAATTGTGTATCTGTTGTATGTGACTGAATTAAATTCATTTCTGTATAAGTGTGTGACTGAATTAATTTAAAGTGTGTATGTGTGTGTGACTGAATTAAATTGAATTGTGTGTATTTGTGTGTTACTGAATTGAATTGTGTGTATGTGTGTGACTTAATTAAATTAAAGTGTGTGTATTTGTGTGACTGAATTAAATTGAATTGTGTGTATTTGTGTGACTGAATTAAATTGAAGTGTGTGTATTTGTGTGACTGAATTAAATTGAATTGTGTGTATTTGTGTGACTGAATTAAATTGAATTGTGTCTATGTGTGTGACTGAATTAAATTGAATTGTGTGTGTGTGTATGTTACTGAATTAAATTGAATTGTGTGTATGTGTGTGTGTTACTGAATGAAATTGAATTGTATGTGTGTTACTGAATTGAATTGAATTGTGTGTATTTGTGTTTTACTGAATTAAATTGAATTGTGTGTATCTGTGTGACTGAATTGAATTGAATTGTGTGTATTTGTGTGACTGAATTGAATTGAATTGTGTGTATCTGTGTGACTGAATTGAATTGAATTGTGTGTATTTGTGTGACTGAATTGAATTGAATTGTGTGTATTTGTGTTTTACTGAATTAAATTGAATTGTGTGTATCTGTGTGACTGAATTGAATTGTTATCTTTGTGTGACTGAATTGAATTAAAGTGTGTATATGTGTGACTGAATTAAATGAAAGCATGTTTATGTGACTGAATTGAATTGTGTATCTGTGTGTGATTGAATTAAATTGAATTGTGTATATAATATGTGACTGAAGTGGATTGTGTGTCTTTTTGTGACTGAATGAAATTGAATTGTGGTGTATGTGTGTGACTGAAATTGAATTTTATCTCTGTGTATGACTGAATTAGAATGAATTGTCAAATTTTTTTAATTTAGTGGTAATTTTTAGTTGGGTAGGATTGTACTATGATCTTTTTTCAGGAGTGTTTTTAGCCACACTGTCTCAAAAATGCCCAAACATGAAAATATTGTCAATGATGAACAATGAGGCAGCTCCAAGTTATTTCAATGGAGGAACCTACGAACAGTATATGGACTATAGGTTTGTTTTAATTTTAACTCTAAACATGACAGATTTGTTTTGGAATATAAAAACTATTTGACACAAAAATTCATTTGATGAACTTCATAAAGCTTTTGAATATTTAAAATACTTGAAGAACTAACTAATCTTTGTAATTAGTTGCAAGTCGTTGTAAGTAAGACATCGTTAAATCCTGGCACTAGGATCATGTGACTGGTCTCAATATTTAGAATAGGAATTTTATCATGTGACTTGTCTCAATATTTAGAATAGGAATTTTATCATGTGACTTGTCTCAATATTTAGAATAGGAATTTTATCATGTGACTTGTCTCAATATTTAGAATAGGAATTTTATCATGTGACTTGTCTCAATATTTAGAATAGGAAATTATCATGTGACTGGTCTCAATATTTAAAATAGGAATTTTATGATGTGACTGGTCTCAATATTTAGAATAGGAATTTTATCATGTGACGTCTCAATATTTAGAATAGGAATTTTATCATGTGACTTGTCTCAATAATTAAAATAGGAATTTATCATGTGACTTGTCTCAATATTTAGAATAAGAATTTTATCATGTGACTTGTCTCAATATTTAGAATAGGAATTTTATCATGTGACTTTTCTCAATATTTAAAATAGGAATTTTATCATGGGACTGGTCTCAATATTTAAAATAGGAATTTTATCATGTGACTTGTCTCAATATTTAAAATAGAAATTTTATCATGTGACTTGTCTCAATATTTAAAATAGGAATTTTATCATGTGACTGGTCTCAAAATTTAAAATAGGAATTTTATCATGTGACTTGTCTCAATATTTAGATTAGGAATTTATCATGTGACTTTTCTCAATATTTAAAATAGGAATTTTATCATGTAACTTGTCTCAATTTTTAAAATAGGAATTTTATCATGTGACTGGTCTCAATATTTAAAATAGGAATTTTATCATGTGACTTATCTCAATATTTAGAATAGGAATTTTATCATGTGACTTGTCTCAATATTTAAAATAGGAATTTTATCATGTGACTGGTCTCAATATTTAGAATAGGAATTTATCATGTGACTTGTCTCAATATTTAGAATAGGAATTTATCATGTGACTTTTCTCAATATTTAAAATAGGAATTTTACTGTAGACCTGGAGTCAAGGAAAGTTTAAGATGAAAGAGCCAAATAGTTCTGAAAAATAAATTCAATTTTGATTTACTTTAAATAAGTCATTCTAGATAACAGTATCATTTTAACATGTAAATTGCATTCGGTTATATAACAGATTTATCAGTGTATTAAAGATATGGTCATAATTGAAAGGTGGTCTCCAAAACCCTAGGTTTTTCAAGTCAGAGTTTACTGTATTATAGGGAATACAGTACATACTGTATACTGAAATGTTTTCAATGAGTGTATTGTTTTCTTTTGTTATCATATTACAACTGTATATGCAGTAGGACAGTTTATAGTGATATCTAGCACTGGGGCATCATACCGGAGACATGTAGCATGATGTCTCACCCAGTCAAATTATCCTGACACCAGTCTGATTAGTCCTAACACTAACCTCTTAATGCTGAGTGTCAAGCAAAGCTGATGCTAGTCATTGGTATGACTCAGCATGGGTTGAACCTGTGACCTTTTGCATTCAAGGCAGATGCTCTTACCACTTGGGTTAGTTTTAAATAAGAACCATTCCTCTGTCTGAATACAGTAAAACCTATATAAAAGTGTGACTGCCCCCCGCCCCCTTTACACAGTGGTTTGGGTCCATAGAACCCAACTGTCCTAAAAGAACATTAACAGCTAGTCTGTTTGCTGAAGAAAATGAAGCAAGTACCAAAAACTGATGGCCAGTGGAAGAGTGGTGGGTAATAAAAGGAAATGCCAAAATATATGCTTTTGATTAAATGAAGACATAATTATTTAGAAATACACTTGTGTATTGACATTTGTGTAGTACAGTTCATAATGCATTAAGTTCTGTACAGTATTGTATTTGAAACATTTGACTATAGATAACATGTTAAAAAATTCATGAATTTGATTATAGCCAAAACTCCTAGATTCCATTCATGTTTTCAACCTTAAACAGTCAGTTAATCAACTCACCCATAAACTTGGTCACATTTTAGACTGGTGTTCTCATAGACCTGATGATAATATTCTGCAATCCACCCATTTACCTCACAAACTTGCATCAGATCACCTCTGCATTATGTGCCATCTCAATGAATCCGTCCCTAACCCTTCACCTTTATTTGCTACTTAGAGAAACCTCCGCATGATAAATAAAACCAAATTAATGCATGACATCCAGAAAACCTAATAATTTACTTACATCCTACAGAAGAACAACTCGATATTTGCCTGCGTTCAGTGCTTGAAAAACATGCCCCAGCCACCAAATGCAGAGTATCAATAAAAAAAGTGTTCTCCATGGTATAGCAGTATTAGGAACCAGTTTCACACTGCTAAAAGACAGCTGAAAAGCAGAGAAGCTTTGGCTTTCCACCAGACTCACTATTCATAAACAAATCTATGAAGTTACTATAAAGAATGTCACAGAAATAGTCCATTTAGCCAAATTATCCACACTACTGTACTAAGATCATGGTGAGTTCCAGCTACAAAAAGCATGACCTCAATCATTTTAAAAATCCTATCCTATCAATTACAAGCAATGGCCTAGTGGTTAGAGGGTCCGCCGTGGAAGCAGGAGGTCATGGGTTCGATCCCCAGCCGAGTCATACCAATGACTTACAAAAATTGTACTAACAGCTTCCTTGCATGGTGCTCAGCATTAAGAAGTTAGTGTTAGGAGTGGTCAGCTTGGTGTTAGGATAATGTGATTGGGTGGGACATCAAGTTA
This sequence comes from Unio delphinus, assembly GCA_029339505.1. Taxonomy (NCBI): domain Eukaryota; kingdom Metazoa; phylum Mollusca; class Bivalvia; order Unionida; family Unionidae; genus Unio; species Unio delphinus. The sequence continues at coordinate 3,480,005 of JAQISU010000011.1, forward strand.
TATGTCTGCAGCATGATTCCCCAGTGCTAGACATCACTATAAACTGCCTCACTGCAGACATCGTAGCTATAACTAGATATAACTGAAGAATTGTTAAAGCTACATTGTAAATCCTAATCACACACACACACACACACACACACACACACACATTATTTTTTATGAGGATGCTGAAAATGACATTTCACTTTTCCAGGCACTACACTATCAGCCAGCTTCCTCATTTGGAGGTCTTAGATGATACAAAAGTGACCCCACAAGAGAGGGCAGAAGCATGCAGGATATACAGAATGGTATGGAATAATATTTATCCATATATAATGATATAACATCTAGTAAAAATAATAACGTCACTAAGTTATATTAATGGTATATCTCAAATCTATTTCATCATATCTTACAGTTACCTAAGGCATTGGGGTGCACCGAGTGGCCTAGTAGTCTAAAGTGCTGTCCGTTACAGATCACTGCCATTTCACCTCTGTCTGCGTGGGTTTGAGTCTAAGATTCGGCTAATGTAGTTATGTGAGAAAGCTTGCCAGTAGCTTCTCGAGGGTCATTGGTTCTTTCCGGGTTTTTTTCCAGGTTCTTCCTCCACCATTAATACTGGCTGCCATGTATAGCCTATATAGTGCTGCAAAATGGCGTTAAACCATAAATAAAATAAATCCTAAGGCATTGCAGTATCACAAAGCAGTGTTAGTAATATTAGACCTCAAATTCATTTTATCATGTCACACTGATATAAGGTGTGTCACTATTTATTATACCTCAGATGAATTCAACATATGGCACTGACATAAATCCCAGTAATATCACGAAGGTGTGTCACTGAAACTTTGCTGTAGGGTCTGTGGTGAGATAGTATGGTTATACCACTGTCACTGGATAATATATTACCTCAAATTCTTTTCATCATATCACACGGACATAAAGCCCAGCAGTATGACAAAGGTGTGTCACTATGTAAAGTATTATAGCTCAAATCCATTTTTTAAAAATATGTTTTTGCTTCCTAGGAAACCTCAGACAAATATTCCTATGAAAAATCTCAGAGTATTGGTTGCTGACTTTCTGAGGTAATAGTCCATGTTTTAAAAACCGATGTCCAAGGCTTTTATTGTCAAACATCCATTGTTGACCTCGGACTTCCAAGATTTTTTGTAACCAGTACTCTGAGGTGTCCAAGGTTTCCTATATTGTCTGAGGTGTTTTCAGATATTATTATCTGAGGTGTCCTAAGACATATCGTCCGAGGTGTCCTTGGACATATTGTCAGAGGGTTCCTCAGATTTTTTACCTGGCATAAAACATCAGACCAACAATAATGAAACAAATAATACAGAATATAAGAATACATTTTATTTTTAATGTATTCACCATGGAGAAAAAATTAAAAGGTCCAAATATCAAGAATTATCATAGGATTCCTTTTGTGCCAAATTGTCCATTTTGAAAATCCATTCATCTATATACTGGTTTCATGATGCTTTTAGCACTTCAGTCATTAAATTGTTAATCATCACCTCTTTGATATTTTGCCATTTCTTTTGGATCAGATCTGTAAAGGAGAAATATTGGTTGAAAATATAATAATGCGATGAATTAATAATACAAACAAGATGCATATAACCTAAATTTCACTTGAATTTAGAAACTTAAAACTGTGATTCATTCTGCAAATAACTTGTTATAGTTAAGTTAATATATTACATGTAACCAGTTATGGATTTTACTGCTTCAGCCCTAATATAAGGTAATACTTACATCTGGACAATTTAGACATAGCTGAATTTGAAACTTGTCATCACTACCTACTTAATGAGTGTAAAATAATACATCTATTGCAGGTTACAGTAAGTAAGACAAGAAAGAAATCTTCAAAAAGGCAAAGATCAAGTTCTTTTCAAGAAACAAACATGATGAATCCAGACTGAACTGCCCATTTGGTATTTATTTATTACATTCAGTCAATTGTGTGTATGGTTTGGGTTCATTAACATCTTTTTATACACAAGTTTATACATATTTACCATTGCTTACAATAATCTCACCAACTGAAAGACCATTGTCAGCAGGATAGATTCTTTTGACTGTACTTTATTTTGGTAATTTATACCTGATGATTTTGATAAATATGGCTCAACATGGATTTTCACTAATGAATTCATAGAAAGGGGTTACTTTCTGTTCACCTGTGAATTGCATGCTTTTTTCTCCCAGTGAATGGAATGCTTTATCTCACCAATGAAATGCAAGTTTAGGTATCACCTGTGAATGACACCTGTTCCTGACATGCTTTTATCACACCTTTGAATGACATGTTGTGATTTCACCTGTGAATGGTATGATTTTGTCTCAGCTGTGAATGGCATGATTTTGTCTCAGCTGTGAATGACAAGCCTTTGTCTCAACTGTGAATTGCATGCTTTTGTGAATGGTATTCCAAGATATAGGTATCACTATTCTAGCAGTGACCATGGCGATGATGTCATTGGTGTTTGTTATAATATGTTTAGTGTCATTACTTCCTCATTGATTGCTGTATTTCATTGAAACTCTGGGATGTTATTAATATTATGTTTAAACACTGAACCCTGACTTGTCAGTCTTGCCTGTGTCTGACTCAGAAAGTTATATGTTATTGAGACCAAGATGACACATTCTACAAAATACATACTTTACTTACTTCATATAATGTACAAAATACATGCTTTACTTACTTCATTTAATTTACATTTGATGTGTAACATCTTGCCAGTCATCCAGCTGTCCAATCCTTAGAGATGGCAATGGTTATGTTCATAAACACTGATGTAATACAAATGTAATGTTCACAAACCATGACATGATACAAATGAAATGTTCACAAACTGTGACATGGTGTAAATGTGTTCACAAACAATGACATGATGTAAATGTAATGTTCACAAACAATGACATGATGCAAATGTAATGTTCACAAACTGTGACATGGTGTAAATGTAATGTTCACAAACAATGACATGATGCATAGATAATGTTTATCAACAGTAACATAATGCAATGTTTCATGTCATTAAATACAATATAATAGACCCAATTAAAATGATTTGTCATTAAATACAATCAAATATACCCAGTTAAGATGCTTAGTCATTAGATACAATATAATAGACCCAATTAAAATGATTTGTCATTAAATACAATATAACAGACCCAATTAAAATGATTTGTCATTAAATACAATCAAATATACCCAGTTAAGATGCATAGTCATTAGATACAATATAATATACCCAATTAAGATGCTTTGTGGCATTAAATACAGTAAAATAGACCCAGTTAAGATGCTTCATGTCATTTAATACAATATAATAGACCCAATTAAGATGATTTATGTCATTTAATACAATCTAATAGACCCAATTAAGATGTTTCATGTTATTAAATACAATATAATAGACCCAATTAAGATGTTTCATGTTATTAAATACAATATAATAGACCCAATTAAGATGATTTATGTCATTTAATACAATCTAATAGACCCAATTAAGATGTTTCATGTTATTAAATATAATATAATAGACCCAATTAAGATGTTTCATGTTATTAAATACAATATAATAGACCCAATTAAGATGTTTCATGTTATTAAATACAATATAATAGACCCAATTAAGATGTTTCCTGTTATTAAATACAATATAATAGACCCAATTAAGATGATTTATGTCATTTAATACAATATAATAGACCCAATTAAGATGTTTCATGTTATTAAATACAATATAATAGACCCAATTAAGATGATTTATGTCATTTAATACAATATAATAGACCCAATTAAGATGTTTCATGTTATTAAATATAATATAATAGACCCAATTAAGATGTTTCATGTTATTAAATGCAATATAATAGATCCAATTAAGATGTTTCATGTTATTAAATACAATATAATAGACCCAATTAAGATGTTTCATATTATTAAATACAATATAATAGACCCAATTAAGATGATTTATGTCATTTAATATAATATAATAGACCCAATTAAGATGTTTCATGTTATTAAATACAATATAATAGACCCAATTAAGATGATTTATGTCATTTAATACAATATAATAGACCCAATTAAGATGTTTCATGTTATTAAATACAATATAATATACCCAATTAAGATGATTTATATCATTTAATACAATATAATAGACCCAATTAAGATGTTTCATGTTATTAAATATCATATAATAGACCCAATTAAGATGCTTCATGTCATTAAATACAATATAATAGACCCAATTAAGATAGTTTATGTCATTTAATACAATATAATAGACCCAATTAAGATGTGTCATGTTATTAAATATAATATAATAGACCCAATTAAGATGATTTATGTCATTTAATACAATATAATAGACCCAATTAAGATGTTTCATGTTATTAAATACAATATAATAGACCCAATTAAGATGATTTATGTCATTTAATACAATATAATAGACCCAATTAAGATGTTTCATGTTATTAAATACAATATAATAGACCCAATTAAGATGTTTCCTGTTATTAAATACAATATAATAGACCCAATTAAGATGTTTCATGTTACTAAATACAATATAATAGACCAATTAAGATGTTTCATATTATTAAATACAATATAATAGACCCAATTAAGATGATTTATGTCATTTAATACAATATATTAGACAAAATTAAGATGTTTCATGTTATTAAATATAATATAATTGACCCAATTAAGATGTTTCATGTTATTAAATACAATATAATAGACCCAATTAAGATGATTTATGTCATTTAATACAATATAATAGACCCAATTAAGATGTTTCATGTTATTAAATATAATATAATAGACCCAATTAAGATGATTTATGTCATTTAATACAATATAATAGACCCAATTAAGATGATTTGTCATTTAATACAATATAATAGACCCAATTAAGATGATTTGTCATTTAATACAATATAATAGACCCAATTAAGATGTTTCATGTTATTAAATACAATATAATAGACCCAATTAAGATGATTTGTCATTTAATACAATATAATAGACCCAATTAAGATGTTTCATGTTATTAAATATAATATAATAGACCCAATTAAGATGTTTTATATTATTAAATACAATATAATAGACCCAATTAAGATGATTTATGTCATTTAATACAATATAATAGACCCAATTTAGATGTTTCATGTTATTAAATACAATATAATAGACCCAATTAAGATGATTTATGTCATTTAATACAATATAATAGACCCAATTAAGATGATTTGTGTCATTAAATACAGTAAAATAGACCCAATTAAGATGCATCATCTCATTAAATATAATAGAATAGACCCAATTATGATACATCATGTCATTAAATACAGTAAAATAGACTAAATCCCTGGCTGAGTCATACCAAAACCTTACAAAAATAGTACTAACAGCTGCCTTGCTTGACACTCAGCATTACGAGCTTAGTTTTAGGACTGGTCAGCCTGGTGCCAGGATATTGTGAGAATGGGTAGGACATCATGCTAAATGTCCTTCATGATGCTCTAGTGCTTGAAATCTCTATGAACTGCCACACTGCAGACATCATAGTGATATGACTGAAACATTGTTCAAGCGACGTTAAAAATCCAAATCATACACACATAAATTCTTATATACATGTCTTACGGTATTTATCATATATTTGGAACACTGTATTTGTTAATTTTAAAGTAATTTTTTGTTTGTACAGTTTGTTCTGGGACACATTATCTTTTCAAGTTGTAAGTTGTGGAACACCTTTAAAACCATTCAAAAATTGCATGACAGAAAATAATCTCCAACTGAATATTTATTTTAAAAATTATAAAACTGTGTACTTGAGATAAAACTCTTTAATCCACTGCAGCAGTATCTCATCAGCACAACTCTTCTCCTTCATATGTACAGTCAATTCTTTCAGTGCATGAACATTTTGTTTTAGCTTTTTCCCATCATGAAACGTTATTGTTAGAGTACATCACGTGATTCAGTAGAAACTGCAAGGATTAAAGTGTAAGGGATTAAAGTGTAAAGGATTAAAGTCAGATTTTTGTTCAAATCTGCACCAGTCATGCTAATTCTCACACTTTTTACCCCTGCTTTAACGCCATTCTGTCCAGGAATAAGATCAAAGTACACTAGAATTTGATCCATTTTATTGATCATATTGTCTGTGAAATCATCTGCTTGTTTTCTGGCATTAACGAATTCATCAATTTATTTTCTCCAATCTTCTGGGTGGCACACAGTCATCTATGTTAATGCATGAAGTACTGTATTGTGTCCCTTGAATAAATGTTCCATTGTTTCAATTTATTTTCAAAAAATTCCTTTGAATACTGCTCAAAAGTTAGCTTCCATTAATTGCCGTCTTTGTACATTCTCAACAAGAAAAATCATCAGCCTTAAAACAATTGCTTTGTAAGAAAAATAACCTCTGTCTTTGATGTCCTGTCTGTAAGTTCAAATAATGGTTTACTGCCAGTTGTGTTTATGTGCTTGGCATCTGTAGTTATATTTAATACAAATGGCCACTGATGTCTACGGATAAATTGTCTAAAAAAAACTTGCTTTAATTATTTGTTTGTAACCCATGCTAGCGAAAAGATTGTCTTTGTTGTAAAGTTACATTGTTTTCAGATAATTTTTATTTGCAAGATCTGTCAGATAGTTTACCATGTTATAATTCAATCTAGGGTATTTTGCACTTAACACCCTGTCATGCATAAATGAGTTTTCTACTAGATTATTTCCCTCTCGTTTACAAAATTCTCTGCTTCTTTTCTAACCTTCATGTATTTATCAAATGATTTATTTTCTCCAAATCTTCTGGGTCATTGATGTATGTGCATGAAGCACTATATTGTCACTTTAAAATTCGTTACATTGTTTCAATTTTTAGGATTTTCCTCGGTTCTTCCTCCCTCATTCATAATGCTGCCATGTGTAGCCTATTTTGAGACGAAAAATGGCATTAAACCCCATGACAGCAACAAAAATTTATTTTCAAAATTCCAGTGAATATCAGTGACAAGGAAACAAAGTTAGCTTCCATATCTCACCCGTCTTAGTATAAAATAAAATAAAATAAAATAAAATAAAATAAAATAAAATAAAATAAAATAATAAAATAAAATAAAATAAAATAAAATAAAATAATAAAAGAAAAGAAAATAAAATAAAATAAAATAAAATAAAAATGTATGTAAATAAGAAAAATTGGCACATTTTAAATTCAGCTTGCTTTTTAATAAAAATCCCATTTTATTGATATCCTTCAAAAAAAAAAACATCTTCACAATATCCATAGTCAGCTTCCAAAGTTTGCTTCCTTTTTTATATAAATAACCTCTTTCTTTGATGTCCTGTTGGTAAGTTCAAACAAGTTTATTGCTCACTGCAAATTGTGTTTATTCACCACCCTGGCTTCTATGTGATTGGCATCTGTAATTATAATTAATGCATTGATATATGTTGGTAATACAGAGTAATAACTTGCTTTAATGATAGTTTTGTAAACATTATTAAGTCTTTAAGTTCTTGAAGTCGAAATAGGTTTTAAGAGTTTTAAGAGCACTCTTGAATGGGATCACTGTCTTTGTGTCTTAAGTTCAGAATGTCAGTTGGTTCCACATTGCTGGGTCCTGGTATACAAAAGAATGTTGCCCATATAACTTGTTTTTATAGTGGGAATAATGAGTATATGATTGTCAGAAGAGATGCGTAAGTATCTTGCTGGTGTGTACATATGGGTGAGGTCAAATAGGTATTTTGGACTGGAACCCATTCTGGAGCTGATGTGTCTAAGCTCAAGATATGCAGCCTTGCATATATTCATGACATGTTGGTGCAATGTGAGAGTACTCTCCAGAGTAACACCTAGGTTTCATACTGACTTTGAATTTAATGTTGGTGTTGCTGATAATTATTGTTTGAGGTAAAGGATGTGAATGAGAAAGTCTTTGAATTGTGATCAGAATGGCCTTAGTTGTATCATCATTCATTTGCATCTTGTTACTTCATATCCATGATTTCACATCAAACATGCACCTCTCTACACCTTGGATGGTAGCATCAACTTCAGATAGGTGGCTTTATTTGTATATTTGGGTGTCATAAGCATACAATTGGTGAGACACTGGATGATGATCTATGACACTTGAGAACAGCTGAAGAGAATAGGTTCAAGAACAAACCCCAGTGGAACAACACAACATAGATCAACTGGACTAGACTGTATTCCATATGCGGACACAATTTGTATCCTAGTGACCAAATAGGACTTGAATCACAGTAAGGCTGTATAATGAATGCCAAATACATGCTAGAGATGGTGAAGTAATATATCGTAGTCTGTTGTGTCAAATGCTGCAGACAAATCAGGGAGGGAGAGGACTGTGTTTGTGAGATACTGTCAAATAGTTGACCTGGTAATAATTCAATCTTGGTTATTTTGCACCTAACACCGTGTCTTATGTGAATGATAGTTATCTTCAAGATATCATTTGACCATTTCCCTCTTGTTTCAATTTTCCAGTTTTCAGTTGGGTAACATATTCAAACCTTTGAGTACAACCAAACATGATTTGTTTCTCAATGTTTGTGTTAATGAACATGTCATGAGTTATCGGATGTAAGAGATACACACTACTGTATGGAAGCCTACGCTACATATATGAAGTTCATGGATATATTTTATTCTTTAATGATTGTGATGACAAAGGAATAAATGATAACAATATAAGGTTCTTTCTTACTTTTTGTCATCAGACGAGCATTTTGTTAATCAATTTTATTGCAACATGGGAGGTGGGCGAGCACAAATTTAATACAAATTTATTTAGTTTCTTAAATCTGGGACATCTGATGTAGGTGAATACAGTTTTACGTTTAAAATCTTATTTTGATTTCTTTTTCAGTGAATAATTGGACATTTTGGACGTTGGCTGCTTATACATATTGGACAGGTAATTACATGCAATGGGAACTGCAGTGTCTAAGGCTCTGAACTCATGACCAGAAAGATAGGTGCTGGTTTGATTTCATCTTTGGATCAGCATGGATCAGCGACATTGGCATTTCCTTGTACTAGCTGATTTACTCTTTATGAATCTTAATTTGTGATAACTTGCATTTATGTGTTTGCCAATGTATTCATTTGATATAAATTTGTATGTATTCAAATGTATTCGATATAAATTTGTATGTATTCAGATGTATTCATTTGATATAAATTTGTATGTATTCAAATGTATTCATTTGATATAAATTTGTATGTATTCAGATGTATTCATTTGATATAAATTTGTATGTATTCAAATGTATTCATTTGATATAAATTTGTTTGTATTCAAATGTATTCATTTGATATAAATTTGTATGTATTCAGATGTATTCATTTGATATAAATTTGTATGTATTCAAATGTATTCATTTGACAATTGTATTAAGTATAAATTAAGCCTCAAGACAGAAGTTAAATGCCTAAATATTTTGTATTTACAACACATTTCCATTATCATAAATGTACTTATCAACAAGCATGGGTTTTCACTTGTTCCCATTTAAATAATGTTGAAACAGTGCTGTTGTATATTTTTGTTTTTGTTGTTGTTCTTGTAGGGTTTTTTGTTGTTGTTCTTGTAGGGTTTAATGCTATTTTTCAGCACATGATAGGCTATACATGGCGGCCAGTATTATTGGTGGAGGAATAACCCGGGAAATGCCACAGAAAGAACCACCGACCCACGAGAAGCTACTGGCAAGCTTTCTCGCATACCCACCTTGTTTTAGTAGGAATAAAGATGATAATGTTAGGTTAGCATTGCTATACACATCTCTGGGTGAGTTCCTGTTTTTTTTTTTTCCCAGGTCACATTTCTCTGTATCTGATTGGCATTATTGATCTGGCTAACAGTGAACTATACCAGATCAGCATACTACTTCCTGTCACATGATATTTGGAATTATATCAATATGCAAAGATGTACATTAGAAAAGACAAATCACCAAAGTCAGATAATCATGTCAATCCATTATGATATCAATTCCTAGAAAATCATGTCAATCCATTATGATAGCAGTTCCTAGAAAAAAATGTCAATCCTTTAGGATAGCAGTTCCTAGAAAATCATGTCAATCCATTACGATAGCAGTTCCTAGAAAATCATGTCAATCCATTACGATAGCAGTTCCTAGGAAACAATGTCAATCCATTACGATAGCATATCCTAGAAAATCATGTCAATCCATTACGATAGCAGTTCCTAGAAAATAATGTCAATCCATTACGATAGCAGTTCCTAGAAAATAATGTCAATCCATTATGATAGCAGTTCCTAGAAAAATAATGTCAATCCATTACGATAGCAGTTCCTAGAAAATCATGTCAATCCATTACGATAGCAGTTCCTAGAAAATAATGTCAATCCATTACGATAGCAGTTCCTAGAAAATCATGTCAATCCATTACGATAGCAGTTCCTAGAAAACAATGTTGTTCCATTTAAGACTTTTACCACTTTATCAGATTGGACTCTGAGCTTGATGATGAAACTTTCATGCAAATATTAAAGCTATAACAATTTGAATTTTATAAATCATCATAAAAACATATTTCAGTTTGAAACTTTCAGTGACATGTCAAATCAGTCAGCCATAGCATTACATGTGTAATTATACAGTGACATGTCAAGTCAGTCAGCCATAGCATTGCATGTGTAATTATACATTGATATGTCAAGTCAGTCAGCCATAGCTTTATACCTGTAATTATACAGTGACATGTCAAGTCAGTCAGCCATAGCATTACACCTGTAATTATACAGTGACTTGTCAAGTCAGTCAGCCATAGCATTACATGATGCATGATTCACATTCAGCAGCTAGCGAGTAACTAATGAGTCGCATAAATTATTTCTGACAACTAATGATAGTTTGAGTGTTCTTTATTTCTGGCGCATCACGTTGATTCATCTGTTGGTTAGATTGTTTGGTAGAGCAGGAGATCTCAGTTGGGTTTGATGCATCATGGTGATTCGACTCTTGGTTAAGTTGTTTGGTAGAGCAATTGACCTCAGCTGGGTTTGATGGGTCAATGGTGATTTTTGTCTGTTGGTCAGATTGTTTGGTAGAGCAGTTGACCTTAGTTGGGTTTGATGCATCATGGTGGTTTGCCCATTGAAATTAGACACAAAGACACAGTGATCCCTTTCAAGAGTGCTCTTAAAACTCCTTTTTCGACTGCGAGAGCTAACATAAGGACCTAATAATGTTTCCTACCTTAAATATTTTCTGCATTTTTTTAATGCTTTCTAATTTCATGCTGATTGTTGTTGTTTTTTTTGTAGTCTTATCATTATATATGTTGTAAAGCACTTAGAGCTTGTAAAGATTAGGCGCTATACAAAATCACCATTATTATTATTATTTGTCTGTTGGTCAGATTGTTTGGCAGGGCAGTTGATCTCAGTTGGGTTTGATGCGTCATGGTGGTCTGTCTGTTGGTCAGATTGTTTGGCAAAGCATAGATCTCAGTTGGGTTTGATGCGTCATGGTGGTTTGTCCATTGGTCAGATTATTTGACATAGCAGTAAATCTTGGTCAGTAAATTCATGTTTCCATTGCACAGTGTAATGACCCAGGGAAGTTTACCTATTTTGCATTTTTGGTATAGTTTGTTGATTAAAAAAGAGCTTGTCAATCTGACTATGTTGCTTGCATTTTTAATATACATCAGATATAGGGTCAGTCCTCTGTAACTCCAGAATATAATATGGTCACCTTTGATTACTAACATATATTTGTCAATCACCATGATTTTTTTAACTGCTGAGTTTATATAAGCAGCTAAAATATTTCTCCCTTGGCATCATGGCATGACTATGGCATCAGCCTCATTATGTTTTCAAAAATGGCAATGGCTTATCATACATTTTTTTTAGTACAGGTGACAAGACTATGGCATCTGCCTAATTATATTTTCAAAAATGGCAATGGCTTATCATAATTTATTTTAGTACAGGTGGGGAGCAGATTTATCTTGTCATTCGATAAGTATGGCACATTAATTAGCTTTCTTCACAAATCCAAGAGGCCAAGTCATGCATAACTGGTTTGAAGTAAAGTCCATTTACAGTAGCATCTTTTCATACTTTAGTGATTATCTATTGTATTGCTTCATTTGTATCATTAGTATGAGGAGTCCATTAAATAGATTCAACCTTGCAAACTGTCAGTGACTATCCATGAGTATTTCTCCATGACTTATATGGTTTGTATTTAACATTTTCAGGTGAAATTTAAACGAGATTTAATCTTAATACTTGAGTGTAGGACAAAAAGTTGGCAAAATTCTGGATAATTGACATGTTTTCTGCTATTATTAACTCATTTTCTGTGTTTACATCGTGTCATTCATTGCAAGCCTGTCTTATGTATTGAAAGTCTCTGTCATTCTTCTCTTCTCTGTGAAGAAAGAGCAAGGTAGCAAGATCACATTCCCAAGGTTGACGTCATTGTTGTAGGCAAATGTGTCAACATTATGTTTTTGGATTTAGCTTATTTTCTCTGAAAGTCATAGGTACAGTCATGAAACCCGTGTACTTATTGAGTTCATGTTTTATGACAGTTTTATGTATAGTCTAATAGTAATGACACCTGATTGGTGTATTTAGCATGGAGGGTACTAGTCACAGTGGGCAAAGGTAGGCTATCATAACCACACTACAGTAATTATATTACGATTTTGTAATTGGGTTAGTTTCTCTGACACTGTTGTATGTAGTCTTCAGACTTTATGGTTTATTCTTCTTGGAGGGTAGTACATGCCAATGATAAAAGTAGGTCAGAATGTACTATTTTTAGCTTGAATGATTTTACATTTGAAACATAACTCTTTGAAATCATTTTTTTTACTCTTTTTTTTTTTTTCTTTCTTACAAATACATCCGATGTCAATGTTTTTGTATATGAAAAAAATATTTTGTTATGTGAATGAAACATTAAAACTTTATATATTGTGCCGTATTTGAAATTGCTGGTAAACGGTATTTATTAAAATACAAATGTGACCATTGAAATTAGACAGTGATCCCTTTCAAGAGTGCTTGTAAAACTCACCTTTTTTGACTGCAAGAACAAACTAAGACCTAATAATGTTTCACACCTTAAATATTTTCAACATTTTTTTTGTTTTCCAATTTCATGGTTTTTGTTTTTTGTTTTACTGTAGTCATATCATTATAGATGTTGTAAAGTGCTTAGAGCTCATTAAGATTAGGTGCTATACAAAGTCCTCATTCTTATTATTATTATTATTATTATTATTATTATTTACAATATAAAGCTGTATTGTCTAATATTCATACACAATTGTGTCTACACCACCATTACTGAAATATCATTGTATATTTTATGAATTTTATTTTTTCATTTGTCCTTGCTTCCTATTCAAAGAAACTTACAATACTATAATTAGTATATACCCCATAAATCCAAAATGATGAGGAATTTGTCTGAAATTCTGTAGCCAATACATTATAAGCTTTCCAATAACTTCATGAGATAAGCTTGAAGTGATATGATTATATTCATGCAGTTGTCTTTAATGAAGTGATCTTGTAAATTGCCCCAATCGAGTGTACATTACATATAATTACTTATACAGTAAATGCAATCTCTTCACTTGTGCAGCAGAAGTGTTTGAAATGATGGACCAGTAAAACAAATTTTGATTTTTAAAAAATAAAATATTGACCTTGAGATTATTTGAAGTTTAATTCTAGTTTACACCATCAATAATATCCTTAAAAATGTACCTTCATGTACACATGAAGTTACACAAGATATAAATCACAGATGTGCAAATTTGTCTATTGCAATGAATTCATCATTAGTTACATCAAGATGTAAATCACATGTGCAAAATTTGTCTATTGCAACATATTCACCATGGTTACCTTTGTTACATCAAGATCGATGATCAGATATATGTTGCTGTGAATTCACTGTGGTTACCTTTGTTACATAAAGATTGATAATCATATATATGTTGATGTGAATTCACCATGGTTACCTTTGTTACATCAAGATTGATAATCATATATATGTTGATGTGAATTCACTGGTTACCTCTATTGAATCTAGTTATAGATGAGCAGATCTGTCTATTGTTTATGAATTCACCATGGTTACTTGTATTTATTCTTGAAATAAAATCATAGATGAGCAGATGCCTTTTGTTATTAGTTCACCATAGTTACCAGACAACAAAGCTGAGCAGAACTCGACATAGTAACCCTATATATCAAATCAAAGATTAAATTAATATAAATTCACCATTGTTTTACACACTATTTCACAAAAATATTAGCTTCAATTGTTATGTACATCAATATTGTTTGCTTAATTTTTGTGCCTAATTGAGGGTTGGAGGATTTTCCTACCTGACTTTTGTCATGATTGTAAAAAGTAAACAAGATGTTTACTTAAGTTAAGTTGAAGTCCTTATCTTGTTTACGAATTAGTGGGGTTTTTTTACCACTGGAACGATATTACCCTTTAGGTCAAGTGAAATTTTTATATAAAGGGGTGTTGATAGACAAAAAAGTCATTCCAGTATCAAAAATCTGTAATTTTGCAGTTCAGTTTGATAGCAGAAGAATTATTTATTTTAGATCATTTTTTGGAGTTGCTAAGTGCTCATTGGCTGGGTTAACACATAAGCTTTTAATTATTATGAACTCATTCAAAGACATTCAGGATTACAAAGTATTCAGGACATTCTGTACTTTTGGACTTATCATAAGGTATTTAAAAAAATTATTGGGATTCATTTAAAGGTAAAAAGGTCATTGTTAGGGTCTGGTTTCAAGGCCTTGTTTTGTGTTGGTTGTGGCAACTCTGACACTGCCAAGTGGTGGTAAGGTCCATAATTGATGTTACAGGAGTCATTTGACCTTTGAACCCATAATCTTGAGAGGCAAAGTTGAAATCAGAATAGCCATTAGTCATTTCGGGCAGTAATTGTTATATCTGGAGCAAACTGATGTTTAAGATTTCTTGTCGCATGCTGGGTAAAAAAATCCACTTGTGCGGTGTTTTGAAAGACAAAGATATCACCATTACTGATTTTTGTTTAATTCTCTGTAATCTAATTATGCAGGACTATGTATATGCTCAGAAGAAAAAGGTTTATTTTATACTTTATTATATTTTTAACTTCTCAAAATATTCTTTTTTCAAACTCTAATGTCCAGTAAATTTTTACTGAATGATACATTAAAACAACTGCATGTTTACCAAATTTCCTGATTAAAGCAAATGATACATTAAAACACCTACATGTTTACCAAATTTCCTTTTTAAAGCAAATGATACATTAAAACACCTGCATGTTAACCAAATGTCCTGATTAAAACCAATGATACATTAAAACGCATGTTTACCAAATTTCCCGATTAAAACAAATGATACATTAAAACACATACATGTTTACCAAATTTCCTGATTAATGCAAATGATACATTAAAACACATACATGTTAACCAAATTTCCTGATTAAAGCGAATGATACATTAAAACACATGCATGTTTACCAAATTTCCTGATTAAAGCAAATAATACATTAAAACACCTGCATGTTTACCAAATTTCCTGATTAAAGCAAATGATACATTAAAACAACTGCATGTTTACCAAATTTCCTGATTAAAGCAAATGATACATTAAAACACCTACATGTTTACCAAATTTCCTTTTTAAAGCAAATGATACATTAAAACACCTGCATGTTAACCAAATGTCCTGATTAAAACCAATGATACATTAAAACGCATGTTTACCAAATTTCCCGATTAAAACAAATGATACATTAAAACACATACATGTTTACCAAATTTCCTGATTAATGCAAATGATACATTAAAACACATACATGTTTACCAAATTTCCTGATTAAAGCAAATAATACATTAAAACACCTGCATGTTTACCAAATTTCCTGATTAATGCGAATGATACATTAAAACACCTGCATGTTTACCAAATGTCCTGATTAAAGCAAATGATACATTAAAACACATACATGTTAACCAAATGTCCTGATTAAAGCAAATGATACATTAAAACACATGCATGTTTACCAAATTTCCTGATTAATGCAAATGATACATTAAAACACCTGCATGTTTACCAAATTTCCTGATTAATGCAAATGATACATTAAAACACATACATGTTAACCAAATGTCCTGATTAAAGCAAATGATACATTAAAACACATGCATGTTTACCAAATTTCCTGATTAATGCGAATGATACATTAAAACACCTGCATGTTTACCAAATGTCCTGATTAAAGCAAATGATACATTAAAACACATGAATGTTTACCAAATGTCCTGATTAAAGCAAATAATACATTAAAACACCTGCATGTTTACCAAATTTCCTGGTCCATTCTGTGATGTCAGTCCACTTTTTTTCTCCATCTACCTCTCATTCTGCTACCCTGGAAGCTGCCCTGCAGTACTGTTGTGGATAGACTGTTGGCGATTGTGACACAGCCATACCATTTCAGCTTTCTCTTTTTGACAGTGGTGAGGAGGTCTTCATATTGGCATACATGCCAGCATGGCATTAAATTACCTGTTAGCTCGGACAGTTATATTGATTTAATGTAGTGCAATAATATTTGCCAATAGCGTGTAAAGAGTAGCCTAGCATGGACTTTTGTTTTGGACACCATACACTCGATGACTAATTACGCCAGAGACAAATCATGGGTAATTCAGACTGATGCTCTGACCCGAATTAATGTGCAAATTTTACCTTATAAAGAAAACAAGTTTTAACCATTAACTGATCTGTGCCAATAACACCAAAAGTAAGAATAGTTTTCAAATAACCTAAACTTCTAAAGATTTAATTACAGAAAGGTTGATTTAAAATTTGACAAAGACCTTTACAATTAAACTACTTGACCATAAAAAAAGATAGAATTTTTTGTAAAATCCACCTATGCCTTCTTGTAATCTGATGAAAATCAGTCCCCAAACCTGTATCCTTTCTTAAAATATACCTTAATACATAATTCATGGGACAAAATTTATCCGATTTCCAATCTATTTAATAATTGACTCTCATATTTCAAGCTCCACATCACAAGTGTAATAGTTTTTCATAAATTTTCAATTCAGATGTTCAACATGTTACATTATATCCAGTATGACTTGCTATCATACATCCCAGAGTACTGTGGTATCACAGGTCATGTGATCATTGAATAAATACAGATGTTCCCCTTCATGATATTGTGTCCTGCTCTCTATTAAATGCAGATGATTGCTGGAAATAATTGAAAAACAGATGCCATGTAGATTCCAGGTTATGTGGGTTGGGTTACTGTGATAATAAAGTAATACTGAAAAATACCTGTACAGTGGTATATATTTGTCCTAATGTTGAACAGTTCAGAAAGTGTTAATCAACTTGAAAAACACCTGGAAGTCATGAAATTATGTTAAAAACATATTTACAGTAGTTTTAAATTAACACATCTTGATTTCTTATTTATAAAAACAATAGCTAAGATTAGCATATGTATTAAAACTGTTCAAAAAATATTGAAGACTGGACTGTAATGTTCTGGTCGGAAATTTGCTCTGATTTTTTGTAACCTGATGTCTGTTGATTTCTAGACTGATGCTGCGTGTGTGTATGTATGTATATATGTATGCATGTATGTATATATTTTCAAACCTATTTATCTCGATTACATCATGGTTTTCAAAAACTTGTCAACATAACTGGGTCCTGAGATATCAGGCTCATAAAACTGGTAACATAAATTTAAATATGTCCTTGACCTTTATTCCTGCCTCTTACTCTTAGGTTTACTGGAACATTGTCAGCAAACAGGTAGTAGTTTTAAGAATAATTATTGCTTTAGTTGCATACAGTTTTACTTTAGAAACAAGTGTTGTGATTTCATAAAACTGTAGACAGAATTCAGATTGTAGCTGTATTGTTCTTCAGTATTGTAGCGTTCCACATTTTGACTCTTGTATATATGGTACTCTTGTGATCCGACTCTTGCATGACATCACTGGATATTTTCATATGACAGACTGGTTAACTGGTTATTTACATGGATATTTTCATATGACAGACTGGTTAACTGGTTATTTACATGGATATTTTCATATGACAGACTG
This sequence comes from Unio delphinus, assembly GCA_029339505.1. NCBI lineage: Eukaryota > Metazoa > Mollusca > Bivalvia > Unionida > Unionidae > Unio > Unio delphinus. The sequence continues at coordinate 3,498,272 of JAQISU010000011.1, forward strand.
GTTAACTGGTTATTTACATGGATATTTTCATATGACAGACTGGTTAACTGGTTATTTACATGGTATGACCATATCTGGAAACTGATATTCATGGTTTTTAAAGAAAAAATTGTTTCCTTGCCAGTAGTCTTAATGTTTTCCTAAAATCAAATGATAATGCAGAACTAGTAACTAATGGAAATACTGCTATACATAATATGTTGAAATTAGCATGACAGTTTGTGCTGTGCAAAACAATACTGAAAACTTTAAATACCACGATACCATAGCACCTGTAAGAAGCAAATATACAAGGATTGTCAAACTATTTTGCATGGACTTGGCCATGTTCACGCTAACTTGATATGCAAGTGAACATTTTGAATGGAGCACTGCACTCTCAACAGTCCACAAAAATGAGGTTGGCAACATGTGCAGTATGTCATTTTGGTCCTCCAATAAGTTGGCAGATTGTTAAATGTTTGGAAGTAAGCTTCACTATGTGGTCAAGATTACTGTTGACAATAATATTTAATACCATGTTCCTTTTACTAACTACCAAATAATAAGCTTTATACATTTTCAAAAACTTCAGATGTCAAAACAGAAACTGGTGTCAATAAACTGTATAATTTATCTTTTAAACTCTTCGAAATCATGCATTGCAGATAGTTTGCTTGTTGTGATGCTAGATTGGTCTTCCTACATTTAACATAGGACAATATACCAATATGGAGTTTTCTTTCAAATAACCAGTCTACTTAATGAATCAAACTATGTGATTGGATAGACTAAACAAATGTTGATGGCAAGTACCCATGTGACTCGTACTCCAAATGTTCTGGTCAGAATAAATTTATACTAGTGGTCAGTTTTGACTTTTTACATATTTGTTTTTGTCATATTGCTATAGGAAAAACATAACAGGTTTTTTCCCCTCCTTTCATCAATATTTGCAAAATTCAAGGGCTTTTTATGGTCAGTGAAAGAAAACCTGTCATTTCTTCCTGGTAGTGTGAGAACCCTGTAAATCCCAAATAATCATACATGTCATATCAGAAGTCCAAAAGTATAGAAAGTTCCAAATTAATTTAAAGTCTTGAATGCCCTCATCTATCACAATGATACAATCCATAATGTCTTTGAATGAGTTTTCAACAATCCCACTGTAGTGTTTTTAGTCGCAAAAAGTCTACAAGCACTTTGCAATTCCAATGAATAATTTAAATAAATAACTACTCTCAAATTATATCTGAACACAATTCTAATTGATTCTGTAGAATGATCATAAAACAAGAATGAATGATTTGGTTATCAAGCTATATATATAAAAATCCTCAGTTGACATAAGATGCAATTGAGTTTTCTGAACTTTTAATCATTTCCACAGAAAATCACACTAATCCTTGAACTTGGTATTTTAGCAAATATATTGTTTGCTACTTAAAAACATGACAAAGTTCAGGTAGGCAATACTACATTCAAAACCCTCTGTCACAACTATGACAAATGTCTGGCACACAATACAGTATAAATGAAATACTGCTATACATAATAATGACAAATGTCTGACACACAATACAGTATAAATGAAATACTGCTATACATAATAATGACAAATGTCTGGCACACAATACAGTATAAATGAAATACTGCTATACATAATATGTTGATTGATGTATTAGTGGCTCAAAGATGCTAGACATAGCCACACTCAGTACTTTATGAATTTATTCAAAACTGCTGTTAACTGGTTATTCTTGACATAATAAACTGTAGAAATGTACTTAAATTTTGGATCAGAAGAAAACTAGATAGAAATCTGTTAAAATAAATCCGTTAAAATAAAGAGTAATGAAAAAAAGAGTAATGAATAAGATTAATTGCCCATAAATCTTGGTCGATATTGTACGGCTCCAAGGAGGATGTATTATAATAGGAACTACTGCCATTTGAAGTACATAGGTAATATTTGCAAGCCATGATTTCCCATTCAGCAATTTTCAAGATGGATGCTGTGTTGGCCATACTGGATGCCAGATTGGCACAATTTTTATTTAACATGAACCAGACAAGGAATTGAGGATCAATCTTCCTCCACTCCTTTAGATGTCAAATTAGATTTCATTTAAAACATGATTTGTAAAGGAAAACAGTCTAAAAACTCCAAGAACAATAAAATGTGTTTATGAACTGGGTAAAATGTATAAAATACATGATAAGTATACAAAAAAAAGACAACTGATATCAAATGGAAATTTGCTTGATCCTTGAAGAGTACAAACATTAATAGTTCCACTGTATTTGCATTCCACTTGATATTAACTTAATGCATAAAGACCTCATTTTCTTTTTGAAGGAAATGACAATCCATCCCCAGGTAATTCACAAGGAATCCATGGAAAGAGAAAAACCAGGTACCATCTCTTTCCAAGAAGTTCTGTAATGTTTTGTTTTAGTCCCATATTATAGTCTCTGATATTCATCGTCCTTTCATACCTTGTCTGTCCACTGAATATTTGGACAATCTGAATTTCAAGTAACCATGAAAACAATAACAACAGTATAAAGCCAATGGTTGATAATAGTGTTATAAAAAATTCATACCATGTCAAAAAACCAAACAATAAGCCAAATTGTGGACCAATAAACGAAAGAAGGTTCCAAAATGTTATGCCATTTTTAACTTGGAACACAAAAGAAGCATTAAATATATTACAGTAAAGTGCTGCAAGTGTTATATAGGTAACCATGGCAATATAGTAACGATGGTTATGATAGCCAACACAGTATCCAGCAAACCAGCAATGATGGTCTCTCCTTAGAACAAGAATTTGGCATAATTTACAGTAATGTGCTCTTGCAGGAATGTTGCACCGACTTTTCTCACAATAGATCCATCCATCTTGTGAGGGTCCTGAAGGGAATAACAAATGCCTTCCAGATATATCCGTTGTGATAAGAAGGAACATGTTTCCATAAATGTTGAAGGCAAATACAAATGCAGCAACATAGTGGACATATTTCATACAGCTGGATTCATCAGGATAGTATGTTGGTAAGATATGTAGTGCTTCATACCATAAAAGAAAAATTCCTCCAATCACAAAGACACAAAGGCCTAATTTGTCTGCTTGGCTTTTTGGAAGTTCCCAACGTCTTAAAGGTTTCTGTGATGGCATCTTCTGTCAACTAAAGCAAAATAAAGAAAATTAAAATGCAATAATTTTTACCAGATAATGACCTTGCATCATATTTGATCCTAAATTATTGATAAAATTATTATCTTCAAGTGCATGCAATGCATGTTAAACTTGTATAATGGAAAATGTTTTAAGACACCTGTTAGCTACTATCATGATAATTATAATTATAAATTTATTAAATATTTCATTCCTTATTTGATTAACTTGTTGACTTTCTGAAAGAAAATATAAGCACTTATATTTCTATTAATTAATTTATAGATTCAAAACTGAAAAACAATCCTAAGGGTAATACTTCATAAATAGAGAAAAGACTTTCTACAAGTACCCCCAGGATGAGAATGTTACAGATCATATCCAGTACAAAAATGACAATGCCATGGGTGGAATGTTTATAGATCAAATCTAATAGACAAATGATGACCCCAGGGGTAGAATATTTATATTTCATAGCCAGCACACAAATGATAAATCCATGTTTATAGATCATATCATACATATGATGTCCCCAGGGTCTTTTATCCAGTATGACAATATGACAATCCCAGGATTGGAATATCTATGTATGATTCATATCTAGAACACAAAATTACAACCTCATTGCTGGAATGTTTACAAACCATATCTTAAATGCTGTATACTAACAAAAGATGTAAAATAAAGCAAAATATGGAAATGGTTAAAAGGATGATTTTAAAAAAATAATTACAGATAAAATGAAACAAGAAGCTAAAGTGGTCCTGATGACCCTCATATAGTCAGGAGTCATTCTAGACTTTAATGTCTGGCAGAAGTGACAGCTCATCAAGAAGAAGTAGACACAACGAAAGAAAGAAAGAAAGAAAGAAAGAAAGAAAGAAAGAAAGAAAGAAGGAAGGAAGGAAGGAAGGAAGGAAGGAAGGAAGGAAGGAAGGAAGGACGGATGGACGGACGGACGGACGGACAGACAGACAGACAGTCAGACAGACAGACAGATAGATAGATAGATAGATAGATATTATTGTTAAAGGTTTGAAACAAGTTTGTTTTTATCATCAAAAGATAACATACGGAAATCTGGCAGTAGTTAATTTAGTAACAACACTAGAGCTAACTTGACTAAGGCGAGGGGGCATCTCAGCAAATACGGTCAGTCAAGGTACCTCTAAAATAATCACAAGATGAAGTCATTATACAGAAGATGAAGTTTACCTTTCTAGGTGACTTAGTTGCAAAATTCGCCAAGAAGCATGAACCTAATAGAACCTGTCAATGACAATGATAATAAGAACATATTTTCCAAGGTAATTCTAAATTTGAATGGAATTTAGTTTCCAGTGGGGTAACAAGTTTAGCCTATCTGTTACAAGAACTTCATTACTGATGCTCATAATCAAACTCATATCATTTAATCAAAATATGGCCTTCAGAGTGGTAACAGGTCAGTTATGTGAGGATCTTGCTATATATTGAATTCCAACCAAATATGAATTGGAGATATAACGGTGTGAAGGCATGCATAGTAATTAAGCAAATCTCTCAGTTGAAACTGCACTTTTGTAATGCCTTAAAATCTTCTCATTGATCCCAATGTGGGTTTACCCACATTTATATTTATAATTAATAAGAAGTACAATTCGTTCAGTTTCTGAGGGTAATATATTTTGTGCAGTCCAATAGAAAACATTTTTTTTGATTCACCACATGTCCATCTACCACTAAGTCTTAAATAATTCTAGAAAAGGTTGTTGCTTAATAAACGACAACCTAGTTTAAGTCAGAGCGTGAATAATTTAAACAAGACAATAAACAATGGATAAACTTTGTGTAAATGTAAGGTACAGGAGTACTAATATGGTATTTGTACTTATATGGTATATGAGGGCATGGTGCAGAATGTCTTTCCGGTCATGTTAAGTTTTGAGCAACAGATTGTGCAGTAAGCGTTACAAGTTTCCCCCCTTCTGACCGATATAATCAAGTGCCTGCGTTTCTAATGCAACTAATTTAATACTGAGTGTGTGTGTGTGTGTTTGGATTTTTAATGTAGTTTTAAACAAAATGCAGTTAAATCACTATGATGAATGTAGAGTAACAGTTTATTGTGATGTCAAGCACAAAGGCATCATGCCACAGACATGTAGCATGATGTCCCACCCAGTCACATTATCATGATACTAGGCCAACCAGTCCTAACACTAACATCTTAATGCTGAGTGCCAAGTGAGGCAGCTGTTAGTACCATTTTATAAATCTTTGGTAAGACTTGGCCATGGATGATTGATTGGTTTTGAACCACGACCCCCCACATTCGAGGCAGTTGCTCTAACCACTAGGCCACCAGAGAAGTCTTTTCAATACTGAGGTAATACTTCCTAGGATAAAAAGATATATTATTTTGTACATACTAATCCTGTCTGCTCGCTTTTGGAATTGTTTGGTGTCATCCTTAGACCTACAATGTACGACATCGACCATGATATTTAAGTTTTTTCAAAAAAAATATCGGAGTTCCTGTCTTAACATAGTATGACTTCATCATAAACAAAAAAGTCTTTTGGTGTCATCCCAAACTGAATAGTCTAAAATTGGTTTAAACACAATAGTTGACCATGTCACTATTTCGATCATCCGCAAGTTTAGTAAAAATCAGCAACGATATGAACTTGCTCAATGGCGAAATAATAACTTAAAAATGTCATTGTCTTTACCAATATTTTTCATCATTTTAAATGGGAGTGTTATTTAAAATGGTGTCAATTTTTCAGTAAATTTGGAGCCAATTTTTACCACTTTAACAACTGACCAATAACCCACAACTAGATTAGCAAATTCATTTTGCTTTATATTATTACTGAAACAAACAAAATAATTTGTGTGCGGAAATCGAAATATAAAGAGAGAACATGTAAATGTATATTTCGGTGTATCTCTGTTTTTCAGTGTATTTCGTTCAGTTAACCCGATGTAACTATAAACTATTGAAAGAATTCTTTGCATGATGGATGTGACAAATGTGAAATCTAACGGCCTTGTAAGATAATATAATTTATATCCTACAAAATACCAACCACAGTCTTAAAATGAAACTGTGACTTCTTTTAAGCCCACACTTGTGTATTCTTTAAAAAAAAAAACAATTTTGCTCTATACAAATTACTTCCCCTGGATGCTACGTTATTTACAACCCGGCGCTTAAATCCGATACCTTCTAGAAAACGGTACCAGGATACTGCGGTCAAGACAGATAATAAATGTTAAGATAATATAGGTCATACTTTATTTAACGCCGACATGATTTAAAGCAGCGATTCAATATAAGTTCTAATAAACGTTTAACCAACATTGCATATAACAAATGAAGCGTTACAACAGCGTTAATAGGAAATCAAAACATAAATACGAATTTTCGTAGAATACAAAGTGAAAAATCTTAAGAGAACTCCCGATAACGCAAGAAAAACCCCAACCAATTAATCATAGAATTTTTAACACAAGTCCTAATGATTAAAGTTTTGAACACACTTTTGTGGCATTTTATAATAAACCCAACGCTGGAAGTGTTGATATGCCGGTGATGGTCTGTGTCGTAGTGATGTGGCGGTAGTCTTTTGTTGAATCACAATAATACAATCCACGATTAAAAACTTATTTTAAATTTTGCTTGAAATACCTGTCGTTATTTTCATTTTGTAAATAAACTAATTCTTAAAACTATTTTGTTGAGAATAATGAAAACACATTTAAATTCTTACTATCAAGATTCCTCAGGAATTTTCTTGCATTCCTTATTGACGGAAACTACCACAAGAGTCTGACGATTTATCAATACAGTACGGTGAGATCTCTGAAAACATGAAATCACCTTATCGGTTATATAAATGTATATAACCGATAAGGTGTTTTCATATTTTCAGAGATTTTGCCGTACTTTATTGATAAAATGTCAGACTCCAGTGAAAACTAACACCTTCGTATCAGTACAGTGAAAAGTACTGCCGACGTACCGCCTGAAAAAATACCGCGGTAAACCGATTTATTATAGGCTTATTTTTGTCTCGGTTAAATTTATATTGTCAGAATCATGCAATATTTTACGATACTGAATACCTTTATTTTGCACGCACGTGCACGATACGTGTGCCTAAAGATATTATAACATATTAGTAACTAATTGTTAAATAAATCATGTACACTCGTGTAATGGACGTTATAGGTTTTGGTTGATTAAATTTGAAGCAGCTGTTTAGTCCATTAGAAAGTTTACGTGATAGAGTTAACAATGTGAACGATTTGACTGAGTCAGAAACGAAACTTTCAAATATAAAGAAATGAACGTACTTGACGCAATGCAATAGTTGAAAATACCGTTCTGATCACTGAAACAGTTATTTAGGAAAATATTCTTATTTTTGGTCAATAAGGCTATGACGAGTATTCTAGGGTCTAAACATATTGCATAGCAAAGCATACTGAGGCCAGGGTCTATAGCATATCTCTCAGAGACGTACCATTTTACAAGTCTTTCAAAATACTAGATTCGAGGGAAAAATATTAATGAAGTTTTGGTAAGACGAAAAAGTATTATTTCTGCTATTTCAATGGGATATCACACAACAGCTGGTTTTCAGTTTTTCAATTGTAACTATTTAGACAATGTTAAGCTTGTGATAGAAGACACTGTGATATAAGTCAGATATGGGGTCCCTTCAATAGCGAGATGCAAGTGACAGGGCATAGCATGTTTTCTTTAGCTGGTAATAAGAATGGAAATAAATATACGTATATTTATGCATCTTGAATTTCCTCAAAATACACTTTCTTAGTTCTTCAAATCCGCCAAAACCTGATACACACCGAAAGAATACTAGAATTTCACGTAGCCTACATTTCCATTTTATCCAATAATCCAGTCCCTCATAATCAGAAAAGCAGAATTTAGTAAAGTCAACATGGCAACAAAATTCATGCATATTCATTCGCAATATGACTTTAAACTTCAGTTTTAAGACCAGACAGATAATTCTTTTTCAAATTAATGTACTGCGCGCGATTAAATTAAAAGGTCACCGGGCGGATCTATGTGCGCATGAATATTGTTATCGCGTATTGATTCACTCTGCTCCATAGCCACTAATAAGTGACTCTGCTATCTGGCAATTTACTGTAAAATTTGTGATATCATTCAAAGTGTGACGTATGGGAAATAAGGCCAGTTCAAAATAATCAGTAGTTACATATTTGTGTGCGTTTTTTTAAAAATAGAAATGACTGAAGATTGTATATATGGTGCATTAAATACACAATAATTGTGCTTTTTTTGCCTTGTTACTTTGTTACTTTTCAAAATGCATACTTCATTTACCTTTCTTTTCTTCTAAACAAGACAAAGCATTCTTACTGGAAAGATCTTTACAAAGTATGATTGACTTTCGTTTAATTGTAAGAACAGAAAATTAGATAAAGTATCTGAATAATGTCCTCATACGCAATACAATAAACAATAAAAAGTCTGACTTTTCCAAATCTCTGTATTACAAATCTTTGATTTTATTGATGTCATTTAGTATAAGTCATACAGATCACGTAACAGTTCAGTACCGACAATTTCGTTAACGGTTGCCATTTTTTAGAATTCCATTGCACATACTTTTAAATTGCGGGTATTCACTCCACTCCAGTTCATCTCCAAAGGGAGCGGATTTGAGCGTATTAGCATTCCAATCTCCTGCTACGTAAGCATTTAGAGTATTAGCATTTTCTACAATAGAATTAGTTTTGCCCAAATATTCTACAAATTCCCCAAAATTTTCCTCAAGATCATAATGTACATAGATATTTATAAAAAGCAAGGAGGACTTCCAAGTATCGATAGTAATACCTATTAATCTGGGATCATCGAGATGTTGCACTTCGATAATACTTGCGAGAGATCTACGGTAAAGTACCCCGACACCTGCGTAAGGTCTACCGGTATGAATATCGTTTGAAGATTTAATCGGCGATTCACCTGATCGAAAGGACTCGTCGTGTACAGATGAGAGACAGTCTAACTCACTGTCGAGAAGCCACAATTCTTGTAAGAAACAAATATCGGACATATCACATAATACTCTTACATTTTGTATATTTCTTGTTAATGAACGACAATTATAGAAAGAAATGCGTTAAGAATCCAATATGTATATTTGAGTCCGACGATGGTTCAATTCCTACTTTGATAGTAGTCTCTAACTAACGCGTTTCTTGGCCACGCATCCACGTTCATCATCGCTTTGTGCGTAGGGTTAACGCATGTGATTTTGAAGCAGGCATATGTATTAAATATTGTTTTTAGTTCTTCCACATGTGTGGGCTTAACTCCAGAGAAATGCTCAATATACGATGAAATGTCCGATTCCTGCGTTTCGGGGCGAGTCTTGTCACGAATATGCATCGCTGTCGCATTGGACGCACTGTACGCAAATTTGAAGAAGCTGTTTTTCCTATTATAACACTTCCACGCCTTCTTGGAAACTGGTGTTTGGATTGGACATTCGTAAACTTATTAAGCCGTCATTGATGCAGATTTATGCGCGATGATTTATGTGTAAATATGGCCACAGAGGGGTAATTGTTCCGCAGAGATCTGGCAACTTTAGTAAAAGTTGTATAATTTTCATTAAAGAACATTGATTAGCCAGTACCTTGCAAACGTTCATAACTATTAATAATTATCGCCACGAAGTTTATTTTTATGACAATTACGATGCAGAGCTTTCGTCAATCTGGATTGAGCGTACATTGGTTAAACTAAATTAGTATTACGTTTAAGAACAACACAATATTTAATTTAATAGGAGTAAATGTGCCAACATGACATACGTTATGGTTATCTTCGACTGAAATATTCTTTGGATGTCATCCTTACATCCAACAGTGATGTGTTTACAATAACGACATTAGTGCCATCTAGTGTCTCTATATGGGAAACTTCTATCCAAAACTAATTAGAAAACAAATGCTATGTAAAATTTGGAAATTTACTCAGCAAGCTTTTGATGTGTTGTCTAGTAAATGTGAAAATAGTTTTTTATGAATGCACAACGTTTTATATACAATGAAACAAACTGGCAAATACAAATATATAAAAAGGAATAAAACAAACTGATATATACGAATACGTAAAAGGAAACATACACTGATATAAAAGAATACGTAAAAGGAAACATATACACTGGTATATACGAATACATAAAAGGAAACATATACACTGAGATATACGAATACGTAAAAGGAAATATATACACTGATCTTTATGAATACGTAAAAGGAAACATATACACTGATACATACGAATACGTAAAAGGAAAGATATACACTGGTATATACAAATACGTAAAAGCAAACATATACACTGATATATACGAATACGTAAAAGGAAACATGCACACTGATATATACGAATACGTAAAAGGAAACATACATTGATATATACAATTACGTAACATGAAAATATACACTAATATATACGAATACGTAAAAGGAAACATATACACTGGTATATACGAATACGTAAAAGGAAACATATACACTGGTATATACGAATACGTAAAAGGAAACATATACATTAAAATATGCGAATACGTAAAAGGAAACATATACACTGATATATACGAATACATAAAAGGAAACAAACAAACTGATATACATGTATACATTACAAAAAGCTGAATCATTTAAGATGTTAGGTTTCTTGATATGGTAGTCCTTTATATCAATGTATACGAAAATTATTATACAACCAGTTTATTAATGTGCGTATAGATTAAAGTACAAACAACAACGCTTTATACCAATGTATGTGTATATTACTATACAGTAATACTGATATATCAATCACGTTAATGTAATCGAGATTTAATTGTACTTTATTTTTCAAGCAGAATGAGACTCGAAATGACAAGCAATTTTCAGAGATTCTTACAAACTATACATCAATGTATGTTACACCATTTATACAAGTTTTACTAGACTGCTTTACTTTGAAATATATTTATAAACTTTAAAATACTTTTACAAAGGAGAGAGCTTTACTTGACCTAGCGGTTGTCTAAACCTGACGCGATTCTTGCTAGAATTCATAAGTTTACACCAAATTTCAAAAGAATTCCATACAACTTTGTAAATCAGAATGCCCGACCTATCCGTTCTATACATAAATTTTACCTGCCAAATATCAATTAACTGCACATCTGTATGGTTTCTCTTCGTTAGATTTCCGTACCGCCAGCAGTTCACATCTTAGAAACTGTACAACTATCCCCTAACACAGGGAACTATTTTAACTACGCCACCTTACGTAAATACTGCCACAGTGACTGCAGTCGCACCATTAATGTTCACCACTCGATTTGAACAGGGATTATGGTCCACGGACACTCATACGGTTTTGACCTATTTTTACCACTAGTGAATAATGACATCATGAAAATTCTCTAACACTTCACTGCGTAACCTTTGCACCTAGTAAATGGCTAATTAGTTTGGGCTAAGGAATATTTCCATTACACCGAATTAGAATAATCAGACAAGTAATTACAAAAATATGAGAATTTCTTAAAACGGTGCGCTATAACCAAAGGTGCATACTCCAAATTGAGTACATTACCCCCGACTTTAAAAAGACCACTCAACCTTGAGTGTCAAAAACGTCTCACTTCTGTGGTCTAATCAAAATTGATGACTTCCCTAAAATAAACCACCAAACCAATTGATGATTCCCAACATGATTATATAAGACAAAACTCTGAATCATTTGGACTTGTTCCTACTAGTCCATCACTCAACATCCGCAATTAAACTTTCTTTCTGGATCACTAATTGCTTTTAAGTAAACTAAATGTCAACAATAAACATAAATCAACCAAGCTGAATCCATCATGTTCCAAGTTTTTCAGGTTCTAACTCTCTCATAACAATCCTTGGAATTCGCTGCAGGAAAGACTCCTCTACACATAAGTGTCTAACAACAAGACAACAAATGTAACAAATGACCTTTCCTGTTTACCCAAAACATCCCATTTTCTAGTATCTGCATAAAATTAAAATACTTATTTTCATGTAATTAGAGCTGTGCGTCTCTTTCGAATTGTTTTCTTCAGCAAATTGATATTCGTAAAACCGTATAAATCAGCAATTTATTCTGAATAATTCTTTAGATAGTGACATGTTGGGTAATTTTGTAAAATTGTTCGACATCCTTAGAAACGAATTTAGCTGTTTAGTTTGGAAACATACAAGATTCTTGTTGAAGACCTTTTATATTATACATATTATCTGATCTATTATTAAGGTAATATCATGTGTGATTTTGTATGCAACTGTAAATGTTCTTTTTCTTCTCAGGTTGGAGGTATACGAAATAACAATAACCAAGACAAGTATTTTTAAAAGTTATATTAATTAAAAACTTTGCTATGTTACTGCTGCACTCCTCCAGAAAATCATTTTCTGTCAAAAAGACAGACTATTATTAACTTTATTAAGACGTCTATACTTCTTATTTAAATTGGGTTTAATTTTACATTAAGCCATAAATTGGAGAGAGAGAGAGAGAGAGAGAGAGAGAGAGAGAGAGAGAGAGAGAGAGAGAGAGAGAGAGAGAGAGAGAGAGAGAGTGTGTACAGGGCATGTTTTAATGTGCAATGATACGTCAGGATTGCTAGAATTGAAATGATCTATTTTAATTTATATTTCGACAACCTATTCGTAAAAAAATATTATTTGGAAAAACAAAAAGGAGAGCATTATCATGGTATAAATAAAGGAGAGCATTATCATGTATAAATAAAGGAGAGCATTATCATGGTATAAATAAAGGAGAGCATTATCATGGTATAAATAAAGGAGAGCGTTATCATGGTATAAATAAAGGAGAGCATTATCATGGTATAAATAAAGGAGAGCATTATCATGGTATAAATAAAGGAGAGCATTATCATGGTATAAATAAAGGAGATCATTATCATGGTATAAATAAAGGAGAGCATTATCATGGTATAAATAAAGTTGTATTGTTCATGGTGTGTTAAATCCAGTCTGGAGTTTGTCGCAAAGAAACGTATGGTGCAATATGCCAAAAGGGGTTCTGAATTTATGATTACCATTGACACACACACACACACACACACACACACACACACACACACACGCACGCACACACACACACACCTATTCCTTTCTCAATCACTCTTTTGTATGAGTTCTGGACCTTTACATAGAGGTAATTAGTATAAATTCATACCAGATCTATATATTTATTTGTGACCATGTGTTTAAGTTTTGTTCGCCAAAAAGGCACTTATTCTCTTTTCGTTTGAAGTTTAAGTTTTAGTACGAAAATGTTGTTACAGTTGTTTTGTATTAAGTGTCTTAGAATGAGTGAATAAAAATAACATGACAAAAGGTTGCACATTTTATATTTGCTTATTAAGTTCTTTAAGAAGTAGTAAGAATAAAATTGACGTTTGAATTATCAATTCCAAATAATTGTTTTGTCAAATATCTTAATAATATTGAAATTATATTTCAGCTACTGTTCTATCTAGATCCATAAATGAGTTTCTTTTGTACGTTCAAATGAATAACTGTACAATTACGATTAAGAAACACTATATTTGTATTATCTAGTTTTCTAGCTTTGTATAAAACGAATTTGGTACATAAACTTTTAAAAAACGTTTGCACTAAAAGTCAAGGGCCGGTGCAGTGGTATTTTGCGCTATTGGTGCCACCCCACCCCCTCGTCGCAATGCTGATTATTAAGCTGCTTATTAGTGTTAGTAAACTCTCAGTTAAGTAATTTGTTTTATATGTCTGTTTTTAGAAAGAATAGTTATTTCGTGCCTTAACACTTGAGAAGTTTAAGTGATTTATGTTGTGACCAGATTTGGGGTGTAATTATTTTGCTTTCTTCAAATTGTTTTCTGTGATTCAACATCACACGTCATCTCCTTCCAGTTTGGATTTCATTGGGATTCGAACTCAGTTCATTTTGATGTTTTATTACTAGGACTTCGCTTTTTATTCATTCTTGGATTAATCTTGGATTATTTTTGGATTTGATTTGTAAAACCGTATGTTGTTTTTCTCAATTATACCTTGTTTATCAAAAGAGAAATAAATTATTTGTTAAATTTTACAAAGCTAGTTGCCTTTAATCTTGTCTTGGTATTTTTTTAAAGAGCCTTAGCACATAAGAATACAAACATTTGCTTTCGATAATGCCTCACTGAAATCGTTTCCCAAATCGTTTCTTCATTGATGTTTACTCCTGACTTTCTATGCAATGTTCGTAGCTCTAAGTCGATGTTCCGCTACCATCTAAATATTCAGCTATGGACAACATAGTGTCTACTTTTAGTATTGATAACAATTTCTTTGATTATCTTATTGTTTCTTGTCATTAAAATCAAGACATATACCACATACGTATGAATTTTGTTTAATCTCTTTGTGTAAATTCTCGTTTTGCATTATTAAGGATGCCCCTTTTACAATAAATATTAATTATCTTTTTTAATTAAAATTTTTAATCCGATGTAGCATTAAATTTTTATTCCAGGAAACTATACAATTTCTGTACACAGTATATGGATCCAGCTGAATGCTGTACTGGTGACTACAAGGGGTTCTACGAAGCGTTAAAAACAGTGTATGGTCCTCCCTTCCAGATACAGAGCTCCCTACGGGGTCAGATGGCCAAGAACTACTCACCGACAGGGAATCTATCCTAAGCCGCTGGTCAGAGCATTTCCACACCCTCTTTAGCACTAGCCGTACAGTTCAGGAGGCATCTACTGATCGTATCCCAAAACAGCCACCAAAGATGGAAATCAATGAGGCACCCGCACTGCAATACAACAGCTGAAGACTGGAAAGGCTACAGCAAAAAATGGTATCCCACCAAAGATATGGAATCGTGGAGGCCCAGCATTACACAACAAACATCAGGAGTTCTTCATTTGCTGTTGGGAACAAATGAAACTTCGACAAGACCTCCGAGACGCAGTCAGCATCACTTTGTACAAAAACAAGAGGGAAACGTCTGCTTGATTAAACTACCGTGTGATAACTCTGGTCGCCATTGCAGGCAAAATGCTTGCTAGAGTGTTGCTGAACAGACTGGTGCCCACCATTGCAAATGAACATACTTCAGAGAGTCAATGTGGCTTCAGAACTAATAGGGGCACAACTGATGTGCAGGTACGAATCTTACCAGCCAGGGTCAACTACTTGGCTGTGTCCTTGGGCACTTCAGTTTAGTTTCTGCCACAAAATAACTTACAAACTTACTTGTGCTGCTGTGCCGTAAACACCTAACACCACCAAACTAAACCAGAATTTTTAAATATTTCCGTGTTGGAGCTAGAATACCTGAGTTAAGCGAACAACAACTATAATTAGTTCTGGGTGGATTGGCGTTTGCGTCGTTTTACTTCCACTACATAAAGCGCCTTAATAACGTTAAATGTCAGAGTTTTATGTCATCTCGTTGCCATTTACATCTACTATGATATGATAGTTTGGAAGATCTTCGTATTCCGGTTTATATTCCAACAGTAAGGGATTTTGTATGTCATTGTTCTTCGAGTAGTGTAATCAGGGTTCTTTCCAATAGATTGTTAATCCTTATTGTCCTGTAATACAGATGGGTGAGAACGATTGCAATATAGATACATACTTCTTGACAAAATAATTGTATCATTGTATCATTGTATTACTACTTATTGGTCTTAAATTAAATAATATGAAGAGTGTGAAGCAACAAGTGTTGTAAAATTCGACAAAATAATTTATTTCCTAGAAAACGAAGCAAAAATGTAAAACAAATAACTTAAGGTATTTCAGATTAACTCCCAAATAATCATAGAGTTACAGACACAAGTCCAAATGATTGAAGTTCAGTGGAAATTTGAGAGAAAATACAAATTAAATCCAATGTTGAAAGTGTTGCTGTTTGTGCGATGGTCCATGTAGTAATGATATACCACCAGTATTTTCTTAGATCACAACAATACATTCCAATAATTAAATATGTATGTAAAATTCTAAGTTTCTATATCCAAGAATTGTATTTCTTTATTAGCACTCTATATTTTCAGTAGATACAAAATATGAATACATTCCAGCCTAAGTCAACATCTAGACGCAACAATAATATAATTGAGTGTGCGTAGATCCAAAAACACGAATGAATACTGTTTTCAATGACACGATTATTTCGTTCAAGACTTGACTTCAGGTCACAATTAACATTTAGTAATACAAACCATTACCTAATGGAACTTTTCAATCTGGAAGGTTTCAGATGTTCAAAAGAAAAACTTCTTAGTTATAATTAGACGGTCTGTTGATAAAATTATATATTAAATAAGGTATATGTCAGACTGGCCATGTATATTTATAGGGAAATTCCAATAACCTGGACCCAAATAAATATGTTTACTTCTATTAATATTTATCCTAATATTTAAACGATACAAATACAAAACTATTTAGCTATGTATTAGTTGTTTACAGAATTTAAGAAATAAATGATGCAAATCAAGTAGAAATGGAACTTGATATTGTGCAGTGTCAAGTCCATTATATAATGTTACATTACGATAGCATATTATAAAATCAAAACTTATTACCAAACAATGCAACTTAAATATGCATAGCGATTGAGAGATATCTCTTCAAAAAACTGACTAAGTTGTCAAAATAGACGAACTAGCTATTGCCTAATGTGACACTTGAACATAGGGATACGGTTTAAAGGTTGCAAGAACATCACCAACCTCCACCCTTATGCTACCTGAAACAAATGACATCCAATCGCTGAAGCTTAACTAAACCAGTCAACCAATGATTATTCGGGTTTGTGAAAATCATGAATGAAATAAATGCACCGGTTTGTCTAATTTTGTGCTACATTGATTGGAGACGAAAGTAGTTTTCGTCCTGCTCTTACTAGACCGTACTTAGACAGTTATCAATTAAAACAATATATTTAGCAGCTATGTCTTTTTACCAATGATGATAATAATAATAATAATAATAATAATAATAATAATAATAATAATAATAATTATATATAATAATGAGTAATTATTTGTATTATTATACAGTAGCTGTACAAATTTCATATAAGTATACTATTTATTTTATTGTACCATTGCAAAATCGGTACATAATTGCCAGCATCTCTTAATGATGGAGGCAATGCCATTATGTTCGTGCCACAAACATTGTAGCACAGCAAGGAAGCATATATGCCAACGTATACTACTTGCATCAATTTTTGAGTCCTTTAGAAAAGCTGACACAGGAAAGTACAACCTCGATCTTTAATGCAGATGAACCTCTTACAATGGCTGAAGAAAATCAACTGAATTCAGCTGAATCATGAGAATGTATACCTATGACGGAAGCGGAACCAGGGTCTTAAGGTTTTGGGGTAGTTGTCGCCTCCGACTATTTCATCTGGACATACGTTTTAGCCCGCATCCGAAAAACTTAATTGCTGACCACTGTATGTTTGCTCCCCCTCCCAAAAAAATATAGTTCTACGGAATGGTGAATAATCTACGTTATCATGATAACACAGCGTAAAATGTTCTCAGACGACCCTCGTATGTTATCGATGATGATCGAGTAGCCTCGATTCTCTGGAAGAGACTCTGATGTAATCGTAGAGATACTTCCCAAAATTGGTACGTTTTTCTTTTACCGACGAGTACCAGGATAGATGTGCGAGGAACAGTGTATTATAACACAATGAGTCAATAAAATAGAGCTGAGGATCACGAACGATTCTGTACCTTGATATTTCTGAACGTACCGAGATACATACTAATGTATACCATAATTGGTTTTAGAGTAAATATGTTATTAAATCCACAATACTGTGTAATTTTTTTAAATTAAGTTTGTGTTATTGCGAAATACATTATTTGTTGCAGTTTACAAAACTTGTTCGGAATTATGAATTTAATCCCAAATAAACCAAATTGTTTTATCACCTGAAATAAAACACCCATATAGATGATGGGAAAACGTTAGACTTTGAGTGAATCTGATTGTTACATTAACACACACACACACACACACACACACACACACACACACACACACACATATATATATATATATATATATATATATATATATATATATATATATATATATATATATATATATTCCTAAACGAAAATAACGAACTTTTTTGCACTAACAGAGAGCGATTATTTGGCAGTCAAAACGTTTACTAGTACATCGAATAAAACATAATTCCAACACCAGAAACGTGTTTGCTACTTAGTAAGAGTATGCCTCAGTCACACATTTGTCAACGAAAGAAATTTTGTGTCCAAGTTGTTGACGTCAGTTATCAGTATTACATTCAAATATATGACAAATAACTCGAGAAAGTAATAAATGGCAATCTGAACAAGATTAATATAGATCGCGTAGATTAATTGTTTCTTGACCTTGAATGTCTCCAAATATTGGAATTCCCATTTCTATTTTTGCAAAGCTAAATTGTCATCAAGTACCTGTATTATATATTATATATATATTCCTAAACGAAAATAACGAACTTTTTTGCACTAACAGAGAGCGATTATTTGGCAGTCAAAACGTTTACTAGTACATCGAATAAAACATAATTCCAACACCAGAAACGTGTTTGCTACTTAGTAAGAGTGTGCCTCAGTCACACATTTGTCAACGAAAGAAATTTTGTGTCCAAGTTGTTGACGTCAGTTATCAGTATTACATTCAAATATATGACAAATAACTCGAGAAAGTAATAAATGGCAATCTGAACAAGATTAATATAGATCGCGTAGATTAATTGTTTCTTGACCTTGAATGTCTCCAAATATTGGAATTCCCATTTCTATTTTTGCAAAGCTAAATTGTCATCAAGTACCTGTATTATCTGCAGTTTCAAAATTGTAGTGTGAATCAAGGATAACGAGAAAGATGTTTTGGATATCTTGTGTTCTTGCTGATTATACGGAGTGAATTTTAGACCTCCTACCGGCAACACTTGGAGTGAAACGGAAGTAAATCATTACGGGAATATTCATCGATACGCTAGAGTCATGGCTCACACTTTCTATGGAAACAACGGTTTAGTTTTTGATATTATTTCGGCCAAGGACCCAAGCTTTCAGCATGAACGGAATCAAAATAAACTACATTGAAGTGGTACAAGATTCCATACTTGGCTGTGCTTTTGAGCTGCTAGTTTCCAAACGTTTTTCAGTACCAACGCCAATCAGCATTCCGTGCACATGCATTTGCCTAAAGTTCACTTAGCTATCATAACAACTAGAAGCTTTCAACGTTTGGTACAAAGCTTACTCCTCAGATCATTTGATTTTTAAGAAGAAAATTGAAATATTCTCCATCCGGCGTGGACATTTTGACCTCTTTTTGGTGAAACGTTTCGCCAGTTATGCCTGGATTACATGGAATCAATCCCTTCAAAGAAGCTTCTACCATTGCGATATCTCATGGAGAAGGTTACTGAAAAACGTTTATTCCGAAAACATACTCGGCGTCATACCATATCATTCTTGTCTATCTCTTGGCAAGCAGTATTCAGCCACAAATTTGCGCTGACACCATTAATTGTGTGAAACTGAGGACAAATGGATACAAAATGCTAGAAAAGATATAGATACATGTAACACATTCAGAACAATTTTAAAAAGCACAGAGGTTTAAGACTTTCGAAATGGTCAATTTCACGGATGCCTAACTTGATTTCCATGAAGGGATTTCAATATCATTTTGAGATTTCACCATAGAATTTACACGACCAAAAGGAAAAATAACAATGTAAGCAAAAATATGGGAACACAAGATCGACGTTAGAAAACAGATCCATAATTTAAAAATATGGCCAATAATTACGATGTGGTGGATATGGAACCTCACTATCTACACGACAGTTCATTTGGAGGATGAACCAGTGAAACACCCTTACTATGAGACGCGAACAAATCTCACTGAGAACAAATCAAAATACATCAATGTGTGTTCATTTTATCCTTGGATGTGTCAGTATCTTCGAATTTGCACAGGTCATCCAGAATCGTTGACAGAACAGATCGACTTTGAACACATGCGCCAACTCAAAAGTTCGATGAACAGTGTTACCGCTGCTGACCTTGTACCATTACATTAACGTTTCCAGGAAATACTGATGTTTTATTTATGTAATAAGAGTGCAGAAACATAATATGTAATCAAAATCAACCATGCTGATACGATGTTCAAGAAAAATCTCGAATGCGGCTTAGTGTCGATTGGTTCATTCTGTCGGTTACGGATACATCTTTTAACGTATAGGACTTTCCTACTAATGAGCAACACCACCAGGGAATTTATTCTGGCTGCGTTAATGAATTTCTAACATTGGAGCAAGGCGCTTCTGGTTATCATGTTTCGTGTAACACTTCAAAAGACAAAGATAAATTCAACAAATGGTATTGATACATACGTGGCATCACTTTGGTAGATGTGTAACAGAACAAAATAAGACGAGTGTTGGCAAAAGTCATGTTGAATCTTTGGTAGGAATATTGGCTCAGGCGTCGATACTGATTGAGTACCAATTACATTTGTCTGGTATTTCATCTAACAACCATTCTGAGATTGGGGTTCTTCAATATAATTGAATGTGCATAAATCGCCCTGGATGCTATTATTCACAAATAGAGGGCGAACGTTTAGGGCTTGAATTGATGAACAGTGGTGCCAGTTACGGACCTAACAAATATGACTATCAATACTGGGACACAAAAGGAAATCATCATACCAAATGTAAAGTAGGTAGGCAGGCTCTCAACTATCCTTCCAATCCAATGAGCAGCTTTGACGTGGTAAAAGATGTTCTAAAGTCAGGACAATATCAAGACATTCGTGTGAATAGGTGCATCCTTGAAAACGTTATCCAATTGTCTACCAGACACGAGTGCGACCTTCCGATCGCAACACGTTCCATTACGGACACCCTAATCTCGTGTAGAATGTTCTAAAACAGAAACACCATTGCATACAGAGACACTGATCACTAATGATAATTTATACCAGGAGTCGTACCATTGTGGACTCAAGTTTAATGAATTCAACGTAAAATTAGATTATCAAATTTATGAGACACCGTGTAGTGCCATCTCTTTAACATATTAATAGCTGGACGTCGTGGTTTGGGAAAACCCGAAATTGTCAAACATGATCGAACACAAATTACATTTGTTCGATCGTTCTCCACAGTGTATCGGATAGTCAAATACATATTCTTCTCGTTGATGATATGTTAGGAGACGAGGAAGAACCATTATTTGTTTGAATTTCAGCAAACGGACATTATCGTAATGGCTATATTAATTACACCTATCTCAATTCATGTCAGAAAATAAAACCAAAAGGTCTCTTGCAGAGGGTCTCTAACCGATAGAACTTGATGGAAATTTCTAAATTTTCCTGTCTGTTTTCAGAGCTAGACTGGTTTACTTAATATACCCTTTAATTGCTGGTTTGAAACAGTCACCGTATTGATAATGTTTCGCGTTACCAAAACCGAGATGATTATGAGCAACCAGTTACAATGAAAATATAGAGATTGTACATAAATTGAAACTTAAATCGTTGAGAAGTCAATTCAGTTTCATAATTAAAAGCTTGGATTGTAAATCTCAACCTGAATATATTTTACTAGAAACTACTGATGTATCCATGAATCACATAATAGCAACATTTTAGATACGTTGAAAAAATATTGAAATCTCTATCTACAATCGTAGACAGGCATTATCTGGGTAACAGTCAACCCAAAGTTTGCACGGTGCAGCAAGACAAGGAACGATGCACTTGGTGAAGGACTGTGTAACCAAAGTCCAGGTGTTTACAAGGAATGATATAACTTGGTTATCGGACTCATCCATCCCTTGTAAAGACTGACATTGTTAGGAAAAACATTTTCTATATCCTTCATAAAAAAATCAGCTTTGTTTTCAAAAATTATTTGTAGAACTTAGAGAAGAAGAAGAACAAATTTAATTTCTTCTTTCTAGAAAGATATCAAAGAACATCTGGCGATAAAGCTTACGAACGAAATTAATCTTTCGAAACTGAGTATTCAAGCTAATCAGGCCCAAAACTTAAAAGGTAAAACAGAGCAGCTGCATGAGAATCGACCTAAAACAAGAAAATATGAAAATAGGATCACAAGCAAAATGGATTGAGAAGGGACAATTGGCTAGAAAATATTTATGTCAGGTGGAAAAAAGGAGTTATATTTAAACATTGTACAGATTTTATCAAATTATATCGAACCAAAATTATCTGGGTACATTATGGAAGAAGCAAAGTCATGTTATTATAAACTATATTCCTTTACTAAAGTGAGGCCAGGTCTCTGCTGTAATACAAGAATATTCCTTTTTCAAGATAATAATACGACCGATTCAAAGATTTACACTCAGTCAGATTCTCGCGGGTCATGAGCGTTATTTGTATAATATTGTATAAGCCCCACTTGTCAAAGGGTAAGCGTTACGTCCCACTTTGTCAAAGGGTATTGCACAACATATAATGACAGCACTCTAACCCACTCCCCTCTGATACTCAGAATCTAGGAGATGACCGCCCACGGTATAATTGCCCGGTTCGAGCATAGAATGTATATGGCAACCTGAGCTAATATATATTGAACAAAAAACTACAAGCCCCCGTAAAGATAAATAAACAATTTAATCGAATACATACATAATGAAATTTCCTTTCATTCGGAATACACGCGGTTGTAGAATTAAACTTTCACCGAATTACAAATAGATTGAAAATAGAATTAAACAAATTTAGCCGTTCTATTACAGATAGTTAACTTCATTACAGAATCGAGAGTTCAATCAAATTCATCTGCTTGTTCAATTTTCATAACCTGTTATCGTCGAACTGCGTTCTCTGCTCGATCCAGTGTTGATTCAGAAGTTCCCGTCTCTCGAGATACTTTTCCCTCGTGGATGTTCCGCTCGAACTCAGACTTGTCCTCTGTATCGATGTATACACATCGCAATTTCTACTTCACAATTCCCTTTTCCCGTACTTGTACGTCCTCTATTTCGGTACTACACGTCTTTCCAAGAAAAACCTATTTTTTTTCCTTCCTCGTGTTTTTGGTGCGTCTCTAAAACTTTGGTTTTCGCGGTTTTTTGATCACGCTTCCTTGACGAATGGATTGCACTCAAATCACATCCGGAGCCTCTTTTCCAAAATAATTCTGCACTGACTATTCTTACAATAGCGAATTCAGAAGACGGAAGTAAATTTCAGCTCGTAAGATATTATATTCTAAAGGTTTCTCGTGTAAAACACACCGATTATTCAACAGTGACCAATCAGAACAAATATATTTTCTCGCGCTTTCCTCTAAAAATCGCTTATATCAGCGTGTCAAGATGACACGCTTTGGTTTTAAGTAACAACTTGGTCTGTTTTCTATCAAGTCTGACATTTTCGTGATAAAATGAAACTTTCCCCAGGTCACGGCGTTCCGTTTTACTCCTGTATAAACAACATGTAAATTAGTACAGCAGTCGACTAGCCTTTCCATACACCCTCTCCTGTACGATGTGTCTTAAATTTAACTAATGGCTAGCTAGGCTAGAACTAATAGTTATTTAATAGATTCTACCGAAAATTTGGCACTTCACATACACAAAAGCCTTAGAAGAAGCAAGTGCACCTCTGACCTAGAGATACGTGTTCAACCAATCGCAGATCATTCAACTTGTAGGATGCCATGGTTGTATTAACATTAAGAGCATGTCTAGATGTGTATATGTGCAGTCCTATCTCAAAGATAGTTTTACTCAAACTGATCAGTCTGCTTCAATTTCTGTTATGATCACAGTCCAATAAAGTGACTCATTTCTACTCCAGACATGTTTCCAATCAGAATTTTAATTAGATACCTCGACACAAGAGGATGCGAACTGAGGGAAGCTAAATCAATTTTGGACAATGCACAAACACATATTTGTACATTATAGTGTTGCAAAATTTGCCAGCATCAAACATCACCAGGAAAATGTCTTAGTACTCTGACTTAGGGACATAATATTTTGAAAAATTGCAGCCAAAGACAACGGGCCTACCTGACTTAGGGACATACTATTTTGAAGAATTGCAGTCAAAGACAACGGGCCTACCTGACTTAGGGACATAATATTTTGAAGAATTGCAGCCAAAGACAACGGGCCTACCTTGTCATTAAGGAACAGATTTATGCCAGATGTCAGCAAGACACTGTTTATCCGAAATGTGTGTGTATGATTTATATAAGCAAAGGGATTGTACACCCTCATACCCGTAACCCATGACATAGAATTCAGTCAGTAATAACATGGGAAGAAAATTCGATTTTCTCTTTGTATACCGTTGATTCAACGATTAGTCAGATCTCCCCGCCCAACAATGTAAAAAAGGACAGAAGTTTTTGCACAAGGTTTCACAAATAATCCTTATATATTTTAGTTTTGTTGAACAATCAAACAAATACTGTTTCAGTTAAGTACCGGGATATTACCTTTTAATGTGCAAAGAGTGAGATGAGCTTTTAAAGGTGACGATGATGATGATCATAGTGTTAATGATGTTTGTGATTATGGAGATTGTAGTGTTGCTACTGCCTCTGAAGATGATAGGGATAAAACAACAATGACTATTATTAGTAGATTCTACCAAGGAAACCGTGGTAAAGTATTAATTGTTCTTTTTTCCAAGCATGTTATATATTCCATATTCCGCACATCGTGTCATCATTGTCACTCAGCAGCAAGAATATTTTGTACCATTCACTTGTTTGCATGTACCTAAATGAAGCGAATTGCTGATAATGTTATAAACTCGTGTTTATATTGTTCCATTATTTTATCAATCAATTCAGATCTCGAACATCACTTGGTCACGATACCATTATAATGTACTTGTTTAAGTAGCAGCAGAGAGGGTGAACCCTACAACGTTTTCAGACAAAACATAGATTGAATCTTTAAAACAAAAAATAGAGCCTTCCAACGAAATCTCATATTTTAACAAAAAAAAAATAAGTCTCCATTTGGCAAACGGAGACTTTGCGATTTTTCAATCAATTTTGGTCGCAACTTGTTGTCATTCACCCTCTCTGCTGCTGGAACTTTCAGTTCTGGTTAACAAAAATAATAAAATGATTTCAACCAAATATTTGATCGAGTCCGATACGATATCGTGTCCGAGGATCATGTAAATTTATTGTTATAAATCCATGCGGGGTTGATTGAGCGTTACTAAAGAAATTTTTAAATTGATTGAAATCCATATCAGAACACCATGTCTGCCAAATATTTCTAAGAGTATGAGTATCAACGCCGTTAAACACAGCAAGAATAT
This sequence comes from Unio delphinus, assembly GCA_029339505.1. Classification (NCBI taxonomy): domain Eukaryota; kingdom Metazoa; phylum Mollusca; class Bivalvia; order Unionida; family Unionidae; genus Unio; species Unio delphinus. The sequence goes on from JAQISU010000011.1 coordinate 3,523,915, forward strand.
TACAGTTATCTCTGATTACTTTTTGAATCTGAGTGTATCGTTGAGTGACTTATATCACGTCGGTGTTTTTATGCCTGCCTCGGGAAAATATTCTAGCTGGGTTTTGTTGGTTGTCTAACATCACATCGTCGTATACGACTAAATTGTTAATGTTCCCATCAAGGTCATCCACGGATGGTCCCTCGTCAATATCAGTTATAAAATCAATGGCGTTCTCACCCTTAATTTCTGATGCATTCTCGTTAAAATCCTTTAACACTTCATAGCATCGTTGATCATCTACGCTAGGAGCAACTAAGTACAATTTATCCCACTTCATCCATCTCACTATTAAATTGAGCAACAATTGCGTCTTGCCGGATCCAGATGGCCCGATTATAATTGCACGGATAGAGTTGGGTAGCGCTGCATGATGCTTAACTGGTTCTCTTGTTTTAGTCGCTGAAAAATCAATTATATCCATATCTCTATACATACATTATGGATCTATATTGTGTGAAGTGTAAAACGCGTACTAACACAAATGATGTGACGACGATTATAACTAAAAATAACAGATCAGCACTAACTGGTAAATGTGCAACATGTGGTACAAAAAAATTTAGATTTGTTTCTACAAAATCAAAGATTTTACAATCCGGAGATGTTTTAAAAAAAAACGAGGAGGTGATATCGCAGCCAAATTTGCAAAACTCCCTGGAACCCCATGGGCAAAGTACCCGGGAGAAAAGCACCTTCCAGGATATAGCTACTGTGGCCCGGAACACGATTAGATATCAGACTTGATGATCAAAATCAGCCCAGACCCGGCGAGTATCCGATAAACGCTATTGATAAGGCGTGTCATGCTCATGATGTTGCATATAAAAGCAGCAATCTGCAAAACAGGCATCTCGCGGATGTGAAATTAATTCATGCGTTAAATGCTATTCCTGATAAATCTTTCAAAGAAAAATTGGCTTCGTGGTTGGTAAAATCAGCTATGAAAGGCAAATTGATGATGGGTGCTGGTAATTAATAATATGGAATCTATTTACTATTCTCCGAGAGGATGCTGGAGGGGTAAAGCAGCAATCAGTAAACTTGCCAGCGCCGCAAAAGTGAAAAAGGTCACTGCGGATAATTGGTTATCCAAACAGGCTATATGGCAAATTTATCTACCACCGCCTAAACAAATTAATTACTCGCATTTTGATGTGACTGTCCCTAATGAAGTTCATCAGGCTGATATATTGTTTTTACCACATGACAACGGTTACAAATACACGCTAACCGTAGTTGACGTTGCGAGTCGATACAAACAAGCAGAACCGCTAAAAACAAAATCATCACCTGAAGTTGCTTCTGCATTTGAAAAGATTTATCGACGAGGCCCACTACGCTGGCCAAATCTATTACAGGTTGATCCTGGCAAGGAATTTCAAGGCGCTGTTTTATCAGCGATGAAAGATCACAATGTCACAATACGACGAGGACACACTGCGTTACATCGCGATCAGGCGATTGTTGAACGATTTAATCGGACGATTGCTGAACGGTTATTTGGATATCAATACGCGAAGGAGTTTATTCAGGATAAAAGATCCCGTGAATGGGTTAAGAGATTACCAGCTGTGATTACCGCGCTCAATAACGAGATTACTCGAACAATTAACATGAAACCTGTCAACGCTATTAAAAAGAATTATATACCTAAAATGGAAATCCAAGGAATTTCACAAAAAGATTTCAAAGAACCAATTCTTGGTAGTAATGTCACTGTTAGGTATTTATACGAACCAGGAGAGCTTGAAGGTGGTAAAAAAAGAGCTACCGATCCTATTTGGAGTGTCACGACGCATAAGATATCCGGTATAACACGATCTACGGGTAGACCAGCAATCTATAGACTGGATTCAACTGCTCCTCAGCGAGGATTTACTCGACAACAACTACAAGTGATCCCCGAGGATACTCAATTACCACCGCGTGGTCTTAACTAGCGCCGTTGCGTCTGTTGCACTCAAGACAAGTCAACCTCACATTGTTTCTGACATGACCGAGATTGTTATTTTTTCTGTCTACGGTAAATTGGCGAGGGTCTTTATCCGACCAACTCAAATGCATTATACAATTGCAACTCGTGCAGTGATTATTCTGTTGTTGCTTCAGCCATATTATTAATTCAGCATCAATGTCAAATTCTCGTTGTTTTTTTTATCCTGTTGTTTATAACCATAGAGTTTTTTTCTGATTATATCCTTGACGTTGTCGGTGTTGATAATATCACTTATTGCATTGTCTGTAGCATTTTCAAGGACAATTCTTCGAATTTGATTTATTCTCCGTGCTCGAGACACTGCAAGATAAACTAAATTCGACCACTCAATGCGATTATCTACTATCCAAATAATTGTGTCTGTGATAGTTAATCCTATTGAAGAGTGTATTGTTGCTGCATAACCTAACGTCCATGGGGATTTATCAGCACGCAATGCATCTTCAACGACGCTGATATCAACCAGCACAATATCATTTAACACTAAATTCGGCTTTTCACGCTGTCCTGGAATATCAACTTCTATATTCTGTTTTCGTGTATCCGATGGCCTATAACACAATGGCACTGGAAGTGTTGCAAATTTTTCTTTATGCAATTCAATTAACTTCATCTGAAGTGTGTCTCTGACTATTTTTCTACTTGCGATTATCAAATCATCTGGCCTCCATGTTTCCCAAAAATCATTCATGGGAGTTTCTGAAATTATTTCACGTGCTATTTCACATTGGATTCTATCCGGTTGTAATCTAACTAATTTCTTAAATTCTCGTAATTTTTCATCAAGTGATCTATAGTCGGTATTCATTTCTTCGTAATAGTCTACAAAACCCTTTAGCCATTCATGTGGGGGTGCACCGACAATTGGTGGTGGTTGGCCGTGATCACCGCACATGACGACCTTTGTGTTTTTGGTTAACAACCATTCAAGAAATGTCTGTAATACTCTCAACGATACATTGTATATTTCATTCCAGATTATGATTTCAGGAATGAATTTATCGCCCATTCGATCAGGAGTCCATGTATCGCCTTTCCATCGAAAGAAGCTGTGATAAGTACAGGCTTTTACTCCCTCCTCCGCTATCATCTTTCTGACGAGTTTGTGAGTTGGTGTTAACATAGTCATGTTTGACCGACGAAATAATTTAACCGCACGAGCTGCCTTTCCTGCCCCACCACCACCGTTTAAATAAACTGTCTTGTATCTGCATATAGGATCAGATACGGGTGGTGCATTAGAAAATTCTGATTGAATTTCAATATGGTTACAACAAAGATATTTATCATCCATGGCAACGTCTGCGGATTCACAATACTCATGTAGTGTTTCCTTTTTAAATCTCCAAAATCCCCAATTTGCCTCCGGATCTGTGAAATTAGCTACATCTGAGTTGTATTTCTCGTGGATATACATAGAATCAGTGGCTATTCTAACTGCGGTATTAGGAAATCTATTTATCATCGAAAATAAATTGATAGAAGCATAAGCTAGCATAGAACTTCTCAAATGCGTATATTATTTAATATATCCATCACAATAGGTAACAATTGTATCTAATCGTCTTCCATCGGATAGGAAAGCGTCTTTACGATTTACAAGTTTTCCCTGTTTCGTTAAATCCGCTACAATAAAATCGTATTCAGCGATGTCTATGATCAACCGCGAAGAATATTTTGCATTGTCGTATCTTCCACCCTGGGTAAATTTACCGATTATTCTTCGTCCAAAATCTTTTGCTTGTTCTTTTTTAATTTCAAATAACTTCTTAGACCAATTCATGATTTGTTCTTCATTGAAATCTGGAAACTGTTTTCGCTGTTCGCTAATTATACGATCTAGATCGGGTTGTGGTAGCCAAACTTCTTTCTGAGCTCGATAGCATATAATAGCTTCGGAAACAATCAACAATATTAGCATACCACAATCAATCATATATCGTAGTAACACTATTGACATCCAGGCCTTTTCAGATATATGTCTACCAAGCCAAAGATAACTGCACGGATGTAACCCTGTAGCGAATTCGAATGATATCACACGAGCGAATCCGGTTAAATCAAAATCAGGTAATGGTCCATTAATCGCAACACGAGTCATTTCATGTGTGGGGTATCCAAATCGTTTAAAATAGTTACTACATTCCCCATACCCGAGAAAACTTCCAGGATAACACGCGGATATATCAATTGAAATCATACCGCCACGATGGTATTTTGTATTCCACAGTCCTCCATGACTAAATTCGACGCAACTCAATTTAACGTCCTCGAGAAAATCACTTTGTGTTGGACGCCATGAGTTTTTTCTCTTGCGAAGTGAGCTACCACTGATGGAATAGTAAAACTATCCGTTAATAGTTTTTCATGGGAACTCTCCGGTGAAAAATCACTAGCGATTTTTCTCATTCTGTTATCTAATTCTTCAACGCGATATAATTCACCATTTGGTCTTACAAATTGATCAAATCCTATTTCGGGATCTTCATCACTTCTAAGTAACCACACTGACACAGGATCATCTTTACACAACGCATGAATAGCATCGAATAATTTCTCATTATAAAAAACATCCCCGACGAATTCTGGGGGGATATATCTCACGGTTCGTTCTCGTATAAATATTGTTACTGCAGGTGTCCACGCGTGTTTGTTATGATCAATAATTTGTATTGGCGCTCCATTTTTGTTATATTTCGGTTCGTATAAAACTTCTCCGGTTATCGTCATAACGGTTATTGGGAATCTTAATGATGTTTCTAATTTAGCTATATCAGAAATCTTTGCACCGTGCTGTTTCACTGTCAGTTCCCGTTCGGTTATTTTCCTATGTCGTAGATCAGTTAGTTTATTTTCTCGGGATGCATTTGTGAAGTGTTCCATTACCCGTGTTGCTACACAATTGAGCCTTGACGAAGTCAACGGTGAATATTTCATAGGAACTAGTTTTGCAATATCGGGTTTATCATTTAACGGATATATCCCATAAACAATTGCTGTTACGGGATAAGATCTCTCGTAGTATGGTTTGTCAATTCCAGTTAGAATTCCTGGTTTGGAATCTCTACTTACAATGACAGTTTTTTTATCATTGAGGATTGGTTCAAATTTATCCCTGATAATCCATTTGCCTTCGACTTCGATAATGAATTTTATTCTGAAAAAATACTTTTGTTGGGAATTGCTTTGTTGAAAATCTTTGATTGGAAATTGCTTGGATGAAAATCCTTGGATTTTCCATCTTCGATTTTTAATTTCACCTTTGGATTTCCAACCCGCTGGCTCGCCAAGGTGTGAAATTATCTCAGCTGCTCTTTCATCGTTCATAGTAGCATCGATGATTGGTACATTGACATCTTCATCAATAATTCGAAATGTCGACCAACAGTATACTGCACCGTCTCGGTAGAATTCATTAAAACACTCCCTTATTTTACCCAGTATAGTTCTATCACCGATTAGACGTTTTGGTGTATCAGAGACTCTATCGAGATTGAATTTAGTATTTTTCCAAGGCTTAATTTTCGATAATCTTTGGAACTCCTTATCAAGATTGAATTTAGTATTTTTCCAAGGCTTAATTTTCGATAATCTTTGGAACTCCTTATCAAGATTGAATTTAGTATTTTTCCAAGGCTTAATTTTCGATAATCTTTGGAATTCTTTCATAGTATAATCAATGAATTTAGTATTTTTCCAGGGCTTAATTTTCGATAATCTTTGGAACTCCTCCATGTTATAATTAAAACAAGTATTTAAATAGAAAAATATAGTATAATGAATCACTGCAAGTGGCTTATGATTGGATCAACAACCCCGTGTAACAAATCATGCAGAAGCGAATTCTGTGGGCACCATTTACAAAGCGTGAGAAACGGTTCAAACGGTCCTCTCTCATGTCTCCAATGTGGGGTGGGCGTTAGAGGAAAATCACAATTATGCCTCAGTTGCGGCGGAAAACGATACAGGGAACTAAAACGCTATTATGACAAACGAATCATTGACCCTAACGTCCTTGATAAAATCAAGGACAAAATCATCAAAACCCCTCAAGATTATATCCAGAGGTTTATAATTAAAGCAGATATAAATTAGACAAATAGTATTATTATACAAATGAGTCAAGATTTCAGACCTCATCCAGTGCTTGTTAATTACGAAGCCTCCAGTGATGGTGTTGTCAGGCACCGCAGACTAAAAGAACCGGTTGGATGGGTAAATAATATGGGATACTTGATGTTTACAGCTGGGAGGAAGAAGTATCTCTGTCACAGAGCTATCTATGAAGCATTTTACGGATTAATCGAAGACGGATTTGTGATTGATCACATAAATGGTGTGAAGACTGATAATTGTCTTGTGAATCTTCAAGCCGTCTCACAAAGTCGGAATGCAAAATTAGGTGGAACTGGCAAACATGCAAAACGACCTAGGGGGGTCAAATCGTTTGATTTAGAAAATAATGAAGAGAGAAACTTTCAATCAATAAATGGAGCCAGTAGATACTTTGACATTTGTAGGGCTTCAATACGATTTGTTGCAGAAAGTATAATTAAAACTGCTCTGTCTAACAAAAATGTTCATAAAATAAAATTCGTATACACCTAAAACGATTCAAGGGAGATAAATCCTTTATGGATAAATCCGCCGCAACTCGCACTCTACCTACAAAGTTCCCTTGTATTATGACGTCAAAGGAATTGTGTCGTCTGCTATTTACCTGTATACCTTGACTAGGCGCGCCGCACACGTGACTGTAATGGGGAAAATACATAGCTTCAGTAGTTGTATTTTTAGAAAAAGGTTTTAGAAATCCTTTTATTGTCGCTTTGGCTAAAACTGCATTGTTTATAAACAGTTGTATTTATTTAGACCATTTAGTACAGACGTTCTTTATAATCCAGCGCAATACCTATGTTAGCTCAGCCGGAAATACTAGTGTTTCTCATTCATTGAAGTAGGTGGACGTGTGTGTGTGGTTAAAAAATTCCTCTGTACAGCTCTTTGTGGCCTAATCGATAATTTATTTGTCTAGAGAATTATACACGCTTGTTTATCTAACAACTGTATTATTTTGTTTAATGTTTTATTTAAAGTATTTGTCTCATTTAAATGTTGTGAAACAGCATTAATAAGTAATTCAAGGAAATAAAATAAAACACTTGTGAATCGACGCTGCTGTATTAGTCGCCTTATATACGTTTTGGCTCGTAATAAGCTTGGGGCTTTCGAAAGCCAATTCCGACCAATCAAAACTAACCAACGCCATAACACGGGCGTGTGGTTGTCTTTTATCAATCATGCAACCGGGTTAATTTAGTTTGGTTGCTTTTGATTGGTTGGATTGGCCGTAGAAAATCTGCCCCGTCGTTTCATGTTTGTGCTGTCTTGTGCCGTCCCACATCATTACCATCAATCGTTTCATAGAATATATCCATCCTTAATTAAGTTAATTAAGTATATGTTACGCCTACAATCTGTCACAACACTCGAGTGAAGATATATATGGCATTTGTGCCGTCCCACATCAATCGTTTCATTGAATAAATACCATCCTTAATTAAGTATATGTTATGCCTAAAATTTGCCGCAACACTCGAGTGGAAATATATATGGCATTGTGCCTTCCCACATCATTACCATCAATCGTTTCATTGTATATACCTTATATGGAATTGTGCCGTCCCCCAACTTTGGGCTTACTTGGATGTGAAGGCAACCAAGGAGTTCCAAAGATGTGTTGTCTTATATGTAACCTCTGGGTCTTTCTGACGTCATAAGGCGCCAGCGGGATTGCCAAATGGGGTTTCCTTAATTAACTTAATTAAGTATATGTAGTGATGTCCCCCAAGCATATCTTCTGGGTAGTCTAAGATGGTGTTTGCCACGTTAGGCCTCCCGCCGGAGATGTATGTTTCCGGTTACTTCGGGCTTACTTGGATGCGAAGGCACACAAGGAGTTCCAAAGATGCGTGTTGTGCTGTCCTTAATTAAGTTAGTAAAGTAACCTCTGGGTCTCTCTGACGTCATAGGGCGCCAGCGGGATTGCCAAATGAGTGTTATTTTTTTTTAATAATTAGAGGTAAAATGTATTATATTTATATTTTTATAAAAATATGGATATCAAAGATGTAAATTCTATAATTGCTGAAATTTCAGTTTTAAAGAATCGAGGAATAATATTATCTAAAGATCTCGACTGTGACAAGATTACCTCGGAATATGAAGACATTGAGTATCAGTCTAGTAGGGGTCGTTATGTTTTACCTAAAATGTACAGACTCATGAAAGGAATTCAAAAGTCCATCTATGCTTGTTTGTACGGTAACGATATTGATGTATTTATAACGCTATTTAGCACCGTTGAAGCAATACGTCAAAAGTTCGGCCAAGAGTATCAAAAACGAGCTGAAATTAGTTCTAAGGTTCGTGATCTTAGAAAAATATTAAACGAGGAAAAACTAGTATCCTAACCACGTGAGCGTTACTATAAAAATATAGGCTTTCAGTAAATTTATTAAAAAATTTATTTTTTTTAGCGTTTTTTGTAAGTACATTGGATTTTTTCCTGAAATGATACTCAGCAGTTTGGGTTTACTCATGCAGCTATGTGCGTACTGGATGATCTGGTCGTGGTAGCAAGTAATTACCGCGACGCCTCCATTTTCACGTAGTTGTTCTTGTTGCCGCGTCGTTAACAAAAATCGTTCATCGCCGTTCTCAGATATTACAATTTTGAAAACCCAGCGATGTTATTTCTGAAACATTCGCGGATAGCGTCGTACAGTTTAACCTTGTCCGAGATGGATACGTTAGCTTGATGGTACATTATTTAATAACTCAGCATTTAATTGTGATAGTTTCACATTTGAAAAATTAGTTCACAAACGATATATGGTAGGTGAATCGCTTACAACTAGATTAGCCCGAGAGCGGCTAGCAGCAATTAAAAAGTTTATACCGGTTCGAGACAGAGTTCGCGAGAAACTTCAACAACGACAACAAGCGCAGACTGACTTTTCTGTGTCAAGTGAACAACTGTTTACTCCGATAACAAGTGCGACCAAAGATGTGAAAAAGTTAACTGAAGCGGCGATATACGGAGATATTCCTGAAAAAGAACGAGCAAAGAAGGCGCCGCTGCTTGATACGCTTGAAAAGATAGCAGCAGAGACCGAACAAACGGGCGCAGGGATACAACAGCTATCCAGTGATATAAAAACCCAACACGAGTATGAACGATTAGCTGATATTGATGATTCTGCGCCTGAACCACAACCTGTTGATGTCACCCCAAGAGGTATTCCCTTTATAGACAAACTCACCGAAGGAGCTATAACAGAAATCAAACGACCTCAATTAATAAAAATCGAAGATTATAAGATTTTTGGTGATTTCGCCGCCGAAAGCTTTCATTCTAGAAAGGACTTTTTAAAAGACGAGTATAAAAACAGTAGAATAAGCCGAGATGAATGGGTTAATTGGTTGTATAAAACGAATAAGGGGATTACTGGTAATTTGAAAAAGGATACAATTGAGTATAGATCTTTTAAAGTAGGAGTTGATAGTTATGGTATACAAAACAACAAGAACGAGAAAAACAAAGTCGAGGCCGACAAAAGCAATTACTTGATGACAGTCAGGGCGCAACTGGTACAACTGAGGAAACAAGCGGAAAAGGATATTCAATTAAAAATCCTTTGGATTTCAACGCAACCGTGACATGTCCTGGTAACATCCTCAGTGATATATCACGGTTGGAAGTACTTATGGGCGGAAAACGAGCCGGAAATAACTCACCGGAAATAATTAATGAGGCAGCTGATATCTGTAGACGATTATTTGCCGGTGGTATCATGGACATTAATGTATATCGAGAACTCATTGCTGAATTAGTTGAAAATCACAAAGACGCTCATGGTTATGATGAAAATCCCATGGATTTTAGCGATTAATCACTAATTGAAAAACTACTAGTTTTATAACAAGATGATCATACACTACAACCATGATAAACCCGTAAGCGTCTACGTGGTGAACTCACGATTACCTGTTTATAGAGCATATTACGGAGATGGTCTCGGCAGTACCATCGCGGGGTTATTTACAAGAATAGCCCCAAAAGTGGCGCCGCTAGCTAAACAATTATCAATGAAAGCCATTGATATTATTCGTGATAAGGGAACCAACAAAATCGGAGATTTCGTTGGAAATCTTGCCGGAAAGGCATTTTCTGCCGCGAAAGATAAAATAGCATCATTGGTGCGAAAGAAACCAGGAATGACTAAGTCGGTGGTGAAACCACCAGTGCTGCCATCAACTACAATGATGCCTGCAAAAATAAGCAAAGCAATCAATAGCGCAGTGGAAGAAAAACTAGCGTCGTTGGCTGCTTCGGTGGCTCCGTCGCCATTGACAGCTTCACCGGTAACAGATAGCGCTATCATGAACGCGATAGCAGGAAGTGGTTTGAAACGAAAACAAAAACGACGATGATTATAAAGAGTTTCGCAATTGAAAACACTAGTATGTTAATAAAATGTTTAAACGAACAGCTGACCCCGCGTTTGATTTGGAAGCCCCAGTGCGCAAAGATGATTCTGTCCGCGATTATCAATACTATTCCTATCATGCAATACAACCCGACCTACGATCGCGAATTGAACTACAAGTTCAAGATACCAGTAAATACTTTTTGCCATGTGAAGCATTTATTGAAATCGAGGGAAAACTCGTAACAAACGATGCTACTCATAATGATCCACCATATGCAGATAACGCAAATGTCCGAGTCGGTTTTGTTAATAACGGCATAATGGCGCTATTTGAAAGTGCAAGATATCTCATTGATGGAAAAGAAATTGAATCAATAGACCGTGAAGTTGATGTTGCAACAACAATAATCGGACTAGCAAGATACTCCGATGATTATACAAGATCGGCTGGTCCGTCTATGATGTTTGCAAAAGATACTACTGATAACGCTGACCACCTTCAGTACATTAAAGTGTTAACAGCACAAGATACTTCAGAAGCAAATCAACAAGAAGCAACTAATCCAGAACGTCGAGCTAGACCCAGAGCTGCGTTTGATATTCTCAGAGACGTCAATATTAATTACAATCTAGGGTTTGCAACACGAAAAGGAGCATTGCACGAACAGCAGCGATATTTTTCATGTGCGATTCCACTCCATCACATATTTGGATTCTGCAGAAATGTCAGAAAAGTCATCTATGGAGCCAAACACACAATCGCGTTAGTACGAAAAGGCGATGACAATGATGCAATTTGGCGTACTGGTGCCGCTGATGGTAAAGTTGTTTTAACTAAATTAGCACTGTGGATGCCAGTAATGGCCCCATCAATTAAAATGGAAGAGCGGCTACTTTCATTTATGGTCACAGGTGGCAAATCATTGATAAGTTGGCTAACAACAACAACTGATGTCAAACAGGATGATGTTAATGGTACATTTACATGGCACTTAGCAGCCAAACAAGGCGTTTCAGCTCCACGTCATATATTTATAGCGCTGCAGAATCGGAATCGATTACGCTCCCAAGAACGCCGTCATATGATACTTGATCGATTAGGGTAAGTGAGGTTTCACTGAGAATAAACGGACAACAAGAACCATCTGAGGATATACAGCTTAATTACGGAAACAACCAAATAGCACGCGTGTATCATCGGATGCTGTCCTATATGGGTCGTGATCAAAATATGGATACTGGTTTACAAATATCGCAACTTGATTTTAAAAACCTCTATCCGATTTATTACTTTTCGCTGGAGCATCTTGATTTAATGAGACAATCCGTCGTCGACATACATTTTAGGGCTCGTATAGATCCTGGTGGTGTTGATTATAGAGCGGTTGCTGTTATTCTCAGCGACAAATCAATGTTGTTAGAAGGTGTTGGTGGACGAATGAGAATCGTTGATGCACCAGTGGAAAATATGTAAATGAAAATTGAAGAGTTTCCAATTAGATCAATTGAAAGCATAAATGTGTTTTACAATAAAATGACATATAGTGTTGTTAGTGTCAAGCTGACTGATGGTCAGGTCAAGAAATTGCGATCAAAATCCGCTAAAGAATGTGGAACAACAATAACGTTAAAACCAGCGCAGATGTCCGGCGGTACACATAAAATATCATTGACGGATCGTCAAATAAAACATTTCAATGAGGCGCTGAAGAAACAGCGAGGGGTTCAAATTGTATTTTCGAAAGCTGCAATCACGAACATGATAAAATCAGGTGGTATATTTCCATTGTTAGCTGCAATACTAGCATTGATTGCAGCGGCTGCCCCAGCGGTGGCGAAGGCGGCGGCGTTAGGGGCTGTTGGGACCGCGGCAGGGATGGCGTTGAAAAAGGCAACAGGGAAAGGATATAAAAAAAGGGAAAAGGGTTATACCTACCAGGAACCCCGTATTCATGGTACAGCGGAAATGGTCTAAGAAGAATACCAGGAACGGTTTATTAGTTGAAAACCCAATTCTCCCTATGTCCAATTTTGATTTAATTATGCTGCTAAAAAACTAGCGATAAAAAACTTCAGAGGGGTTTTTATGAGAGATCAGTTACCAAGAAAACTAAATAACGTTGAAACCGGTATCATCAATCTTGATAACAGCAGTGGATCGGGAACTCACTGGGTTGCATACGCGATTGATCCACGTGGGATTGTCTATTTCGATTCATATGGGTTAGCTCCGCCAAGTGAGTTTTTGCGGTATATAAATTCTTCGATGAAACTCAAAGAGTTTCCAATTTTTTATTCTACGCTGCCAACACAACAATGAAATGATCCACCGATATGCAGCCGTGAAGTATTAAATGTCCTCGCGGAGATTTCATCGTCGCAGAAACCACCTCATCTGGTTGTAAATAAATACACGAGTGGGACATTACAAGGTAATTTTAGAGAATCAATAAATTAAAAATACTAGAGTCTTTATAATAATGATTAATATTTGGGGACTATCTCTGTCAATGTCGGAACCCACCGAGGAAACATCTGCGGGTTCTATCGAGGATGTAAAAAAAATAATTGAAGATGAAATCGCTGAGACGTTAAATTTAGTAGATGTTGACTCGAACGAAATAGTTGTATTTCAAGATCGCCAGTGTAAATTGAAAAGCAGTAATGTGTCATTGGATGACATTTTGATACGGCAGAGCAGCGCCGCTGAAAACTCTATTGCGCTGTATTCCAGCGGTGGACGACTTAAACCAGGCGCACTTATTCTACGATCACCGACGCGATTGCCGCCCACGGCCGTGAGCTGGATGATCATCTTCGGGGTTATAATGCTTTTCGAAGAAATATCGTTGGTAAGTTCTTTGGAGCCCCACCTGTGATTAGTATGTCTCTCGCTGAAATCAAAGACCTTCTGACTTTATTCTTTTATAACACAAGCACGAATAAAATAATTAATCTTGACGAAATCAAGGCAAAATATCTCGATATTTACAACGATGTTCTTAAATTAAAAGAAAATTTCGAGCAGGTACAAAAACCCATCAACGAAACCATCGACAAGTTTATTAAAAAACATACTAGCAATCTCCAACTCGTTAATAGTTTCTTTTATCACCCCGATGGAACTATATCTGGGTTGTCTCTCCACGATATTAACATGTCCATGATGAGACAAATTATATTTAACAACAGCGTGAAAAAGTTTTTTGGGGTAGAACCTTCATTTATCTTCGAATCTCTGCCAGGCCCGACTCTCTCTGAAATTAAAATCGCTCTTGCCGAACAAAAACCCGCCAACGACGTCATTGTTAAGTTTTTTGGAACCCCGCTTGACGTTGCTATATCTCTCGCGGAAATTAATCGCGAGCTTAACGAACAAAAACGCATCAGCAAAATGACTAAAAATTTCTTTGAGGGTTCTAAAAGTTACGATATCACTACGACATACGATCGACTCAACAGGCATTATGGCATCCAGGAAAGTTTGAAATTAAACCTCCTTTTGGCTTCATTTTTTAGTAACCACGATGGAACGATAATGAAACATACCAACATCAAAAAACTTATCGACGTCATTGACGATATTCGTGCGCTACAAATACCAACCAACGACGTCATTGTCAAGTTTTTTGGAACCCCGCTTGACGTTGCTATATCTCTCGCTGAAATTAACACGGTTACCGATAAAGTAAAAAATCCACACAACGTCGGCGCCGTTAGCAACATTGTATACACAGTTGATAGTGGGACCTTTGATTGGATCCGAGGAAATGAAAATTATCTTCGTGTCGGCAACAGACATACTGGTGTACCAGGTTGCTATCGACTTACAATAATACATCGCAATAAATTAGATTTGGAATTCAGCAACACAGGTATCACCGGTGTGAACACGCTGACGTATATACTAGATAAAATACCAATGCCTCCACCCTATATACCAATCCCGTTGACAATTACTATAAATAATTCCGACGAGTCTGTGCTTAGGGAGTCGCTTCCCTGGATAATAAAATTTTTATACGGTATCCCCGCGTCCGATCCTAAAACCAGGTCAATAATAGGATAATTGAAAACACCAGTGGGTTTAAAATAACAACGACAACAACAATGTCGCCAATGATTTCATCGCATCAATATCGATACGACACCGTAAAAGATTTTTCCGCAAACTTGAAATCGCTTTCTGAGCGCTATCGTGAAAAAATGAAAAAATACCGCAGAAGAATTACCGCCATCGATGTAACTGTGTACTCGGTGTCCGGTGTGATGGCCAGCGCCGGGGTTATTTTGTCGACGTGATCATGATCGCGCCGATTGCAGTTCCAATTGCTATCTCCGCGGCAACAAAAATTGCGGCAGTCGCCACCGCGATAACTAAAAAGTTATCATCGTGTTCTCAGAAAAAAGTCAGTGATTATACAGCTCGGTACCGGGTGGTATTTGACGCATACTCGAAATTATCCGAGTTGATCTCGCTGTCGATAGATAATTCGTTCATATCCGATGTCGAATTTTCCACGATGACCCAGTTGTATAACTCCGCGATGTTGAAATTGGAAATTGAAGACAGCGTTAACAATAATGTCACTACAATTCAACGAATTGCAACTGCTTCAACGAATCGCGGAGAATACCACTCCGATACGAACAAGCATGATATCAATAACATCAACAAACCCTGAATTTAGTGTGAACTTCCCTTCTCCGATTCCACTGCGTGAGATCGCGCTGGCAAAATTACGAGTATATCATAGCTGGCCTAATATCAGATCGGTTGCATTTGGTGGTCAGCAACCAAATAACGCACTGGTGTTCTCGTATAAGAATAAACCCGATGGTACTCCAGAGTGGGAAACAGTTTCGTTACCAACTGGGTCGTACCAAATTAAGCAAATCAATGCTGAAATTCAGCGTAGAATAAAATCAATCACTGGAAAAGAATCAAAAATAGCTATTAATCTTCATCAACCGACGCTCTCCTCGTCGATCGAAATAAGCACAGATGGATACGCTGTAGATATATATAACAGCTCGTTGAGAACAGTGTTAGGATGGCCTGAAAAACCACCGGAAAAATCCACCACCGACTTAACCACGGACGTACAATCATATCATGAAATCAATCCCAGTTATCGAGATAATTTATCTGATATAAGAAAAGGAAAAATCGCCGATAGATTTATATTTACCAACAAAGACACATTGCAATGGGATTTTATCATTAAAAGAACAGCCGACTCATCTGTTACTATTTCATTTACGCTAACTGACGTCATTGATTATTTTAAGGAAATTAATCAATTATATAACACACAACTAGAACAACTACAGCAAATAAAATCGCGAAAACACATTGAAATAATAAATCAGCTTGTATCTGACATGGAATATATCAATGAACTAATTATTAAAACAATAATTAATGACAACAGCGACAGTAAACAACAATTCCTAACCAGTTACAAGACCACAGAAGACAATCTACGTAATTTCAAGCTTCCCGAGTACAAAGCTGAAAGACTAAAAGAACATATTAGTGATGTTATCAAGACATTACAATTACAAGATTCAACTACACTCCTTAAATATAATAATGACCCAGATGGCGGAGGTAGGCATATTGCCCCGCACAATGTAAATATTTCAGCGGTGATTGCGCTTAATTTAACATGTGACGCAATCGAAGGAAGCTATCAAATTAATCTAGAGCAATCAAATCAAGCTCAGCAAGGATATATTCTTTATTCATTTGCACCAACAGCTCCTCCAGGATTCCTAATTATTGAAAACCCAATTAATCCTGTCTACATGCGATGCCATAATAATTCGCTAACAAGAATTAATGTCCGACTCACCGACCAGTCAAATAATTTGATTGATCTACAAGATGAGGTGTTAGCGATTAGTTTGTTTGTAAGGTCCTAAAGACTCGATCAAATATTTGGTTGAAATCATTTTATTATTTTTGTTAACCAGAACTGAAAGTTCCAGCAGCAGAGAGGGTGAATGAAAACAAGTTGTGACCAAAATTGATTGAAAAATCGCAAAGTCTCCGTTTGCCAAATGGAGACTTATTTTTTTTTTGTTAAAATATGAGATTTCGTTGGAAGGCTCTATTTTTTGTTTTAAAGATTCAATCTATTTTTTGTCTGAAAACGTTGTAGGGTTCACCCTCTCTGCTGCTTAAGTAAAGTAACAAAATCCTGCTTGGAAACGTTCTATAAGGCACCATGAGAAACTTATGTAGTAAGCATTTTTCTGAAATTTACATTTTATTTATTAGTTCTAACTGCATGTCAGCCACCAGAACATTTTCAGAGCGTCGAAAATTGTTCGACATTTTGCCAATTATGTTTTAACATTGTATTTTTTGACACGTTTGGGCATGCGTAATATCGAATACGTAATCGTTGCGTTAAGTAAACACCGAAAACTGTCCGAAAGAAAGTTTACATCGGCATCTAAGCAAACCGGGACAGTGCACTGCACATGTCATAGGTACCATAGGTCGTTTTTCGTGACCAGGGCAACCACTATACTGTCAGTTGGAGGTGTAAATATAAACCTGCAGTTTGTTGTTCTAGCAATAAATACCACAATACGGTTTTCTATACCGCGATTATTTCTCAAGTGTTTGCTTTCATTCAGCAAATCTGTATAGCGCACAATATGTACACTATCATACAATAACCATATTCTTTTTCATCAAAGGTGCACGCGTACCACAAGATTGCACGAGACTGTAAAACGACATGCACACTACCATTATTCGGGAAAATTTTAATTGGCGATAGGGGTGGCAACTCAAGACAAGGGGACATTTTTTAAGTTATAGATAATAATATTCAACTTTCTTAACTTCGGATATTTATGTCTTTTCATGATAACAATAAATGAACACTACTCAGGAGCCCTTGTTTGTAAATATGCAAATTTCTCGAAAGTAATCAGAAGAAGAAAAAAAAAACTGCTCTTTGTCTTGAAAACTTTTGTATAATGGTGTGAAATTTATAAGCGATACTTTTATGGAGTCAACTTTGGTATTTTTGAAAACGTCAGAAAACTACTTATTATCGAAAAGGGAAGTCAGGTATTTGTATTGGTCTCCGTGTTTATAAAATGGAATCCAAACAATGTAGAGACACCAAACTGCAATGTTTGAAGTCTTGAATACTCTACTTAACAGTACATGTTAAACGCTGTATAAACAATATCGATATACTACAAACTAAAACACGTAGTTTATTTGAAGATGAGAAGTAACCATGGGACATTTCTTTGTGAATGAAGAAATAATAGATAGATAGATAGATAGATAGATAGATAGATAGATAGATAGATAGATAGATAGCATGCACATATTTTCTATCCTCCTGCATGGACAACGTTCGTTTGCATACCAGGGCCCAGCAACGTGAAAAGAATTGCCTACTGAACGTAGACACAAAGACACATTAATCACATTCAAGAGTGCTCTTAAAACTCACCTATTTCAACTACAAGAACAAACTTAAAGACATAATAATGTTTCTACCTTAGATATTTTCAGCATGTTTCATGTTCTCTAATTTCATGGTGTTTGTTCTTTTGTGATCATATCATTACATGTTTTTTATGTTAAGTGATGTCACTTCTGTAAAGAACGTAGAACTTCTAGAAATTAGGCCATATACAAAGTCCTCATTATTATTATTATTATTATTATTATTATTATTATTATTATTTTTTTTTTTATACCGCTCCAGGGGCCTAGGGGTTAGATCGTCCGCCGTGTAAGCGGGAGGTCGTGGGATCAATCCCTGGCCGAGTCATACCAAAGACGTACAAAAATGGTATTAACAGATGCCTCGTTTGACGCTCAGCATTAAGAGGTTAGTGACTGCAAAATTATTAAAGCTACGTTTAAAATCCTAATCAAACAAACAAACAAACAAATTACTTATTTGTTCACTAACGCCTCGGTATTATACCTTAGCACTGAGTCACACATGGTTTTCTAAATTCACCAACACAGTCGAGAACTAAGCCATGCTAATTATTGTATCCTCCATAGCCACCGAGTACAGCTTATTAGTCGTGCTGTAACAACTTTTCGCTGCCACGAGAAGTTCCGAATGGACACTTATTCATGAATGCAGCGACAATAACTAGATAGTTTTAGGCTGAAATTAATAGCTACTCGTGAAATGCCTTTGAGACTAGAAGGTTAGTTGTCAGGTGGCCTGAGTTTTTTTTTCAGCCATGTACTGCAAACATCTTGAGAGATCTAAGTTGGAAGATTTTTAATTGCACTAATATTGCAACAATGGCCTTTTCAGCTGCAATTAGATTTCTCTGCAATTTATTATCCATCGTCTATATATTCATACAATCGGAATAGTCTCTAAATATCTACTTAAGGCGCATATAAAGTGGAAGTCCGCCAACTAATGACGCAATTTGGGTTCTATCAGCTAACTTCACTGCAACTATACCTGTATGTTAAACTAAACAATAACATACCATGGAAACATTTATTAGGCGGTGAGTTCTTTGTATGGGTCATTCAGCTTAGGTTGCCGGTAGTTACTGTACGGCTTTATTTTCATGGCAGTTTGATTTTTAAACATTGAGAGTTAGACCCGGAGAAGGGTAACACAATGACCTCTCCATCACTAATCATTGCGCATGCTGTAACTTTCACTTATATTGGTAGAATGAATCTTTATTTCATCAGCACGATTTTCGTGGCAATGGGACAAAAAGTGAACATATCGTAAGACGAGAAGTCAATTTTGGACTAGACCTTTTTAAGATCTTTTTCGTTATTGGATCATAGCTAATGAACAAGTTATCACCAGCAACACTTTTAAACGATACTGGCGTTTTGCTTGTCATCCGTAGTGACCGTAAAACTAAATGTGCTAAACACTATTGCTACGCAATAAAACGTCCATTTTACATTGCTTAATTTAATACCATGTTCCATTGTTTAAGTTAATACCATGTTCCATTGCTTAATTTAATACCATGTTCCATTGTTTATAATTTAATACCATGTTCCATTGTTTACTTTGATACCATGTTCCATTGCTTAATTTAATACCACGTTCCATTATTTATAATTTAATACCATGTTCCATTGCTTAATTTAATACCATGTTCCATTGCTTAATTTAATACCATGTTCCATTGTTTATAATTTAATACCATGTTCCATTGTTTAATTTGATACCATGTTCCATTGCTTAATTTAATACCACGTTCCATTGTTTATAATTTAATACCATATTCCATTGTTTAATTTGATACCATGTTCCATTGCTTAATTTAATACCATGTTCCATTGTTTAAGTTAATACCAAAGTCCATTGTTTAATTTAATACCATATTCCATTGCTTAATTTAATACCATGTTCCATTGTTTAATTTCATCCCATATTTCATAGTTTAATTTAATACGATGTTCCATTGTTTATAATTTAATACCATGTTCCATTGTTTATAATTTAATAACATGTTCCATTGTTTATAATTTAATACCATGTTCCATTGTTTGATTTCATACCATGTTTCATAGTTTAATTTAATACCATGTTCGATTGTCTAATTTAATATCATGTTCCATTGCTTAATTTAATACCATGTTCCATTGTCTAATTTAATACCATGTTCCATTGTTTATAATTCAATAACATGTTCCATGGTTTAATTCAATGACATAGTCCTATGTTTAGTTTAATACCATGTTCCATTGTTTATAATTTAATACCATGTTCCATTGTTTATAATTTAATGCCATGTTCCATTGTTTATAATTTAATGCCACGTTCCATTGTGTAATTTAATGCCATGTTCCATTGTTTATAATTTAATACCATGTTTCATAGTTTAAATTAATACCATGTTCCATTGTTTAAGTTAATACCAAAGTCCATTGTTTAATTCAATACCATGTTCCATTGTTTATAATTTAATACCATGTTCCATTGTTTATAATTTAATACCATGTTCCATTGTTTATAATTTAATTCCATGTTACATTATTTAATTTAATACCATGTTTCATAGTTTAATTTAATACGATGTTCCATTGTTTATAATTTAATACCATGTTCCATTGTTTATAATTTAATACCATGTTTCATAGTTTAATTTAATACCATGTTCCATTGTTTAATTTCATAGCATGTTTCATAGTTTAATTTAATACCACGTTCCATTGTTTTTAATTTAATACCATGCTCCATTGTTTATAATTTAATACCATGTTACATTGTTTAATTTAATACCATATTTCATAGTTTAATTTAATACCATGTTCCATTGTTTAAGTTAATACCAAAGTCCATTGTTTAAGTCAGCGGTTCTCAACATTTCTAGTGCCGCGACCCTTTTAATGCAATTCCAAATGTTGTGGCGACCCAACCGTAAAATTATTTTCGTTCATAACTGTAATTGTTAATATTTCCTACGGTCGTAAGCGACCCCTGGCAAATCGTTATTCGACCCTTGACGGAGTCGCGACCAACAGGTTGAGAACCGCTGGTTTAAGTTAATAACAAAGTCCATTGTTTAATTTAGTACCATGTTCCATTGTTTATAATTTAATACCATGTTCCATTGTTTATAATTTAATACCATATTCCATTGTTTAATTTCATACCATGTTTCATTGTTTAATTTAATACCATGTTCCATTGTTTAAGTTAATATCATGTTCCATTGTTTAATTTAATACCATGTTCCATTGTTTAAGTTAATACCATGTTCCATTGTTTATAATTTCATACCATGTTCCATTGTTTAATTTAATACCATGTTTCATAGTTTTATTTAATACCATGGTTCATTGTTTATAATTTAATACCATGTTCCATTGTTTATAATTTAATACCATGTTTCATTGTTTATATTTTAATACCATGTTTCATAGTTTTATTTAATACCATGGTTCATTGTTTATAATTTAATACCATGTTCCATTGTTTATGATTTAATACCATGTTTCATTGTTTATAATTTAATACCATGTTCCATTGCTTAATTAAATGCAATAGTCCTATGTTTAATTTAATACCATGTTCCATTATTTATAATTTAATACCATGTTACCTTGTTTAATTTAACACCATGTTTCATTGTTTAATTTATTCCATGTTCCGTTGTTTAATTTAATGCCATGTTCCATTGTTTAATTTAATGCCATAGTCCATTGTTTAATTTAATGCCAGAGACAGCAGCTGAGAAGACATGACGACAGTAGCGTCAAGCACAACGAGAGGAACACATGTTTGCTATGGGACTTTAGCTGCATTATATTGTCCGTTTGCTCTGTTAGAAGTCTCGCATTATATAATTTAATTGCCATATATTCACGTTCTTGTTTCTTGGACAGTGTTGCCTAAGATACAAGAGCCAAGACATAGTTAAGTAGCCAATAATAGGTGCCATGTAATGTATTTATGAAAACGCTCACATATGCCCAACATAGATATATTACTGAATGTCGTGTTCTGGCACAGGTTGGTTTTCTTGGTGATGGGTAGTACCATCTAAACAAAAGCCACGTACATCCGCAGCACAATCTAAACAAGTGTATTGGTTATCGCCATTCATATACAGGTGTCATAGTGACCCTAGTACTTTCCGATTTCATCGTCGTCCATTGCATCCTTTATTGTTTATTAGCACTTGCGGCCATTGGTGAAGTTAGGGTTCGCTTTTGTTCCTTTCCTTTACAGCTTCTTTATTTACAACAGAATCAGCCGTATGTGTTCTTTTGTTCCCCTCCCCTCAGTGGCCGAATACCTCTTCGAAGTCCATTGCTTAGTTTACCTGTGTAAGGATATATCCTATTCATTGTATAATATATACGTACACAAATTACTATAGGATGCCAAAATAATGACCAGCAGAACAGTTATGTATTACCGTACTTACTACATGCTTGCAAGTGTTTTCTTTTCACATTATGCTGCTTGTCTACAACATTTTGCTGGTGAAAGGCAGTTGACTCACTAACTGCTTATATTTGTTTGTCCATAAATAATCCCTAAACTCTAATGGTAATAATTATCAGGATATCGTCCTCCTCATTGTCAGTCTTATATTTGTTTTCCGACTGATAGTTCCAGCCTGCTTTTCATCGTTCACGTGATCGGGAAGTGTTATAGTTTCTAATTTAGTAATATTTCGCTAGCTTAAAACTGCTTATATCTTGTTGCCTGCTCAGTCTTGAGTTAAGGTGTTGCAGGCTGAGATTCACACAGGCATTTTCGATAACGAGTGCGCTCTGTGTGTGTTATATATTATATTGTTCGCACAGAATCGTCCAAACTGTGGTGGTCTCTGTTGTTAATGAAACACACCCATTTGACCTAATTCAGAAGATCGCTGAACATGGAATTGTGAACACAGAAGTTTCGACCTGCATGACGGCCAAAAAACGTTAACTTCATTAACTTAACTTGTCTTTCTTTCTTGTCTGCTTTTTGGTGGCAGAGCACTCATCGAGCGTACATAGGGTCAGTTCACCAACACAAATATCGTTGAAGAGTTGTAAAGCCTTTCAGTGGTGTCAATACTATTTACTTTTGGATACTATTCAATGGTCGTTTGCCAGAAAGGGAACCTCAGGGTTTTGAAGTACTTCGTCACATCGTGCGATAGTTGGTCTTTTGCCTGGGGGTTTAAAGTGCTTCGTGACATCGTCCTATTTTTTATCCTTTGCCTTAGAGTTTTGAAGTACTTAGTGAATTCGTCCCTTTTTGGGCAGCGCTAGAGGTAAGGAATACCTACAATAGTTACTTGAACCGTTACATAGTCAGTTTCCCAGACATTTATACGTTGCTGAAATTTAAACCGCAACGTTTCTAAGCTGTCATACAGAGTGTGTTTTGCGAACGTTTGGATGCTGATGACAGCTTCCCGAAAAAGTTTCTAAGTTTACATGTAGCGCGTGTTTATACACTTTCAGAAGTAATGTATTGCTACAGGGTTTTCTGTCGTTGTATCGCTACAGGTTTTTTCTGTCGTTGTATCGCTACAGGGTTTTCTGTCGTTGTATCGCTACAGGATTTTCTGTCGTTGTATCGCTACAGGATTTTCTGTCGTTGTATCGCTACAGGGTTTTCTGTCGTTGTATCGCTACAGGTTTTTCTGTCGTTGCGTTGCGTAAACGTGTGCGATGATGATTTAGAGAACTATCCGGAATTCAGTAAGAATCAATACACTTCATACCGAAGTATTTTCGTTGTAGAACCAGGTAATGAATGCAAATTTTCTATCTCCTGGTGGCATATGAATGCTGTTATGTATTTTAGTTTGGGTTTAAAGTTACTGTGCTTTTTTAGTTTGACGGTGAATGGCGGATCTCGAGGATAAGATCAATTGATTCGTCCTCAGATACAAAATTATTTTTGGGATTTACATATTGGGTTGCTGGTTGAATATACATTATTCATAATCTGACGCTTTTAATTACAGGAAGGAGTAATTATCAGAGGGGTTGGTAATTAACATTCATTTGACATGCCATATTTATAGTTACGTCTTGTTTATAGTTTGGTTCGATTTTAGTGATTATATGTTAATTATGGGAGTCGTTGTTGTGAAGATATTTCTCAGGCTCAGTAATTAGCCATTTTAGCAAACGCCATAAAACACATTATTCAAGAGACTTTGTGAATAGCTACGTAACACGGATCCTACTTAATTTCTTAACCTAAGGAATTTCTGGGGTATTTTAAGTATACATGTATAGTAATTTAGTAACTTGAAATAGAAAAAAAAATACACTTTAATGCAGGTATTTGGGTTGTGTTATGCATTCAAGGTGTGAAGTAAAAATATTAGGCTTGGACACGTGGTAGTTAGGTTTTTAGAAACAAACTATTTGGAATATTCAAGCACGTTTAAGAACCTTCGACAACGACTGTTGTCTGCATGGCATTGAAAATAAGGGAAACCAATTAGCCATAATCCATAATTGTGCGAGTGTATAATTCACTCCGTTGATATAGCCACTTGTTTATAACAGTTAAGTATTTACATAACAGTTGCTAATCATAAAACTCATAATGCCACATTTAGGATTTCTTTTTCAAACTCAAACTGATATAACTAGCTCCAGGTCGTTAATTACTCTTTGAACTTCTAATACAGATAGATCCAGATGATATTGGATTTTGTCAGGAGAGAAAATCTCGGTGTATGTGCCATATGGACAACGTTCTTTTGCTGACCAGAGTCTAGCAGCTTGGAATCAATTGCCCATTCAAAGTAAACACAAAGACACAGTGGTCCCTTTCAAGAGTGATCTTAAAACACACCTTTCTCGACTGCAAGAACAAACGTAAAGACCTTATAATGCTTCTTACCTTAAAGATTTTCAGCATTTTTATGTTTTCTAATTTCATGGTGTTTGTGGAGTTCTTTTGGTAGTCATATCATTATTAATGTTGTAAAGCGCTTAGAGCTTCTAAAGAGTAGAAGCTATACAAAGTCCTCATTAGTATTGTTATTAATCAGTAGAAAGGAGTGAGAAGCAACACGCTGTGTAACATTAAACAAATAATTTATTTTGTAAAATTAAACAAATAATTTATTTTGCTATAATACAAGGTGAAAATTTAAAATGAATGCACGGTATTGCGAATTAAATTCCAACTCTTCATAGAATTACAGACCTAAAGTTCTAATTTTTAAAATTCTGATTAAACATTAGTGGAATTCCAAATGAAATCCAAAACTAAAAGTAATCTTCTTTTTAACGAGCGCTCTGTATTTGCAGTGACTAAATAACTTGAATGTGTGTACAGATTGAACATAAAACTGATTATGCTAAGATCTTAAAGTCCTCTACATGTCCTCACTTTTCTTAAAGAAAAACCTATTACCTAGTAAATAACCTAATTATCATAATATTTACTACATACGACCTCAGTAATGATTGTAATGTATGTTACTCAAATAATATATATTGTGCAATACATCAGGTAAACGAGGTATATTTATATAGGAATTTAAATTACCCAGATCCAGAAACAAATAAATATGTTTGCACCTATTAATAATAATAATCTTTATATAAAACTCATACTCATCAGAAGCTATTGGCTATGTATTTGCTGTTTATATATTTTTTTAAATAAATCAACGAATCAGGTCACGTAGAAATGTACCTAATTTTTGACAACGTCACGTCCAACATACAATGTTATATTATCAATATCACATACTGTAGTACAAGAAAATAAAAAAAAAAATAACAAACAATGCAAATTAAATTATATTGTCGTAAACTCTAGTTGTATTTTGCAAGAGGTGAGAAAGAAGAGGTATTTAATATAATTTTGATGTCCCCAATCAGTTCAGTACGTGAAATCAGTGCCTCTGTTCTTCCATGAACGCTATGTATAGGCAGTTACTGCGAAAAGAAAGAAGGTCAGACGTAGAAATCACACTTGTATCACTGAAACTGAAAGCAGATTATTGATATACGGACTATATATGGTGAAGAAAATATTTAAACTGTATATCAGGGATCAACGTAAATTTCCATTTATAAATAGTTTTCGCTAAAACTAGTCTAACTGGTAAATTGTTTGTCTCTATATCGCATAAAACATAGAAATCATGCATTTAGTCACGAATGACAGAATAGAACATTTTGGGATGATTACTGCATGCAACAAATTGGAAAAAGAGTGGTATACCAAATATTTATCAAAATATATCTTATCAAAATGAATTATAATACGTCACTAGTCTGTTAACGAATATGACTTAGAGGAAGAGGTCTGCATTTAGGCTAGAACAAATGAAAGATTTATAGAGTCATTCTTGTGAGTGGGGGCACCTTACATTTTGCTAGTGTATCTCCTATTACCACTGAACTTCTAGTGAGACCTCACTTGTTACTCTTTCATTCCTCCCATCCCATCCCACCCCATCTCTCTGTCTGTCTGTCTGTCTGTCTCTCTCATACACACAAGTGCGCGTTTAGATGCCTAGTGCAAATTTTCCAGGTTTCTTATGGAGTGAAACTTATATATGTATGCGTGTGTGTCTGTGTTGCTCCAGTTGTATGGAAAATAATAACGAGTTTTGTTTCAGATGGATTCTGCACGACCTGTGGGAGTACAGAATCTATCTGAGAACACGAATTCATATTTTCCATACAGAGTTACCTTTTTATATACTCATTTTTTTATTGTACTAAAGGCTTAATTTAAAAGAAAACAATAACCAAGAAACAGAATTGAATTTTTTCTGTATTCCGCAATAAATACACAATCATACACAATCGAGTCATCAAAATGCAATAACAAGAAACCTTTACACTTAGTCGCGCGCTTGACATAAAAAAGAACTGTCGTTTTTGTAAACTTAAAATTGACGTGTAGAGTCATCCTTTGAATGAATGCGCATTCCAGTAGCTTTCTAGTTGGTTTTGAGTGAATGGAGGGGCGGGGTGGGGTGGGGGCGATTCTACTCTTTAATTGAGGTTATGGGCTAGATTTATTAGCAGTGTCAATTTCACACATTATATATGTCTGTAACTTGAGCAGGAGAGGATGCGTAGGAATCATGTGGGAGGAAAAGATAAACACTTTCAATTGTAGTTATCAAAAGACTATTGAAATTACAATGCAATTTTCAAATGTGTAATCAAGCTTTAAAACCCATGCAATTCGGATTTGCAGAACGAAGAAAGACATAATAAGGAAATTAACGATACAAACATGTAAGTATATTATGTTATGACCTATGTTATGTTATGTTATGTTATGTTATGTTATGTTATGTTATGTTATGTTGTGCTATGTTCTGTTCTTTTATGCTCCGTTCTGTTCTGTTCTGTTCTGTGTAAAATAGTATGTCTCTAAAAATCGGTGATAGCCATTGCACTAAGTAATCCTTTGCTATGTTTTGTTAATATACCTCAGATACTTGTTCTAGTCTGAACCATTCTATTACTGAAAAGTTACGAACATTTCTCCTAAATAACTGCAAACAAATCAAAAGAATAATATTTTTCAATACTTTTTTTTATCACATTTGTTCTGGACATTGCAGATAGCACCATTATGAAAATTAAAGTGTATACAAGGATTATCACCCAGCGAGGGAGCTGCTAGTACCAATTTTATGTCTTCGGTATAATTGGTTCGAGGTTTGAACCTGAGTCCACCCGCATTTAAGGTGGACGCTCTAATCACTAAGGCGACCAGAGTCAAACATGTATAATATTGATTGATCACAAAACATCAGCAGGGACTACGAGTGGCCGAGTGATCTAAAGCGCTGTCCGTTATGGGTCACTGTCATCTCACCTGTCTGCGTGGGTTCGAGTCTCTGATTCAGCCAATGTGGTATGTGAGAAAGCTTGCCAGTAGCTTCTCGTGGGTCAGTGGTTCTTTCAGGGGTTTTCGGGTTCTTCTTCCGTCATTAATACTAGCCTCGTTGTCGAGCCTATCTTGTGCTGAAAAAAGGCATTAAACCATAAAAATACAAACACAAAAACAAAAACAAAAACACAAAACACAGCCTTCTGAAAACATGTTAGATCATTGACTGCAATTAATGCATAACCTGTTACAATTAATGCATTTTGTAAACTATTTGATCCATCTGACAAAGATTGTTATACCGAATAATGTAGCGCTTCGGATTTTTACATTGTTGACAGATTGCAAACAAAAACATATCGTAGTAAAGAAGCAACGGTGGCAAGGAAAATAACTGGTGTAAAAAAAAATGTTCATGCCTGAAAGGTTGTTGTTGCTTCGGGTTTATTTCCATTAAAGATGATAGAGGAAGAACCTGGGGAAACCACGTTAAAGACCATTGTTTTTCTCACATACCCACATTGGCCGATCTCGAGATTTGAACCCTCACGGACATAGGTTAGATAGCAGCGATTGGTTTAGGCGAGCACTTTAGACCACTGGGCAACCCATGGTCACTAAAAGTAATGCAGTTTATAATTATTGCTCAAGCACATGCAAGGTTCGTTTTCATATTGCAAATATAACTCATATAGACACACACAACCAAGAGTCGCATGACATCATGGGAAATCTATTTTAAAAATAAATATTTTGCAGATATGAACACCTATGAGTTCAGATATTTGTACTATTTGCTAAAGTAGGATGCTGTACATATTATTATTTAAAAACTATTGAGCTTGTCTAGAAAGCTTCTTGAACTCTTGATGAATATTTTACCCGACATTTTACTCTAAGGCGAGACTGCCATTTAACGCGGGTGCCGGGGAGACTGCGACAACACAGCCTAGTGTAGTCAAAGTTACCTTTGGTCCCGACCAATCAAATAGCCCGACCCTCGGGCATTAACTGGTCGCGAAAGCACATAGTTGCGCATGCGACCTTAATTCATATTAAAAAAAAAAATCATAGCTGCTTCATTTTCTGGAAATTGTGTTAATGATTTTTTTCTCTTATGTTCAAAATGACAAAGATCATTGATTGAAAAGTTACTGGACAGGCTAAAATATATTGTGGTTTTAAATGTTGTCAACATCAGTTCGTATTTGTTCGAATACTCAAACAATGATATTTAACACAGATCTTATGTTGTGGACTATCGAACTCCTTCATGATATTTCTGAAATACACACATTAGTTAGGATTGAGCTATATCAGTTTATCTAAGTTTGGATCTTGTTTATAAGCATATGCTGCGGGAAAGATGATGAACATCAAGTCATCGTTTGGTTGACCTGAAAAGATTATGAACATCAAGTCATCGTTTGGTTGGCCTGAAAAGATGGTGAACATCAAGTCATCGTTTGGTTGACCTCAAAAGATTATGAACATCACGTCATAGTTTGGTTGACCTGAAAAGATGATGAAAATCAAGTCATCGTTTGGTTGACCTGAAAAAATGATGGACATCAAGTCATCGTTTGGTTGACCTGAAGACCAGTGGAGCTACTTATGGTTTGTGTTGGGTGGACAGGGACTTTACGAAATTTGATAGAAGTTTTCAAAAAATGAGAGCGACAGAAGCGTTAGGATTTGGGTATCATCTCGTTGCCATTGACGTCCACAATGACAGGATTTTCTGGAAGATCTTCGTATTCTGATTTCCAATCCAACAGCAAAGGGTCTGGTTTTGTTACATGATCGTTCTTCGAATAGTGTAATCCGGGTTCTTTCCAATTGATTGTTAAACCCTGATGCTCTGCAACAAAAAGAAAAAAAATTCATAACTGAATTTTAACGATCCCTACAACCCATTGACACAAAGCAGATTACGAGCACATTCGTGTTTTGGATGTCTTTAAATAAGGATATCCTTGTTTCTTTTTAATAGACTGACTAGAGCTAACTATTAGCTATTTTGAAAGTCATATTGGTCATATATATATATAATGAATAAGATAAACATAAACAGTTGTATTTCTATTTTTTCTATGTAAAATGCACATTTTAAAATAATAACGCGCACAAAACAAGATCAATACATGCTATGAACAAATCTTTATTTGAAACTTATTATGGTTGGATAATAATTATACTCAAGCATACACAATATACAAAATAATTAATAAACATATTATATTGAGAACTAATTGAAAATTAATTTAAAAATGACATTTTCTATTTAAGTTATTTTATAAATTAGAATTCGATACAATTATGGTTACGAAGTTGTAAATAAGAGACATAACGAAGAAAGAAAATAATTTTTTTTTCTTCTTCTAATTTAGAATTATTTAGGAAATCTCCAAGATTTTAGTCCTTTTATAAGCAAGTTTGAATTTGCTTTTGTGTAGCGATTTCACACATGCTTTACTTGATAATAAATCCCCAAATGTATTGATACTCTTACCTATATTAGGCAAACTTAGATTATATTCAATAACAAAAAAGATTGCTATCTTCATTTCTGTTTTTGATTTTACGTTGTAATGATGCAAGTTGTGTAAGAGAAGATATAAAAACATAGACTGGCTCGCTACCTAATTCGTTATACGTAAAATGAATCTTTGACGCAACGTTCAAATTGAGAAAACCAGTCTATTTTCTTGGAAATAATATGGGTCATATGTAGTTCTAGTCTATTTTTAGAGAAAAAAAAACTTCCTGTCATTGTTGGTGGTGATAGAAGAGTTTTATTATATGCTCTGTTTACAGTTCAGCTTCTGGAGAAAATGCCGGCGAACCTTTGACAATAACTTCACCGTGAAGTCATCTTTGGAGGTATTTTATACGAACATGATTTGTATCGATTTTCACACAGTGGAAAGGTCAGTGCTGAGAAATATATGATGAAGATATATAGTAAAATTAATTGTGATGTATGTCTATATACAGTTGTTAAATAGAAAAAGAGGAAAATTCTTACGCAGCATTGACGGTTTCAAAGCAGATTCCCAAATTTATAAATTTAAATAAGTGGAATTAAAGAGATGAAAATAAAACGATAAAGACAGCTTTTGATTGATGTTTATTTTTTTTTTATTTACCAAAACAGCCTAATCAATACATTGGACAACTTAAACCGTAATTTGTTGAAAAAGGGAGCAATGATTACGATGAATCATAATGGCTTGCATGTATGTGTTTAATACCCCCCCCCCCCCCAATACTTATCCAAATTTACGAACGGCAATTTGTTCAAGTCTTGAGGTAAAGGCAACACATTTTAGTAATATTTAGTATCGTAGGGTGAATCTTCTACTTTAGCTCGAATATACTTATTCAGTTACACTTTGAGATGAACACAATGCAATCTAAATGGGCATCCCTCAACAGACGGCGTAGAAAATCATTGAGACCTCTGTTTTGTGAAACCTCGACATTTGTTGCAAGCTGGACATCTACTTGGTCAGCATATTTTATTGTGTCCTATGTGACCTCTTCGTCTTGGGTTTTAATGCATCGCTTTTAATTTGTTTGCGTCATGGACGCACATTTGTGAGTTATCATATTGCATCGGATGCAACCATTCATTTAGATATACTCATATAAGATTTTCAAGGCAGTCGTTTGAGAGATAACGACCAGCCGTTCAGTAAGAGCAGTCTCAAAAGATTTTCAAGGTAGCCGTTTGAGAGATAACGGCCAACAATTCAGCAAGAGAAGTCATAGACAATTTCAAGGAAGCCTTTTGAGAGATAACGACCAGCCGTTCAGTAAGAGCAGTCACAGAAGATTTACAAGGCAGCCGTTTGGGAGATTACGACCCGCCGTTCTGTAAGAACAGTCATAGAACGATTGTCGTCATAGTTGATGTAGCAGCCGTGTTTGTAGGTCAGATCTTGACCATTTTCATTCAATACCAACTAGATGTCATAAGAAGTCTTTAAAAGTAAACAATCCATGTGGATGTAGCAAAAGAAGAGATTTTCTAAGCAGCCACACTGGTGTCAGATCATTCAGGACTATAAAGAAGTTGCAAAAGCAACATTTTCATTCATTTAGGATCAAGTAGATCCATGTATGAAAATAAACTAGTTATTTAGGAGCAAAAATAAGAAACAAACGACGGTCTCAGTCAGGTCATATAAGCTTTTCTGGCCAATGACTAGTTCCCTCAACATGGCTAATAATAAAATTATTGGTCTTGATAACCAGAGTCAAGCGATGACGCTACAACGAAGAAAATTATCGACAGTATCAACATCCCGATGATGAAGTCGCTAATGTCAATCAATGAAGGACTGATATCGTTAAGATCTGAACATGCTAATCATGTAGTCGTGTTTGTAAATTTTCGTAGAAACACAAATAAAACCATTAATGAATTTTTTGGGAAATCCAGCAGTCATCGACACTAAACTCTGACATAAGAGATTACCGATGCTGTAGTACATGCAGAAGCGTCAGGATCAGCATTATGTACGCCTCTGAATAAATCCGTTAAACATCGCACTGAGGTTACTGACATATACCGGTTCTCAGTGCTTGGTGATACATTTACAATATCTATCCCACTTTCACGGTGTTATCCAGTACTGACTCCGTCTAGATCTATGTTATCAGTACTGGATCAAAACGACGAGGAACCATTTGTGATGGAAACCGAACGAAATTTTGTTAGGTACTGTTATTGTCTTGAATCAGTCACTAAACTACCATCTACTTAAAATATAATGAACTCCGTAATCGATTTCAGATAGGAGCAAGTCTGTTCGTGGCATGCTCAACGGAAAAGTATCCTCTACAACTTTCGAAAAGCAAGAAAAATATCTCAGACGTGTCGTTATTATTGATATAATTGTATACTCTGTATCTGCTGTCATTACTGGAATTATTGATATAATTGTATACTCTGTATCTGCTGTCATTACTGGAATTATTGATATAATTGTATACTCTGTATCTGCTGTCATTACTGGAATTATTGATATAATTGTATACTCTGTATCTGCTGTCATTACTGGAATTATTGATATAATTGTATACTCTGTATCTGCTGTCATTACTGGAACAGTAACGCTCATCGGCGCATTCTCAGCCATATGGATGATTGCATCAATGGTAAGAAATGTTGTTATATATATACATACATACATTTATTTTTTTTTCTATTGATTTTGTTTTATATTTTTGTTTATTAAACTATTAGTAGTAGTGTTTTTAATATATCTAACCTAATCACTTTTTTAACGAAATGCTTCGGTGGTTCTTTCCAGGTTTTTTTTCGGGTTCTTCCCTCACTAATAATACTGTCCGCCATGTATCGTGTGCTGAAAAATGGCGTTAAACCCTACAACAACAACATTTCATTAATGTTTAACAATTTTCCGACGACTAATGGTGCCTATTTGTATACAAGTTTGAACGGAATATAAATATAGTCTTAGCTTTGTGTAAGAATGATTATTAAAAACATTATGTTCATAATTTGATGATTGAGAAACGTTTCACATTTACAGATTACCTCCCTTGGTTATAACATTGAAAACGAAACAAATATCAGCACTGAAAACAGGATGGTTACAACCAGTGCAGCAGCATGAAGGAATACATTACCTGTTTTATGTGGGTAAATACAAATTTATATTCAACCAAATTCACAATAAAACTTAAAGATCTCGTAACAGTGACCATGTCAGTTCATAAAGATTCCTAACAAAAGAAAAATAATTATAGACGACAAAAAGGTAATTAAAAATATAACGTTACCATTCACTAAATTCAGTAATTATAGCTGGGTTAAATTTAAAGATGGAATTAAAAAGTGACATGAATAAAATTATTCATAGGTTTGAAAGTTTGGAAGAAAGATAGATAATATAGATGCTGTAAAAGACAATAAACATAAATTATATTGTATGTACGTTTTTATTTCGTCTTAATTTTAAAACACTGAATATCATGTCACACATCATTCATGCGATCTTGATAGACCATTTATCAAAATATGGGAGCAGCTTAAACAAGAAAAGAAAATGAAATGCATTGAAATTAGATTCTCTGATTAACTATCAAATAACGCAAAGAAAGAGATACCAAACAATAAGTGGAATGGTCTGTTTTTGTCCGGTGTGTGTGTGTGTGTGTGTGTGTGTGTTATGATTGGGATTTTGATGGTATCTTTAATAATTTTTAAGTCATATCGCTACAATGTTTGCAGTCTGGATGTTTATAGTTGTATATGGGCATCATGCCACAGACATGTAGCACCATGTCCCACCCAGTCACATTATCTTGACACCAGGCTATTTCTTCTAATATTAACCTATTAATTCTGAGCGCCTAGGAAATATTTCACTCTGATCCAAACCGGAAAATCGATGACGTTTTAAGAAGTTTTCATTCCGGGAAACCCTAGAATGGTACGCTAGGAGAAAACAATATAGGTATATCCATACACATCAAAAGTTAAACACCAGAATGGTACGCATTGAGAAAACAATATAGGTATATCCAAACACATCAAAAGTTAAACACCAGAATGGTACGCATTGACAAAACAATATAGGTATATCCAAACACATCAAAAGTTAAACACCAGAATGGTACGCATTGACAAAACAATATAGGTATATCCAAACACATCACAAGTGAAACACCAGAATGGTACACAATGAGAAGGCAATAAATTGACTTGAAACAATTTAAAGAACACGCCATATCATGAGAAATAATATTAATAATAGCTATTATGGGAAAGATAAAACTATATTTGATTTTTAACCCTCGGATATAAACGAAACAAATAGTTGTGGAATTGGTTCTGGTCCTGGAATATGTAATCTCCACGGATCTAATTTACGGAGAGATTTGCATGGATAGTCCACAATGTCATTCATTTCTGTCTTGAATGATTTCCTGTGTACTTTTATCTGTAAAGGTTACTAATAGTTTATCTTGTTTCTCTGGCTGTCATTTATCTAGGGGTTTTACCAGTACAACAGTTTTATCTTTGTTTCTTGGTATCTAAATGGTGAAAACAAGTCCACGTTGTTGCATGATCTTTGTATAAAGTATAACTGAAAACTAAAATCTGCAGTAGACTTTTAAACATTTAGTCATCCTCGATAGAAATCAGCAGTTTAAATCAATAAGATTTTGAAACTCGTATCTGATTCTCAAGTTTAGATTTAGCACTTGTAACAAGTTGACTGAAAGTGTTCTGAATTAACCTGAAATTTTCATTTTTAATGCACTTTTTGTTCATGGCAGGATTCCTAAACGCTAGAAGTACAATAATTTTATTTTTTACCTGCTTTTCATTTTCGCTTTCTGACACGTATTTGAAGTTAAGACCGTAACCATGGACGCACTCACACATATCAGTTATTTGTTTTTTATTCAAAATATTGACTTTTTCTGATAGGTTATAATCAAAGATTTGTTTTAAAAAAGTACATAAATATGTCGTTTATACTGGGTTTTCGTGCTGCATGGTTTACTTTAATGTTTACACTCCATTGTGGTGCCGATTAATACTAGACAGGGATGTATATATTACTTGTACAATGACACGCTCGTATCTTAAAAAGGGCGCATTCGCATATGTTTGCACTCTATACAGTAAAGTAAAAATGAGAAAATATATGTTGCGCATATACGACATGTAGATGTCGAAATAAACAGAGAGAGAGAGAGAGAGAGAGAGAGAGAGAGAGAGAGAGAGAGAGAGGAGAGAGAGAGAGAGAGAGAGGGGTTTCGTAACTATTACTCTACTTCTGTTTCTTGACTATGAAAACAAAACGGTATATGTTGTATAGATTAGCATGAAATAAATAAAATGTTCCTTTCCTGTTTTCGGGGTTTACTATAAAGGTGACAAATAATTGACAATATGGCTATTATAAACTGTCTGATATAATTTGATAGGACAATATATAGACAGCAAGCTTGTATAAGTTTTTGCCGTTCAAAAAATATATAATACGGTGCTCGATACAGGTAGCCCCCACACCCACCCACCCACACACCTCTCTCTCTCTCTCTCTCTCTCTCTCTCTCTCTCTCTCTCTCTCTCTCTCACACACCCACACCCACCCACCCACCCACCTCTCTCTCTCTCTCTCTCTCTCTCTCTCTCTCTCTCTCTCTCTCTCTCTCTCACACACTCACACACACACACACACACACACACTGTACACATGAAAAATTTGGCCCGCTTTCTCGGTTTTTCGAGGGAGAAAAAAAATATTAAATGGCAATTAATCTGATGAAACGTGGATATTATCTGGTTTGAATGAAACCGAACATTGTTTACGGCCAATATTGTTGAAGATTTAGTACTGTGCAGATAATATGGCAATTTGCACGTAACGGCACCATTGGGTCTATAAGGACTGAAGCGAGCCCAAAGGGATGATAAGACTTTAGGGTAGATTTATTGACCAATTGACAATATGGACAGAAGAGAAGGGTATGCTGTCTAGCTAGATTTATTGACCAATTGACTATATGGACAGAAGAGAAGGGTATGCTGTCTAGCTAGATTTATTGACCAATTGACTATATGGACAGAAGAGAAGGGTATGCTGTCTAGCTAGATTTATTGACCAATTAACTATATGAACAGAAGAGAAGGGTATGCTGTCTAGCTAGATTTATTGACCAGTTGACTATATGGAGAGAAGAGAAGGGTATGCTGTGTAGCTAGATTTATTGACCAATTGACTATATGGACAGAAGAGAAGGGTATGCTGTCTAGCTAGATTTATTGACCAATTGACTATATGGACAGAAGAGAAGGGTATTCTGTCTAGCTAGATTTATTGACCAGTTGACTATATGGACAGAAGAGAAGAGTATGCTGTCTAGCTAGATTTATTGACCAATTGACTATATGGACAGAAGAGAAGGGTATGCTGTCTAGCTAGATTTATTGACCAGTTGACTATATGGACAGAAGAGAACGGGATGTTGTCTAGGGATATTTATTGACCAATTGACTATATTAACGGACGTGAAGGGAATACTGTCTAGGAAGATTTATTGACCAACTGGCACACCAAATATTTCCGTATAGCACACCCAGCCTGGAACTACTTTTAAAACTTTAAGTATTCATAATCCATGTAAAATGTTTGTGAATCGATCATTACAATACATTTTTAAACAGTTAAAAAAATATGTTTAAATAACTGATTTTGTCACTGGGGATATAATGGGGGAGGACTAAAAGTTTGTGGTAACTTCAGGTCATCTACCTCCGAGAAAGTATACATAGTTTTTGATAATGAATTATCGCATGATGTCGACGTGCAAAGTTACAGCAAACATAACGCAGAAATATTTTGTTGAAAATTTAAAAAATCCTAAACAATAAGAAAAACTCAGAGATTCAGGATTTAAGGTTCGCTAAAAATGCAATGACGTTCGGGAGGAAAAAAAAACACCAACTTTGCTTGTGTTTAATTAAACATTTAAATTTGGGTCTACTTGGTTACTTTAATAAAAACTTTCTGAGCAGTACATCCGCTGATCTCGTAATGACAAAAGCGTCATTTACAGTATAAATCATCTAAAATAAAAAAATTCCATAAAAATATCAGGTTCAGTGTTGAAAAATATGGTCAGCGAAATTAGTCATTTTTAATAGTTATATATAGGAACATCAGTTGCACTAATAACCTAGGAATCAAATTCGTTTAATAAATCTGGGATAAAACTGATAAACATTTACAACAAGAAATGTAGACGTGTGACTGAGAGCATCAGCTTATATGACTAGGTCGTTTGTGCAGAAGAATTACATCTTGTTACAAGGATGTTTTGTTGTTGTTGTTGTTGATTTAATACCATTTTCGGCACGAGATCACCATCAAAGATCAATGCCATTTCACATCTGCCTACGAGGTTTCGAGTCTCGGGGTAGGCCAATGTAGGTATGTGAGAAAGGAGGCCAGTAGCGTCTTGTGGGTCGGTGGTTCTTTCTTGGGATTTCCCGGGTTCATCTTCCACCATTTATACTGGCCACCATCTATAATCTATCTTGTGCTGCAAAATGTCGTTAAACGCTACATACAACAACAGCAACAACAATAACAATCGCGTCCCCACAGTTACATTTTACAGAAATTGAGAAATGTGTGATATGTTTGACCATTTATGGAGTGAACGGTGTGGTATGACTTTGGCAACTATCACATCGATATCATATTGATTTATTTGACAAAACTCTCCACAAATCGATGCTTATACCTGGCACAGATCGGTATCAGATTATGAGTCATGGGATTGTGGTACACCGATTATCCGGCCCCCTCCATTCATTTAACTCCCATAGAGTTAAATACCACTCCATTAGCAAAACTATGCAACTTTTGCGACAGGGGCTATTCTGTTGTATGCTATTATTTCTCATGATTTCTCTAATTTGTAGCCAACATTTTGGATACTTGTCTTTGCAGTTATTGTAGGCCTTAACGCCATTTTTCAACCCAAGATAGGCTATACATGGCGGTCAGTATTATTGGTGGAGGAAGAACCCAGGAAAAACTTGGAAAGAACCGCCAATCAACGGGAAGCTACTCGCAAGCTTTCTCACATATCCACATTATCCATGCATGAGACTCGAACCCATTTCGGATACTAATCCCTCCTTAGTAATATGGAAAAAATGGAGAACGCTTGACGAAAATGTAAGAAATTGCCCATTTCATTCTATTTAAATTATTCAACAGTTTATACCACAAAGCTTGCATTTTGAGATGACAAATATTTATAACTCTTGTCACGTTTCGTTGGTATCGTTTTCCATACAGGTGAAATGCAATTCTTAGATTGGAAACATACCGTTATCATGTTTTATCCACTTACACGAGTAATCGTTGCATCTTGTTATCGTGGTATCCATTTAGACGAGTATATATAGCATTGCCATCGTGTTATCCATTTACAAGAGTAAATTGAGCCCATTGTCGTCGTGTTATCCGTTTACACGAGTAAATACAGCACATTGTCAACGTGTTATCCATTTATGCCAGTAATAATAGTATAGGTTCAACGTATTATCCATTTACACAAGTAAATTGAGCATTTTGTTATCGTGTTATCAAATCCAGCAACTGTATGGGAACAACATTTTACTGAATATAGGCCATCAAGAGAGAGCCCTAACAAGTTTTTAATATTGTACAACAAATAAAGGAAGGGAGGGGTTTCACTACCATAAGTAGTACCTTAATGAACAGAGGGAAACAAATGCAACATGCATCTTTGATATCTCTCGAAGACTTTCTAGCTCGTAATACGTTCTCAAAATTTATTGTATTGGTTTAAGTTCGAATTCGTATAACATATTAATAGAGTCATGATGATAAGCTTTCATTATTTTCTCAACTTTATGACGCACGAGTATTTTTCTTGATAACCCAGCCTCCACCACATGTACATCTTTCCTACCTTATAAAGGTAACAGATATATAATATATACAAAATAATTGGAAGAACTGGCGTTTAGAATATATTTCCATTACCTTTAGTATGTAGTGACGATGTTGCAAACAATATATATAACATTGGAGGTAGGGTGGGGACACTAAGTGCCACAGACTGTGTCTGATTATTTTGTTTTTAACAAATTATGTATAGCCTAAATGAAGCTCACATCCAGTCTGACCTAGCTGGCTATACGGCGTCGTCTTACTCCAATGATACATGTCACATATTCGTGTGGATATTGAATGCACCGTTATAAGTGTACTATTTATTCACACATTTAGATATACTGTTCAATCCAGAAATATGAATCAAACATGCATGCAATACCTTCCACTCTCATTTGATTGATTTTCTTTATTAAACAAAAATGATGGAAAGATCTGTAAGTCAGACGAACAATTTTTGTCGTTCATTTATACATGTCTATGGCAGAAAGAGCGCCATATGGTACTTTCGTGAAAGTAATACCGGCTTGGGAATCATCTGATTATATGTTAAAACGACACGGGAACAATTTGTCCCAGATGACACACGCATCCCTCGTCTAATTAAATCAAACTGTAACACCATAGAATAGAGTGTAATATGTGATAGACTATACATGCCAGCTAGTATAACCAATGGAGTTACACTGGA
This sequence comes from Unio delphinus, assembly GCA_029339505.1. Taxonomy (NCBI): domain Eukaryota; kingdom Metazoa; phylum Mollusca; class Bivalvia; order Unionida; family Unionidae; genus Unio; species Unio delphinus. Next base: position 3,563,961 of record JAQISU010000011.1, read on the forward strand.
AAACCAAGGAAAGATCGACCGACCCACGAGAAGCTACTGGCAAGCTTTCTCACATACAAATTAAAACTGAAATAGTGCAACCATACTGTGTGGTAAACCACCTTCCCGTTACTAAATTTGCCGGCGCTTAGAAATAACATTTGAACTGAGATAGATTTATTCATGGTGAACAAAGGCACGTTTCGATTTTCCTAACGATCGAGGAACGCAAAGTCAGCATTGCTGCACTTTGTAAGAAATCGGGTAACAAGTTAACATTTGTCGTACTGTTTTGTTCCTTTTATTTATTTAAGGAGTTACAGTTTGGTGGCCAAAAAAGAGGAAAGAAAATAGATGTATTTAAGGATATGATTCCAGACGAGAAGTGCTGGGACTACTAAACAAAGGACTGTATTCCTGGCAAAAGAGCGGAAACGTTAAATATCGCCCATGTTGTGGTCTATGACATTTTTTTTTGTTTTTTTCAAACATTTTTCAAACATTTTAAGAACAAAAAGCAAAAAAAAAAAACCAAAACTTTTTTGTTAAAAAATATAAATATTTTCTAGCACTTATTCAACTTTGTCAGAAAGTTTTCGCTTGGATGAAGGCGACAGTATCACAGTGTAATGCGTTAGAGATGACCCATGTCACAAAGTAATGCGTTAGAGATGACCCATGTCACAGTGAAATGCATTAGAGATGACCCATGTCACAGTGTAATGCGTTAGAGACGACCCATGTCACACTGTAATGTCTTACAGAAAACCCATGTCACAGTGTAATGCGTAATAGATGACCCGTGTCACGGTGTAATGGGTTAGAGATGACCCATGTCACAGTATAATGGGTTAGAGATGACCCATGTCATAGTATAATGGGTTAAAGATGACCCATGTCACAGTATAATGGGTTAGAGATGACCCATGTCACATTGTAGTGCGTAAGAGATGACCCGTGTCACGGTGTAATGGGTTAGAGATGACCCATGTCACAGTATAATGGGTTCGAGATGACCCATGTCATAGCGTAATGGGTTAGAGAAAACCCATGTCACAGTGTAATGCGTAATAGATGACGCGTGTCACGGTGTAATGGGTTAGAGATGACCCATGTCACAGTATAATGGGTTAGAGATGACCCATGTCATAGTATAATGGGTTGGAGATGACTCATGTCACAGTATAATGGGTTAGAGATGACCCATGTCACAGTATAATGGGTTAGGGATGACCCATGTCACATTGTAGTGCGTAATAGATGACCCGTGTCACGGTGTAATGGGTTAGAGTCGAAATGACATGACATTGTTGTTGCCACTCCCGGTGGATGAATGATCATAATGATATCTACTTTATCCTATAAGATCAAACTTACGTACTGCAGCAAATTTGATAATCTAGGAAGAACTGATATCTTGAAATCCTGGAAATTCTTTTTATAATTAGAGTGTCAGTCCCTTCATGGGACTTGAATTAAAAAAATTATCTATTGATAGATGATTGTTAGATCATGATGGCATTAGTAGATGATGTGATGTGAAGTAAATATTGTAAAGATTTGAGCTCCCTACATAACCAGTGTATGGCATTTGTTTTAACTTACTGTAGGCTGAGGTATGGAGAATAAACACAGTATGTCCTCCTATATGTCATCAGAGGAGATACAATTTAGTATGCTGAAGGTTCAGTCACTAAGGCTTATTGATATACATATTTATATGCATCACCAGATGAGTTGATTCTATTTTGGAGTAATTTTCGTTCTTTTTTTTGTTTATTGTTCTGTTAATATTTTGAATATTTGGTGGGGTTAATTGAGAGCATGATAATGTGTTTTGCTTTGTGTATAAAATGTTGGATTTAATTTTTAACTAAAAAAAATGTGTATGCATCAACTAAATAAACTGTAATGCATGTTTGTTCTGTAATAAATCTATTAATTTCTTTTTTACAGAGTACAATACACTATTTACAACTTAATGGGTTAGAGATGACCCATGTCACAGTATAATGGGTTCGAGATGACCCATGTCATAGTATAATGGGTTAGAGATGACCCATGTCACATAGTAATGCGTTAGAGATAACCCAGTTTTATTATTTATCTCGATATGGCTGAAAATACTTTTCTTCGTGGCGCTCTTCATTCAAACATTCGGGCTGTTAGATTTCTATAAAGTCCATGGATGAAACAGTAAAATAAGTAAGTTTACAATGAAACAAGTCCTCATAAATCTAATACATTTCACTATTCTTGTAACGATTATGACAGGTTGGCAGCGATGTTTCCTGCTATGAAAGACAATCTGATTAAAAGCAGATCTCCACTATTATACAGGGTCCCCGAGCTGCCGAGTGGTCTAAAGCGCTTTCCGTTACGGATCACTGCCATCTCACCTCTGTCTGCGTGGGTTCAAGTCTACGATTCGGCTAATTTAGTAATGTTTGAAAGCTTGCCAATAGCTTCTCGTGGGTCGGCGGTTCTTTTCGGGGGTTTTCCCGGTTTATTCCTCCACCAATAATACTGGCCGCCATGTATAGCCTATCGTTTGCTGAAAAATGGCGTTAAACTCTACAACAACAACAACAACAACAACAACACCAACAACAACCACTATTATACATGATCTGAAAGCGGCCACTTAACGGTCATATTCTGGCAACATGTGTTATTACCGTAGTAGTTCTGTCAACCTGTGTTATTACCGTAGTAGTTCTGGCAACCTGTGTTATTACCGTAGTAGTTCTGGCAACCTATGGTAATACCGTAGTAATTCTGGGAACCTGTGTTATTACCGTAGTAGTTCTGGCAACCTATGTTATTACCGTAGTAGTTCTGGCAACCTACATTATTACCGTAGTAGTTCTGGCAACCTGTATTATTACCGTAGTAGTTCTGGCAACATGTGTTATTTCCGTAGTAGTATATTTTATCAGCCAGTCAAATAAAGTTTGCTGACTGAGCAGTTTGGATGAAGAGCATAAATGTCTACCAAACGATCTGATTCAATTTCAGATTTGTGAAGCTTCATTTCCATTGGCTAATTTAAATGTCACCAGAACATCACCACTAAGCGGTCGTCGTCAGAACTGCCTTTAATCAGATTGGTGAAGAAAAAGAAAAGTAGAAAGTTTCTTAATCGAATGGTTTATTTTGTTCCGAAGTGGAAGCGCGACCGTTTTGCATTCATATCCTGTCCCGAAACGTCATTGATCTCTTTCACACCCCAAAACAAAATTCTTTCCCTATCTCGTCCCTCTGTTTTGCAATCTTGTCCGTTTCGTTTTACTTACTTGTTTAAAAATCCTGTTGTTCACAACTAGAAGATCCTGAAGAAATATTTTACACTTAAAGAATAAATGATTGAACTAGACTATTTATCAATCTATTTATCTTCCAGTGATAATAATTCTAAATCGTGGATGAAACGTTTGTTTCAAGACAGCAGCAGCCTACAGTGCTACCGCATTCCACCCCAACCCCCAATAATGGATGAAACCTAATATAATATTTGGTTAAGATACGGCCTGGAGCCATTTCAGAACCGTGCCCGTTCACCAAACGGCACTAAATGCATTGTACGTCTTAAGGTATTACAGTATATTATGTAAATTAACACTGGTGGTTTCGTTACCAGGAAGAGGTTGCAAAATGGTTTGGTACCGTTTCAGAAGTAAGTAAAGGACAATCATGTATACATACATTTCTCCAAACACCTAAACCTGTTGGCATGTTCCCCCCCCCCCCCGCTGTAACATTGAGAACTTTTTTGTCATAAACCATTTGGAAAGAACTCAACATACCCTCCGTGCAATTCTATATATTAGAAATGTAAATTATTTTCGTATATCTATTATTACTATCATCTAGAATTGATATGATCCAGTATCGAACTTTTAGTTTAACAGTCATATGTTATGTAGTCGTTTATCGCTTGCGAAGTTCGTATGCTGTACACGAGGTTAATCAATACTAAAACTGAAAGAGCATGAAACCAGACTGGAATTAACCCGCTCAAAATAGATTGCTTTGATAGTCGTCGTAAGAAGAAAGAAAGAAAGAAAGAAAGAAAGAAAGAAAGAAAGAAAGAAAGAAAGAAAGAAAAAAAAATAACTTATAAAATTGCAGTACTTAACAGCTGGCAGGGAAACTTTCGCTCAGCTCCTTTCAAGAACGTCACGAATTAATATACTGACCCTTTTAGGGTTGACTACAGCCTTTATGTATCTATAAAAGCACTGTATAATTACAACTAAAGACTGAATGGGAAACGGGGTAATGTGAATGGATTTTCAACAACATACACCTTCACGTACGGCTTTCCAGCATAATCAATGACCGGGTATGTACATTATATTAAGTTACGACAAAGGAGACATAATATTTGGCTTATTTTTTATTTTCTGTTAACGGCACTTTCATATCTATACCGTGCCAAGAAATCTGCAGATAATTACCTTTTCAAAGATACATGGATGCAGCCGGCCTGGTTAGGTATCAAACACGCGATTAAGACCTCGATGCATTTGAGCTTCGGCGGCAGCATGGAATGAGATCTGACATACTGTGGCCAATGAAAGGGGAAAAGGGTCTGATAATCAAACGATACAATTATTGGATGACAATGCGTAAAATCCGGATGAAAGTCAACAAGACGCTCATTCCATCAATAATGTCCTTAGTCACTAATATACAATGTTGGTATGACATATGTATTGTAATAAATTTGGAGTAGGCGCATTTGATAGCGCCCCGTTTTTCCAGCAATTCTTAGATTTATCTGTGTGATTATGGGGATTCGGCGCCATAGAAATATTCCTAGCCCGAAATAATTAGCCAATTATTAGGAGCAAACATCACGGAGTCGAGAGCTAGTGAGTCTGAACGATGCCATGGTTCGCTAGTAGTGAATTTAGGTCCAAACTGAATGAATGTCTCTGGTTTAAGATAGTCCATATTAACACCTAGTGGTGTATAATAGTGTTGTGACTGAGGTGGCAGTATTTACTGTAGGAAACCAGTAAATTACACAATCGAATCAATAAGTAGGGACTTGGTAGATACCGTTTATGTGTCCATAGTGGAAAATAGGTATAATTATATAAGCATAATACGCCGGTAAAAGTGTATATTGACTGGCCTAGGGAGGCGGAGTTAAATAGTTCCCAGTGAGAAAGGGGATACTAGTGTATTTTCTATGGCATAGCGGTACGGAAATCTGAGGATGGTGAAGAAAAAACCATGCACATGTGCGGTTGATGGACTTTTGGCAAGTTGTTTTAACTGTGGTCTTGAATTGATTAGAACAAAATTTAGTATATATAAAGACAGACACGACTGACTTTCCAATTGACAACTCAAATTGTATGGAAGTCTTTGGAAAGTTGGGGAAAACATATGACTTCCAGCGGGATTCGCGACGGGGTTTGACACCGCTCGGTCAAGTGATACCCCTGTGCGTGTAACAGTATGTATGTATGTATGTATGTATGTATGTATGTATGTATGTATGTATGTATGTATGTATGTATGTATGTATGTATGTATGTATGTATGTATATATGTATGCCACAGTTGTTCTTTGTAAGACTGCTCTTAAAACTCGACTTTTTCGACTGCAGGAACAAACTTAGAGACCTAACAATTTTTTTTATCTTATATGTTTTCAGCATGTTTTATGTTTTCCAATTTCATGGTTTTTGTTTTTTGTTTTTCTGTAGTGTAGTCATATCATTATACTTGTTGTAAAGCGCTTAGAGCTTCTGAAGATTAGGCGCTATACAAAGTCATTATTATTATTATTATTATTATTATTATTATTATTATTATTATTAGTAGTAGTAGTAGTAGTAGTAGTAGTAGTAGTATGCATGTATGTATGTATGTATGTATGTATGTATGTATGTATGTATGTATGTATGTATGTATGTATGTATGTATCTTGATGAAGTGAAGTCTAAACATATATGTCGCAAAAAGGACTCTTTCCTAATAATTCGAAAAACACGTTGACCATCATTTTATTCCTTACCGAAATGAATATAACCTGTTTTATACAATGCAAGGATGTTTCAGAGTCAATTTCATATTTCAAGCCTTTCTGAGTAAACTTATAAACAAATGGATAAATAAAATACATAATGATGATATTACTAGTGCAGTAAATATCTTTATTAAAAGAAAATATAAAAAACCTCATTTCATCTTGTGGATCAAATTATTTACACATTTTACAAAAATGCTTGCAATTGACTCTTTCTCTTGGTTTAGGGCGCCGTAATTCTAAACAAATTATTTCAATAACTATTTGTCAAGGTTATAGAGATTTACCCACAGCGCATTATGGGGATTAATTGAGGTTATATTCCATTTTAACTCAATTAAAAAATCCCGCATTCTGTGCTGTTCGACATAATACCGACATATTTGCTGATGACTTATTTATATGCCTACAAATCTAACGGATCATACTGATATAGAACTGCAGAAGGACCTGGTCTCATAATCTAACCCTCCAAAATTACTGGTATGGCAATCGATTTTAATCAACGACTGGGTGATAATCTGGATCTACAACTGTCTATCAAATACATTTAACTGTTTACCATTTCTCCCCCAAAACACATCTTGGAGTATTATAGATGAACTTTTACATTCATAGTGATCAGCACTGTTCAAGAATATGAACTCAATGTACGTATATCCTTTACAATGTTCAAAAACAATTTATTAACTTTCCGTTTATGAAAAAGCAAAAAAAAAAAAAAAAAAAAAAACGCTGGTATATTATATTACGCCGTATAAAAGATCATGCCTAAATACATACATAATCTTCTCATGACATTTCTAAAATTCATGGATGTTCTTTATGTCATGCACTTAAAGCAATTGTTACGTGCTTAGGCTCGAATAAGCAGCAACACAGAAAGAGTGAAAACTAACAAGCTTGTAAAACTTTAACAATGATTTATTTAGTACAATTATTTTCATAAAATAAATAAAATTACAGTTTTAGAGAATCAAATCCAACATTAATCAAATATAGAATTCACAAAAATAATCCACTAATGGAATTGTAAGAGTCCTGATAAATAAATGCTCTAATAGTTCCAGGTTCGAATCTTGACGATGTAATCCAAAATGGCTGACAATGTCACGTGATGGAGTTCTTGTTTTAATATCATCCAGATGAAATTATGAAACACATGTCCTTTTTCCAAATAAATAGAATAATTCTTCTTTTCCAACGAATTGACACAAAGTCCAGAACAAGATATAACATCTCAAACATGAATACACAACTAATACCGTAACTTAAAGCCCAGATATTGTACTAAACTCTTCTATCCAAAACAACAGTCTATATAACTGTTTTTTTTAAGTAAACAAGTGATCACGTGATTTTCTAGAAATCGATAGAGGTTCATGGAAGGTCACAGAAAGAGACTGCCTTCACTAAAAATCACGTACTCTAGATATTTACTACCCCCAATAACTAAAAATAAAAATGTTGTCCTTGAAATTAGCCAATAGTTTTAAAAACCTGTTTATCAATCTGAAGCAAGGTCAGATATTGAGGTAACCAAGCCAAGGTCAACCTGTTTACAACTGGAATCTAAGTCAGCCTGAACTTTCTAGAAAAAATCTCCCAATCAATTCATTTTAAAGGCAAAATGACAAATTTGGATTTAACATTTAAAAAAAAAATAAATTAAATCCAATAGCCGTAACACAATGTATATTCATTTTCTTATTCGGGGATCAGTCAGTGGAATTTAGTTCCCTTCTATAAGAACACTTTCTAGCACATGGAAACTATGATAATTTTTATCAATGTTCTTTTTCTATGTGTTCAATATCTACACTGCTGTTTTGTGTGCTGTAAATTGTACATTGCATGCCTGGATCTGTGTGTTTGTGCGTGTATGTGCGTGCAGGCGTGCGTGCATGCGAGATATATGCATTTTCTTACCAGGCCCATACAGATTCGTGCACTTAACTGATTCGTCATGCTTTGGGTCGCCTTTGCAACAGGAGGGGGTGGGTGTACTAAAACCGATTAATCGAATTTAACATGAGTGAAGCTAGGTGGAATTGGATGTAGCGAGAAAGAAACAACATAGGTACGTAATTTAGATGCGTATATATAATACATAGGAATTATGAATGAATCAGACTCTTTACTCGTGTGCATAAAGTACAACAAACAATGATGCCAACAAAGTTAAACAATGGTTATAAGACAATTATTTCGTTCTTCAGTGGAACAGATTAAATACTGGAATTCAAACAAATAAATGATTCGGTTTTATTAGCGAATAGAATACACGCACTAAACAGTTATCCAATATGATTACCAGAAGGAATTGTAAACAGTTATGGCTGACACGTGGATCAACCGATGTATGATTAATATAATAGTGATTATGATGAGTGAATACTAGAATTTTACTGATATACTGACATTGAACTTGATGTTCACACATATTGCGGTACGGAGTTTGATTTTTACACATGTACTGACATTTAATTCAGTTAATTAGAAAATGAAACGTATGATGTGATTTATCTCGTATCATTTAGTCGACGATCACGTTATGTTTACGCTTTCGCAGCTACCTGCCAAAGCTGAAAATACAACTCTGAATGGTCCGCTACTTCCATTAGCCAATGGATCCATCGAACGCTCCTCATCCAGAAGACCCGCTGAGTAAACCAGACCCGTTCTTCGAACCAAGGTAATCGCTAACAACATCATCCGGGTTACACTAATTCAATTCATAAAAAAATGAAAAGTATCATAGTTAGATGACTGCATGGGAACATCCATACATGTGAAGATTGCTTCCGTAAAGTTGACACAATCCTGAAAAAACTCATATATATTGTTACACAGCCATGAGAAAGTTGGGGGTAAGTACCTAAGTTGTAGTCAATTCCGCGGCTTGAGAATTCGAGGTAATCTGATTTTTTATAGTCGGCATTTTGCATTGACGGAAAGGGGGGATGCCAATTCAAATCTTCTTAAAAAGCCAAGGATGAATCTATGCCCCCACCCCGATGAAAACATTGTTCGCGACAACGAAACGCATGTACGTTTTCTTTCTAAACTTATGCAAATACAATGTCGTGACACAGAAATCAGAGTACATAAGTTTGACAAATACGGTGCAAAGCTGAGAGAGTTGACGTTGGTCTCCACTAGCTCAAAAGGCTTGCCTGTGTATTTGTAATAAATGTGCGTTACAGATTTGACCAAGCACCAACAAAGACCGTCATCATTAATTTACAATAGCTATCCATCCATGGTGATGCAAATGTTTGCCCTTAAATCTCAACTTCACTTATAGCAGATTTATTGAAATCAACACTTCACGTGGAATTTATTGGTATCTGACATCAACATTTAAGTTATAGCAGATTTATTGCGACCTGAAATTCACAAAAAGACCGATCGAAATGAGTTTGTCACAAGGTTGTCAACTGACTCCACCTTTCCACATTCGCGAGTTCTGCTAAACAATTAAACTGGCATTAATCAATTAAGACAGATTCGGTAAGTTAACACGATGGAGCAATTAAAAATATGACTCTTTGATAATGGTTTTGGCAAATATAGAAATCTTGACCCGTTGTCATAGATACTAGAGGGTAAACACTAACGGTGGGTACGGTTGCTGCATACCATGTCGATATTCGAGTTTGTAATTATTGTCATGTGCAGCGGATGCTGATAGTTTGGTTTTGAAGTTTCATAAGCCAATGAATTTTAAAAGAAAAAGCAATTATTCGGGTGCATTTCTTAAATTAGCATACGTACTTGCTTATTAGGAGATAGCATTTCCTTTATATATCAGCCTTTCTAATTATATAATACAACACATTCAATAATGCAAGCTAAGTCTCTGACTTTTTATTTCATACATTATGCATTTCCTATACGTTGGATTGCTCCTTGCATGTGTTGTTCAATGCAGTCTACCATTCACATGGGGAAATGTGGTTTACTTTTCATGCGGGGTCAATGTAGTCTACCTTTCATATGGGATTAAAAATATATGAAATACACGTTGATTTAGATCGAATTCGGTCCTTTCCTACCTTTTGGCGCTTCAACTGATCAAGGTCATTTCCATTACAGCCATATCCTAGCAAGGTCTTGTTTGTATAAATACAATAATTGCTTTCTAGAATCTGGCTTTTTTAAAATTACTTTTTGCACTAAAACCATGCTTGGCAGTTAGTTCTCTTTCACCACATGCAATAATAATTTACCGGTAATATTCTTCTTACAAAATATTTTTTTCTTGAATATCCTAAGAACTTATCATTGAATACGTCGAACTAATTTGGTGTCTACGGACATACTCGTGTGTCAGCACTATCTTGTGTTTAATCCCATCATATTATTTCCTCTTCGCGGACAGACATATGAATAGAAATATAAAAGATGTGCAAATATTCAGAGTGCATTTATAGTACATGTATTACACACCTAGTTAATACTATCTGAAAATGACGCGAACAAAGCATTACACACATCAATGGACTTTACATTCTAGTATAGAGCTGGAATGCACCAAGATCCATTTATAGCAATTACTAGAAATAACATTTTATATGATGTATAGTAGTTTCTAGAAATAATGACATTTTATTTGATAGTAATGTAATACTGTCCCGCAAAGAATGTTGTCAGGTCGAGAGATACAATGTTACCCGCAGAGAAAGTCGTCAGATCGAACGATAAGATTCTGAAAATATCGACATTTATTAGATCTGTGAAAAAATTAATTAGACTTGACACAAGAGAGAGAAAAAAACCACCGACCACGAGAAGCTACTGGTAAGCCTTTTCAAATCTTCTGAAATTTTTTTGTGTTTAGGACGAAATGTAATAACAATTTTCTTTCTAGACTTTGACTTACCAAACTACCACCTTTTAATAAACTATTATACGAAGCGAGGTCGGCTATTGTTAGTTTGATTTTGTTTTGTTTAGCCATTCCACAGTAATTATCAGCAGGACAAACACTATGCTCGTTTGGAAACCCATCCTTCAGACATATATGTAGCGCATGCGCAAGCAGCTGCATCTGATTTCAGGGTATTGCTCTACGACTAAGATAAAAATATGGAAAGTTACTCATACTAATCACTAGAAATTTGTGTCAGATACTCACTCGGGCTATTGGCTATACAGATAAATATGTTGTATGGAAGAGAAGTAATAACAACTTTCTTTCAGAAACATTTTTACCCAAATGACACAAAACGAGGCATAGGAACGGAGTGAGAACATTATTGCACAAACGTTCCAAACGGGTATTTACCCTATACAGCTACACAAACATTCTCTAAGCAGCATATAAGATGGAGCTATCACCAACGTTTCAAACCTAGACTTCACCGGATATCCCATTTTAATCAAATGTTTCATTAACATTACCCAGAAGTGAGGCTGATAAGGCAATCAAACCATGTTTTCGGCACAAACACACAACAATTCAAGCAGCCTAATAGTTTGGATTGGTTTCATGGGGTTTAAATCCATAGCAGAACCACGGTCTCGTTTGATAAAACTTCCAAGTTTAAACATATCCCCACGTTGGACGAGACGGGACTCGAACCCATGCGGACAGAGGTAGATTGGAGTGACCTGTAGAGGCGAACCCCTTTAAACACTTTTCAAGAGAGGTCACAATAACAATTCAGCTCGAAATGCAACTTCTTAATAAAACTCCTGTCAAGAAAATGTTTCAATAAAAGCATCTACAAAGTAAAGTAGATACGAAATGGAGACACTTTTCTGCGCATCAACACCAAAGGCATGTCACATTATAAAAGTTTTGATATATCCTAGGAGGAGAATAAGTGATACTCAAAGGTTTCAAGGCACCGCTGTTAGCACTTTTTTCAATATATATTTACCAGACAAATGCTGCAGATGGAAAAAGCAAAACCCTAATTTACATTTACAATGAAACTTGACCTTCAAAGTTTTAATACATTTCTTAAACAGGTGTGGGAGGAAAAGTGATGACTAACTAGGGTCTCATATTCTCCCTTGCGGACGATATTTCAAGAAAGTTCTCCAAACATGGGTAGTGGAAAAAGTAAAGCAAAACTTGAACTCAGTAGTCCTTGTACAATCATGCTTTTGTTGCATTATATTTTGCAATAACTTGAGCTACGGTGCAAGAAGTCAATGTTATTTCTACTATATGGTTATTCCGTTTGAAAAATACAACAAAGAAGACTTTCTAGTGTTCACGGATTCATCATTATATTACATTACATTGCATTGCATTGCAATGCATTACATTACATTATTACATTATATTATATTATATTATATTATATTATATTATATTATATTATATTATATTATATTATATTATATTATTATTATATTATATTATATTATATTATATTATATTATATTATATTATATTATATTATATTACGTGTATCTAGTAACGATGAGTGTTTATATTTGAACGATGAAAACAATGGTACTAGCATATGTGCTTGTCTAAGACGCATACGCATCGTTAGCGGCGTGGCGTTGGTTTTTGACAAAATAGTCCTGCCTCGTGGCGGTGGGTGACTGGATGTTGATACGGGAAAATAAAAATAAGTTATTTTGCAGGTGGTCCCGTAAACAACCACTCAGTAATGCTTTTACAATGTTTTGCTTGATTTTCTTTGAAGTGTTTCTTTGCAACATTAACAACGAGAAGACGTATAAATGAGTTTCTCCAATTCGGCGAGGGGAATTTCGTAATGTAAACTTTGTTGCTTGTATATGTGCTTGAGGTTAATGCGGAAAGAAAGAATTTTCATTTTCCTCCAGCACATATTTGGAAATATTTCGTGAAATATTATACATAAAGGAGCATGACGATAACTTTGTCATCACTTTTTTCCGACACCTTTTAGAAATTTATTTAAACTTTGTATGACTTGCTTCGTTGTAAATAAAAATAAAATTAAGGTTTCGCGTTGGGCTCCTGAGTCGTTTGTTTTGAAAATATTCTGAAACATTCATTAAATGTGTTCCGGTATCTTCAGACTTTCGCTTGTCACTTATTCTCTTTGTGAAGTGCTTGAAAGATTTATTTAAACTTGCTAGTCTAGACATGTGGTTGTTATTCATGCGAACAAAGTGTTTACGACTTTTTACCTGATGATATTTGTATTGAAACATTTACTTTAAAAGAGAATAAATTAATACGTCTAGTTTTGAAATGGAGCTTATCTTATGTACTCTTCGTAAATTGATTAAAACATTGTATTGAATCTGTTTAGGTTAGTTGGGACCTCAGTTCGGAAAGTGGTCCAGTATTTAATCTCTTTAGGTTAGTTTGGGGACCTCAGTTCGGAAAGTGGTCCAGTATTTAATCTCTTTAGGTTAAATTGGGGACCTCAGTTCGGAAAGTGATCCAGTTTTTAATCTTTTAGGTTAGTTGGTGACCTCAGTTCAGAAAGTAATCCAGTATTTAATCTCTTTAGGTTAGTTGAGGACCTCAGTTCGGAAAGAAGTCGAGTATTTAAACTTTTTAGGTTAGTAAGAACCTCAGTATAAATGATCATTTATCACATAGTTCTTACTAAATTGTTCCACATAATATTGATACAACAGAAATTAAAACTATATTTATGAGGCATAATTCACATTTACTTTTAGATATCCAAACGTTGCCAACTTTCAGTTTCAATAATAAATCAATGATTTGATGTTATAACATGTACTAAACTGTTCAATATGTTTGTAGTATACGTGTGAAAAATGCAATATGGTGTGAATTTTGTTTTTCGTTTTAAAGAAAGGACTAGAGGCAAATTTTGTATATATTAAAAACTTAGTTTCATTGTGGGTGTATACTTAGTCATCCAAAATAAGATATGTACGAACATAACCGTCAGTTATTCAGATTTAAAGCACACAATTTGTTTCATATTGAAATTACATTTAAAGCATCATATATCAGCTGATTCGTGAAACATAATGGTTGGCAATAATTTAAAATGTTTCCTCATTTTCAAGTAAGATATCAAGTTTGAAAATATACCATCTCTAATTTTGATAACATATACATGTATTATATCTATCAGAATCTCCATACGTTTCTTTAAAAACGAAACCTTTCGATATAAATCAATAACTACATGTCCAAAACATCGAATGTACTAAAATCCCAGGTGTCACACCCATATAACAATGTCGGAGAACCACTATTGTCATGACATTTAATTGTAAATCAAGTCGTAAAGACAATTTTCTAAATCTACTGTAAGGACAAATAATACCATTTAAGATTATTAGGTTCTCCACATTTTTGGCAAAACATGTTGATCAGTTATGCTTAAAACGCAATGGTAAATATAAATCCAATGATATCTTATCCAATACAAAAGCAACTATAAATCCAATGACACCTTACCCAATACAATAGTAACTATAAATCCAGTGACATCTTACCCAATACAATAGTAACTATAAACCCAATGATATCTTATCCAATACAATAGTAACTATAAATCCAATGATATCTTACCCAATACAATATTAACTATAAATCCAATGATATCTTATCCAATAAAATAGTAACTATAAATCCAATCATATCTTATCCAATACAATAGTAACTAAAAATCCAATGATATCTTACCCAATACAATAGTAACTATAAATCCAATGATATCTTATCCAACACAATAGTAACTATAAACCCAATGATATCTTACCCAATACAATAGTAACTATAAATCCAATGATATCTTATCCAATACAAAAGCAACTATAAATCCAATGTCACCTTACCCAATACAATAGTAACTATAAATCCAATGACATCTTACACAATACAATAGTAACTATAAATCCAATCATATCTTATCCAATACAAAAGCAACTATAAATCCAATGACACCTTACCCAATACAATAGTAACTATAAATCCAATGATATCTTATCCAATAAAATAGTAACTATAAATCCAATCATATCTTATCCAATACTATAGTAACTATAAATCCAATGATATCCTACCCAATACATTAGTAACTATAAATCCAATGATATCTTATCCAATAAAATAGTAACTATAAATCCAATCATATCTTATCCGATACAAAAGCAACTATAAATCCAATGACACCTTACCCAATACAATAGTAACCATAAATCCAATGACATCTTACCCAATACAATAGTAACTATAAATCCAATGACATCTTACCCAATACAATAGTAACTATAAATCCAATGATATCTTACCCAGTACAACAGTAACTATAAATCCAATGATATCTTACCCAGTACAATAGTAACTATAAATCCAATGATATCTTATCCAATAAAATAGTAACTATAAATCCAATGATATCTTATCCAATACAATAGTAACTATAAATCCAATGATATCTTACCCAATACAATAGTAACTATAAATCCAATGATATCTTATCCAATACAAAAGACAAACAGGTCATATTGACCGAACATTTAGTAGTTGTTTTAAAACAAAAATCATTTTCTTTAAATCTTCATTCTCAATTATATTCAAGGTTCACGCCGTTACAAACTTTTGCTAGCAAGCGTCTCATCAAAATTATTTGTTCCACACTAATCAGTGAACGATTTTCACCCATTCTTTTTCCCCTTCGACAATGTATAACACAATCTGTATTGCTATACACACTCACGTTTACAACTCCTATTTCTAATTACTCCCAGCGGTTTACATTATAAAATTAAAAATCAGTCGTGTTTGTCTCTAACGAAATATCCTGAACACAGTGTCGCATTTTTTTTTCTTTCAAACTTCCTACAATTGCATGTACAATTATAAAATATATTGGAATGTCCTTTTCCACATACATATATACATACATGCATGCATACATCATACATACATACATACATACATACATACATACATACATACATACATACATACATACATACATACATACATACATACATACATACATAGATGGAATGTAATAGTTTTAAACGTTTACTTATTTTCCAATAACAAAATTGGTTTGGCAATAAACCATCTCTAATGTTGAGAATAAATGCACGTACTTTACCTTAATAATTCAACTTGTCGCAAGAAATTAAAGTGGACTTTCCTAAAAATTTCAGAATTGTTACTAAAACTCAAGTCTCATTCACACAGAAAAATGTCTGCAAACTGTTATCATCAGAACATTTAATTGTAAGTCCAGTGGTAAAGTTAATTTTCTAAGTCTTTTTTTACAGACATGCAGCATCCTTTTAGCTTGTTAACTGATCTATATTTTTGCCGAATACATGAATCATGGAATTTAAGAAGAGATAGCAGCAAGAATCCAGTTGAATGTTACCAAATACAAAGTACAAACGTATCATGTATTATTTCCTGCCCTAATAATGAGATTGAAATAAATTTCAATAAAAAAGTGTGTGTGTGTGTGTGTGTTTGCGAGTTCTGAAGATGTATTATCGAGGTTTCAATAAGTCTCAAAGTGTTTGTGTGTATGTGTGTATGTGTGTAAATTCAAAAGATAAATTGTTGAGGCTTCAATATATCATAAAAATGTGTGTGTATGTGTGAGTGTGTTTTTGTATGTGTTTTAAAGATTTACATTGAGGCCTGAATAAGTCACAAAGATGCGTTTGTGTGTATATATGTGTGCGTAAGCGTGTGGGTGTATTAAAAAGATGTATTTTTGAAGCTTCTATATATCACGAATAAATGTGTATGCGTGGGCGTGTGTATGAATTCTAAAGATTTTACAAAAATGTTTAAATACCTACAATACTGAAAAGATATTCACTCTTGCTAATATGTGCGTCTTTTTCACCTTATATACTCAAATTGCTTTCAAAATGTTAAAGCTTAACTAAATATACGTGGTGCATTATATTGAAACTTGTAATAAAAATACACTAACCTTTGAAATTACTGTACATTGTGTATTCTTTATTCATCCAAGCATAATATATGAACCACATCGACCACATCCTGTCATGCCGTCCTTTCGCTAATTGTTCTTGATACCATCTGCTTGGATGAATTCCTTCTACGTAGGGCTGGAATGAGGGATTACTCCTGACCTTCATGAACCAATCGGAAAATGCACGCCAATTTCGATTGCTTGGCGAAAATCCCCAAGTACCCAGTATGGGATAGATAAATGCTTTATGTGTTTTATTTACGTCTAAAAATCCACCGTGGTGAATGCCGTGTTTGATGCTTACACCTTGTAGAGAATATCCATTTATATCAGGGCGATTGTCAAACTTGCTGTGCACCAGCTTTAACCACTTGTAGAAATAAGGTGATACTGTGAGATCGTCTTCAAGGATAACTGCAATTTCTGAACTACTATTCCTTGGATACCAAGTCCCAATCCATTGTCCATATATACCAACATGACAGGTTTGGTTATGGACGTTATACTGGCCGTGTTTGAATGTAAAATCTCTTGCCACTGTGTATGTACTAAAGTCGATAGTGCCATTCTTCGATCTATCAATCCAAACGTGTAGGACGATGTTATCCCCATAGAAATGCGCGTTGTTCAGAGACTCCAGCAGACGCTGAAGTGATGCTGCTCTATTGTAAACAATTACAATTATACTCAAGTCTACATCACTCTCGAATGAAAAGGGTTTATGTCTATTACTTCTGTCTGATATTTTACAGAACTCAAACATCCTATGCTTCATTTGAAACACTTTTGGCTTGCGTTCAAAAAGAATCAAGGCAATTATTAAAAGGAATACTACGGCAAATAAGTACTTGATCGCTGGATACGATACTCTTCTCAGAAAATATTTACACATCCTACGAGTTAACTCTGTCATGCTTGTAGTATGTATGTTAACAACACTAGGTGAATGTAACGATTAGTGCAGACGTTACATGCTGCTTGCTGCGCTATGTTCCGAACGGCTATAGAGTACGACTCGGTGATTACCATCTATTGGCAGAGAAAAATCAAGTATAATCTGTATCAAATGTTACGGTTCAAAGACGGTCTTGCTTCGAGAAATTCGATAAGTACACATTTTCTCAAATGTTGTTACTTGTGCTTAAATGTATGATGTTCAAACATGCCTTACATTATAATTGTCATCTGAAATCCATGGATAATTTATGGACACATAATGTAATAAAGTAAACTTCAGTCGAGACAGTTCAACTATCCACTTTATCAACGGCAAAAATCTTCATAATACATTATTGGTCATTTGATTTGTATTTGTTTAAACTTGTGACTCATACATTATAACCCTTTCGCTGTAGATGTAGTTAGGCTTTCGGGCAAATTATACAGAGGTTATATAAGTGGTACTTACGGTTATTTCCTTTTCTCATTACAAGTATTCTCGTTCATGAAATATTTGGAAACATTCTGTACTTGTGACCCATTCACTGAAACTCGTGGGCTTGTATTACTCCTATTTTACTAATGGATGATAATGACACTAATCTGATAATTGTAATGTTAATCTATTAGACTCGTAATATATAGTTGTTGTGGTGACCGTCAGTCAACCAGTCTCAGTTTTATATGGGGATGCTCTAGTGACAATGGGAAATCCAGTCAAAAACGTCGTGGGAACATCTAGCGACAAGGGGAATTTAACATGAAGAAATATAACATGGAGCGAATGGGGTAATGAACATAGCGACAAGGATTGGGCCACGTTAGTGTCATTGGGACCTTAACGTTAAAAATGGGTATATCAAAATTAGTGTTAATGGGAATTTAACATGGGAATGTCACCTGGAGTTTGGTGACTCCATTGTATTTATAGGTTCAAAACTATTGATAGGGTAAAATGAACGTGTAGGGACAAAGGGCTGATAGAGACAAACATAGATATGCAGAAAGAAACAAATACTCATTGAAACACACAGAAAAGAGGACAGAGATGTTCTAAAGAAAGACCCACAGATAATACAAGTCTACGATATGGGTTCAAAACATTTATTGAAGTATATACATGGGCTCTCAGATCTGGGCTTTAGCCTAAGCACTATCCATTTAAAAAATTCAAATCTGGACCTGGAACAAATCTATTCACATGATATCTATTTCTTGGATCTATAAAAATACTTTTAAAATTAAAGTTTATGCCTTCAAAAGAAGACCCTACTTTACATACAACGCATAAGCATTTCATATAACAATAACACTTTTCATACAACAATTAATATGCATTTTTAGGAAAAAAGCTAAACAAAAACAAATACCAAGCAATCAAATAGTAGAAAGTTCATGTTGCTCTCTATATCCGTCACACACATTGTTTAAAATCTGGTCAGCTATCGCTTGTGTCCCATTGTAGATGTTTCCCATTACGTACCCATTTCATTCGTAAATCTGCTTGAGTCTTACGCTCGATATTTGGTGTGTGGAATGATTCATCTTTCTCGCTTGGCAGTGTTAGTCACAATGAACTATCGGTCTTGGACGATACCTCTTTTTATACGCTGACCAACATCGACGTGACCGTACGGTAAAGTGAAGTGATTGGGAAGCCACACTCTCTTCTGGTACACGATTTGATACACTTTTCCCAAAGACCTACTGACAATTTGGTGTGTGGGTAAACGTACAATCTTGTGCGGTTCGTGGGTGGTCACTTTAAAAGTTTCATCCTGTCAAGACTTCAAGGCTTCTTATAGCACGTCAAAGTTCACCACTCGACTGGTGCAATAATTGAGAGTCAATCCTTTAACTTTACATTCGGTGTGCATTTCTCCTTGACGGTTTCGGTATTCGTAGCCGTAATTTTAGGACCGCCACTTGCAAAACTTAGAATCGTGTCGTCGGGATGTTCATCTGTCAAGACTCCTAAACCGTCTCCTTCGATTTCAGGGTAACGTTGACCGAGGCAATCGATGTAGATGCAACTGTCCGTGTCAAAATACAAGACGCGATCTCCTAGGAATTCTAACACTTCGTACAATTTTAAGCGAGCATGGGTTGTCACGTAAGCCACAATGATGACATTTCCAAATTCGTCGGCTTCTGCAAAGTCTAGTTCTTTTTCGTAATTGACTAAGATCAAGTCCTCACGAATGACGTCCTCGTCTTTGATGTATTTTGGTTTTACCTCGGTCAACGTCACCCTGACATCTCGACGTATCAGTCCCTAACCCTCCACCTCTATTTTCTACTAAGAGAAACCTTCGTATGATAAAAGAACCAAATTAATGCATGACATCCAAGAAAACCTAACAAATTTCTTACATCCAACAGCGGGACAACTTGATAACTGCCTGTGTTCATTGCTTGATAAACATGCCCCAACCACCAAATGCAGAGTATCAATAAAAAAGTGTCCTGTATATCTATGTTTGTCCCTATCAGCCCTTTGTCCCTACACGTACATTTTACCATATCAATAGTTTTGACCCTATAAACACAATGGAGTCACCAATTTTCAATTCCGTTAGAACTCCAGGTGACATTCCCATGTTAAATTCCCATTAACACTAATTTTGATATACCCAATTTTAACGTTAAGGTCCCAATGACACTAACGTGGCCCAGTCCTTGTCGCTATGTTCATTTCCCCATTCGCTCCATGTTACATTTCCCCATGTTAAATTTCCCCTTGTCGCTAGATGTTGCCACGACGTTTTTGACTGGATTTTCCATTGTCGCTAGAGTATCCCCATATACCACTAGTCTCTATTACATCATAAGAAAAGAGACATTCGAAGACCGATCAACATCTAATCTCCCAGTTTTATGGTAATAAAGGTTTGCTCCACATCCATGAGCGACCTTGAGGACCAATATAATTGCATCTTTAATTAAATTACATATATTTTAATCAACGAAGACAAACAGCGTGACGTTCAGTATAATTTGTTAAATGTTTGGTGTTTCAGAAAAAGAAAAGCACGTCATGTATAAAGGCATTGGGTCGTGTGAGTACCGAATGGGGGTCACCCTATTACACTCTAGATCTGCGAAGAAATAAAAGGGGACAAAATAGCATTTAATGTTGTGTTAGACATCTATACTAATGTATATTCAAACATCTCGCGGTTAATTTGTTTGTTTGATTAGTATTTTCGTATGTATATTTAACAATTGTTATGTCATATCTATACAATGTCTGCAATGAGGCAGTTTATAGTGATGTCTAGCACTGGGCATCATGCCGCTGACATGTAGCATGATGCCCTACCCATTCACATTATCCTGACACCAAGCCGACCAGTCCTAACACTAATCTCTTAATTCTGAGTCGCCAAGCGATGCAGCTGTGAGTACCATTTTTGTAAGTCTTTGGTATAACTTGGTCCTGTATCGAACCCCTGACATACAGAATCCGAGGCAGACGCTCTAACCACTTAGATTTGATTAGTCCCAGTGTATTTGTTCTGTTTGTCCATGCCCACCGTGGGGTTTTCTGGCGCTATTAGCAGTTAGAGATTGATTTTATTAAATAATATGTTAGCAGTGTTCTATAGTTTTATGGTGTTGATTAGTATATGTTTAAGTATAGTAAGCATGGCTTTGTATATTGAAAAGTCTGTCATGGCATTTAAGTTTAAAGTTGTTTTATAGGGAGACAGCTTCAGCCCGCACTCTGGAGTAGGCAACGCCTCTAATAGGCGGTTTGCTGAAGCCCCATCCCCAACCCCTTGCTATACTGTTAATTTCTATCTGATCTATTAAGTTCATGTTTGTTTATATAAAAGTTAGCCATTTTATAAGTATTGTCATGATGTGAGAGGTGCAGCTGAGGCTCCTGTACGTGCTTGACGGAACAAACTCCCTACGTGGACTGTAAACCGAACCCCCTCACCACCTCCCTTCTTTGGTATGATATAAAGTAAATTACGTTATTTAATTATTCTTATAACCTGGCCACAATCTATCGTTGTTTGGTGATGTAGTTTTATTTTTAAAAGCTACTTTTGTTAAACATTTTGAGTTTATCGTGATTTATGTTTGAACTCTATTCTTTACCGAAATTTTCGAATTGTTCTTATATATATTGATATGGTTTAGTATCTTTTCTAACGTTCGTGCAATCATTAGCGTGTTGGAGCATTTTAAATTCCCCTTTAATATTTGGAATTCGAATTTATACCTTTTATTTTTAATTTATTCTTGTAACTTAAGATTTATATTGCTATCACGTATAATAGCAATGACTCACTGATCGTATTGTTTCAAATTCTTTTTCGCATTTTCCAGTTATCTGTACACTTAAAGATATTCAATTGATTTCACTCCACTTAGGGAAATTTTCTCCGAACCCGAATGTGTCGAGTACTTGCTGTATATAGTTATGTTCTAATCGGTCAAAATACTTAATCGAAAAGTAATTTGGCACCTTTCGATCATGTTTCGTTTATATAATCAATTGTTGTTTTTAAATTTAACATGCTGATTTGTATATCCGCACCTTTATCCCTGCAAATGTGATTTACATTTTTTATTTTCCATAATATAGTATTTAGTCTATTTGTCAATATTCTACTTAATAATTTATAATCTGTATTTAAAAGCGAAATGGGTCTCCAATCATTATTTTCCTCTCTATTCCTTTGTAAATAATTACTTTAATGCCGTCTCTCATTGATTTCTACATCTATCTCTTATTACTTAAAATATAGCATTGAAAGCATTTGGTACAATTTCACAGTGAGCCAATCTTTCCATTTTGGCGATTTCTTCTCTTTAAGTGTAGCGATATTCTTCGATAATTTTTCATCTGCGATTACATCGTCACACAAGTTCCTGTGTTCTGCGTAGATTATGTCACATTCGATCTCATTTAGGTATTTATCGATGGTTCCAGGATCAATATTTTGAAAAGTATATAAATCCCTGCAATGTAAAAAGATACTATTTAAAATATCTGATTTTTCCGTTTACATTACATTTTTAACTTTAATTATTGCTAGAATTCTTTTCTTTCTAGAATTGTTTAAGTCACATATACAAGCTAATAAAAATAAGACCATGGGTGCATGGTACGGAATTGTGTGTACTTAACCTGAATGTTTGATTTATGAACAGCTGTGTACTTGGAGTTCGTTACGGGGCAAAACGTTACCTGGCGGTGGTTTGTTTTAGGCATTTATTTTAGAAATGCTAACTTTGCCATACCGATTGCTACATTATCAAAGTGTCCGCAATGATTAAATTAGCTGTCCAACAATGGACTGAACCACAGCCAGGGTATCTGCAGATTGCATTGCTGCTGATTTCTCACCATACAACGAATATTGTCAGGAAACTGTCCACTTTACAGTAGCAATCGTTTGCTCATTAGGCATGTGAAATATATCACTATTCGATTTTCGCTTGCTATATTAGGTAAAAGAATATTTTTATATATTAATGTTACAGTATTTATTACAAATTTCTCAGATGGTCATACCTTAGTTGTGTAACGATATTCTAATAGATAGATTATATTCTGTTTCAAGATTGCCATTTTAGAACTGAAGAAACAAATGAGAAACAGACAAATTGAATTCGTGTAAATGTATGTGTTAAAAAAATGAGTAATATTTGAGTTTGTGTAATTCAACAACATTCTTCTTCTTCTTCACAAATTTATTGCAGAAACCTTTTAAATTATAATAATAACCTCGTACGAACTTTCTTATGACATGATTTGATCTATAACGAAATTAATAAAACGTCTTCTTTACGAAATTCCTTTCAGTGTATTCACTGAATCGAATAATAACCCAGCTTGATCCTGTTACACTACAATAACCTTCTACAAATAGTAAAACTACAATGCAAAGAGCAACGCTGAGCATAACGTAAAGCTTGTAACATAAAATCAATTTTTAAAATATGAATTTACTTTGTATAGGTTACATTTACATATCGCTGTTCCCGGGTATAAAACTCCATATGAATTCACACATCCGATCTCGATTTGCATCGCCAGATATGACGAACAGATGGCTGGTTCCCAGACGTGGTGAACAACAAACCAATACGCAGTCTTGCCAAACATTACTGTTCTCATTACAGATGGATCCAAAATAGTATAACACGTGAATGTTTAGGAAACATATCTGTAAGGGAACAGCATTTGGAAAATTAATTGTTTCATGTAATTCAATTCTGTCTGGTTCGTCTCAAAATATACTCCAGAAACTTCAACAAGTTCAAAACACAGCAGCTCGGATCATTTTTAGAGTACCACGATCAGAGCACACATCCCCACTGCTCCGTACAATACACTGGCTATCCATTCGATCAAGAATCAAACTTAAAATTGTTTCTCTGTGCTACGTTTCACTGACGGACTCCAGTCCAACATATCTATCTGGCCTCACCCATTTGTACACACCAGCAAGATAATTACTCTCCCCTTCTGACAAGCATATACTCAGTATTTCCACTAAAACGAAGTCATATGGACAACGTTCGTTGGCATACCAGGGCTCAGCAACTTATAACGAATTGCCCATTAAAATTTATAAACAAAGTCAGTGATCCCTTTCAAGAGTGCTCTTAAAACTCACTTTTTGTGAGTGCAAAAAAAAAAGAAAGACCTAATAATGTTTCCTACCTTGAATATTTTCAGCATTTGTTAAGTGTTCTAATTTCATGGTGTTTTCTTTTTGTAATCATATAATTATATATGTTGTAATGCGCTTATAGGCTTCTACAGGTTATACAAAGTCTTCATTATTATTATTGATTATTATTATTGTTATTGATTATTATTATTATTATTATTGTTATTGTTGTTGTTATAATTAATACTACTATTATTATTATTATTATTATTATTATTATTATTGTTAGTAGTAGTAGTATAATTATTGTTGTTATTGTTGTTGTTATCATTAATAATATTATCAATATTATTATTATTATTATCATTTTTATTATTATTATTATAATTATTGTTGTTATTGTTGTTGTTATCATTAATAATACTATCAATATTATTATTATTATTATTATTATTATTATTATTATTATTATTATTATTTGCAACAATGAAAAAACCTCAACGTTCAAACATTGCCTTAAACTGTATGAATCATAATCAACGTAATTAGTTATATAACCTGTCAATGACTAAAAAAAGTTCTTGAAACCTCGTAAAATTTTAGGATGAATTTATTACTTAAATACATGGCCATCGCTTCACTTTTTGAGTGTCACTCTGTCAAGTTTAATATTTTTTCCCATGCTTGCAACCTGAATGTTATTTTGAAATCACTACATCGAACACAGTTTAACTTCATTTACCTACAGTCCGCTGTTTTCTACAATTAAGTAAAACGTGTTATATATTTTCAGGTGTAGCCTGGTATCTGGAACAAAGTTTTAGATTTGGATCAGCTTGGAAGCTCTCCAGTAGCCTGTTGGTGATAGCAGGGTTTCATAAGGACATATGCAGTGTACTGCCACAATTGACCACGATTAGTTCATATCACCACACTAATAAATATCACCTGAACTGCATTGCTTTGGTCTTCATGAGAGAGAATATCAGCATTGTTCTGTAAGGCAGAGTCTGCCTAGAAACTGTATTTTCTTATCCCATTGTCGACTTTTGTAGTTATTGACATTGAAATGGAATGCAATTTGCTATAAAATATGGTAATAGTCCCATCAGAATTTTACATCTGAGTGTGCTATTAGACACTGCTTAAATACCTGACACAATACATGTGGAACATAGCACCTGTCCTTGCTCTTTACTGTGTACACCTATATAAACCTGGACAGGCATGTTGCGGTTTGCTGCCAGAATCACTATGAGCTATGTTGCTTCACTACTCCTGGAGAAATGTTATCAGTTATACAAACCCAAACTACCATTTGTTTTTAATACCATTCAGTGGTTACCTTTGCTGTTTCAAATTTGTCAAACTGAGTTTTAAAACTTGTATGAAAATATAATTTTGCAATAAAATTTAGTTTATAAATTTAAATGTTTATTTAAAATTTCATTAAGTTTTAATTGATTTTTAAATTGCAAGCATATTTTCAGACAGGCTTTATCTTGTAGTACTATTAGATGTTAGGAAGATATAGCAAACTTAGTTTTGGTTTCTCAAGAGCACTTAGAACAACAAGTGCACCCTGTGAAACACTAACACTACACTTTCTGACAGGTGTCACAGGACTTGTTAGCATGGAAATTCAAAACGATTTCATGTATAAAGGTCAAATAGGCGTGGCATGCAAATATAAAAGTTGTACTAAAATTGACCAATCAAAGTTGGGCTTCTCAGGAATCACATTAAAACTAGTATTTCCAGTTGTATGTAGTTCTAGTCTATTTTTAGAACATCTTTTCCTCACTCATTTTAATGGTGATAGAAGACTTATAGTTATACCTTTTTTGTAGTGATTTAAAGGTAATTGTTTATTCTTGAGACGAAGCACAGAGTGTGGTTGTCTGTGTGTATTTTGGCGACAGTACACATTGAGTAATAAGGCCTTGGTGATGATCTGCTCGCTTTACAACGCAGCCTCTCAGTGTAAGAACTTCACCGTAAAGTCATATTTGAAGGAAGTTTAGATTAACATATGATCTGTACTTATTGTCACCCAGTGGAAAGGTCAGTACTGAGAATTAAATGTAGAGAACATATAGTAAAATTAATTGTGATGTATGTACACTTGCCCCAAAGTGCGAGCGCCAATGGGACGCTCAAGTTTTCTCGGAGATACGTCATTTTTTCCCCGCGACAAGACCCTTTTTCATATTCTGGTTAGCTGTAGCTAAACTTAATAATAACTAAAGGTTAGTCTTGAGTACACAAATATAAGGTACTTAATTGACAGTTAATCCTTATCATTACATGCATCCTGTGAAAAAGACTGGCCCTCTGACATAAAACGAAGAAAGCAAGTGCTACAGAGCGGGTAACGAGTCAGAAAGGACCGGTACGGAAAAGACCCAGTCCAGAAACGAAAGGACAGTAACGGGTCAGAAATGACCTTGACGTAAAAGGCCCGGGTTAAAAAGGATCGTTCAAAAGAGAAGAAAACTCATATCTATTCACTTCTAAGTCAATAAAATTTTCTGCAATTTTGTTGTGTTTTACGTGGTTTTTTTTGTTTGTTTGTTGAAAAGTGAATATCTGTGATGCACTCTTTTACAGTGTGGTGATTATTTTTTGCTGTTATTGTAGAATTGTTGACTATATTGTGCTGTTCAATTTATTGAACAGCTATTATGTGCAATATTGTTGTAGTATTGTATATATATATATATATATATATATATATATATATATATATATATATATATATATATATATATATATATATATATATATATATATATTTATATATATATATATATATATATATATATATATATATATATATATATATATATATATATAAGTGCACCCTGTGAAACACTAACATATATATATGATTTTAATATTCATGCATTAGCAATAATTTGTGTTATTATTAACAAATATATAAATCTTGAAATGGCTTGTTTGTCTTTTGTCGCTTATTCACGTTAGGCATAATAGCTTTTCTTTTAGTATCTCTATACAATCATAATAATTTTCTGTTGTTATTGGTTTTATAAATGCATGTAACCATTACATTTTCTTCTAATTTTGACTTGACTTTCCTTGCAACCACAACTCAATAATGGTACTTATAAGGCACAAAATGTAGCAAATATCTTTTTAAAGAATACCGTATAATAAACAAAAATAAAACTGCGCATACACATGTATTAACGATACTGAATGTATGTGAAACAGAAAGAGTCAATAGTCGTCGCAATTGAAAAAATTCACTCATCATTAAGGAAATATTCATTACTCAATTAAGCCATGACCATGACAAAGTTGATATGCACAAACCACACGTGGGTGACACTAACTCGTAGTCAGTCTTGATACATTATAACAAAGATATTATTTACTGACTTTACATCCAACGTTTTCTTACACGATTATTATTGGCCCTGTTTTAACTTTCTCCCATTCATTAACTTGCATTATTCTTTGTTCGTTATACATATAACAAGTAGTAGCGTGTCGCAATTAATGGCATGATCACTCACGTAGGATTGTGACTAGTGCAAAATGATTCTCTACTGCACATTATTTATAGACATTTCACAATAAAACACGGATTTGATATTTATATGATAATGACTTTTAGTAGACAGTATACTAGTGACTGGTACTTCGTTTTTGAACGGTTCTTTAAAGGATTAGTCTGTTTTGGTCGTGGTCTTTTTGGTGCCGGTTGGTTTTGAGCCTCATCCACAGAGTGTGTATGTCAGCATATCAATGTATTCGGAAATAAACCATGCCCTACCTTCTGTAGCTTACATTACCTAGGACTTTTTTAAATAGTTTAAATCTGTAGTCACAAGTTACCGTACCTGTGGCAACTGTTTTTCCACATTTTATATTCCACTTTATTTCCATACGTTTAAGTCTCTAGGCATGAAACACTGTTTACTAAATACAATAAATATTCTGAATTAGTTCCTTGGTGGTATATTTTTGTTGTATTCCTTATTTATATTTAATCGTGGTAATTATACTTTACATATACGTTAGAGGAATATCAGGTGTTAACTGGCATAATTGATTTGGCTGAAATTGGAGAGATGGGATTTCGTTTGCAGAAAAAATTACGCAGCATTAATAATGATCATTCGTGTGATTTAAATTAATGGGTAACAATTTTTTCTTGTTGCTGCGGTACTGTTGTATTGGTTTAACAAATCTGAAATTTACGTGAACAATGATTAATCTTAACATTCTATTTACTGAAGAGAAAAACACGTGTGATATTAATAATTTTCCCACTCATAATATTCACAAATGATACATATTTCATATGGATTGCATACTTTATGCATATTTATGTATGGTTTGGTTTTTTACCCTGCGAAATAAAAATTGACAGACATAATGTAATAATTGGAAATTATCTGCGACAACTCGGGAGATATTACGAGATCAGGAGGTAGGTGTTGAAAATCCCCCCATATTGGGAGAGATTTCTCTCCCGGCTTGAAATTTGATAGATATGTACTGTCCGGGTTTGTAGAATTTCCGTCAGGGCTAGTGAGTTTAATTACGTCACAAGCCTGGGGCCTGTATCTAAAAACATTTCTGTCAGCACTGACCAGTAGAGTACAGAAACTGTTTTTATCAGACAAGTATAGGCCTATACTATCACATTTATCAATACGCTAACTGTAGCCTGTTGTAGGGGTGGTGGTGTCCTCGGAGGGGATTATACCTCTGGCAGGCTAAGCAGTCGTACTCCTTCGAGGGTAGCTTGCCCACTTTTGTTCCGCACTTGCCACTCAGCTCTCACCTGTGACTCCAAGAAGTTGTGGTATGCCCAGCTGCCACATCCAGTTAAACGGCCTCGACTGGCCGGCAAAATATGCTAAGAGTATCCTCGGTGAGTTAAGCTTTGTCTACCTAGCATGTGAAGACTAGATTCGGCAGTCTGCGCTGAGGAACTATCAGCTGGTTAACGGGCAGACAGGCGATTTTAAGCAAAGCGCTGTGGAGCGCTAAGATCGTCCTTGTCATCTACTGCACTCAACTCTGTCTCTGGCCGTCTCGATTCTGTCGTGCTGCTGGATACAGATGGCTTTGAGAATGAGGTCGACAAACTGCGCAACCCTTCCTCACTTCAAACAAAGTTACCGCGCAAGTGATTCTTGTCATCCACCCATCCCATTTCATCATTCACACATCATGTGGCGACTTGAAAGCGACGAAGTGGCAGTTTGAGTCCACTGGCAGCAGTAGCCGCAAACCTGCACACATGCGACTCAGGCCATAAGGGTCGTAAACTACTGACATGGAACAGCAGTGAAGTCCGACAGCCCCCTGAGTGACTGAGCAACCCTCTTTAGAAATGCATTGCTCACCTCACTGGCATGAGGACGGGACTAGAAAATTGTGCTATAAATATTGCCAGCTATAAACGTCTCTAACCAGTATACCTCGGATGGTACGGACTCTACACTAGTTGTCAAAATACAAAAAAGAAATTGAAGATTGTTCCTCTCACAATTAGTGCATGGAATGTATGCACCTTATTGGACAAAGACAATGCGGAAAGACCCCAGAAGAGAACCACCCTAATAGGAAAGGAACTCGCCATATACAACGCGGACACTGCTGCCTTGATCATAACCCGGCTTGCAGAAGAAGGCGAACTCTTTGAAAGGGGTTCCAGATACACGTTCGTTTGGAGCGGCCGAGGAAGTGAAGAACGCCGTGTAGCTGATGTCGGCTTTGCAGTGAAGTCAGCATTGATTGGCAAATTGGCTAGACCACCCAAGGGAAGTAAACGACAGATTCATGACCATGAAACTTTCCCTCTTGTCTGGAAGAAAGCACCTTACCATCAACAATTACTATGCTCTAACCATGACGAACCCAAATTAAATGAAAATCAGGTTCTTTGAAGATCTTCACTCCGTCATTGCTAATCTTCCAATGGCAGAGAAAAGCATGGAGTTGGTAACTGTAGCAGCAACGGCCTCATTTTGCTCCAGACTTGCACCGAACATGCACTGCTAATCACCAATACAGTATTCCGCCTCTCTACCCGTAAACGGACGTCATAGATTCACCCACACTATAAGCACTTGCACCTCATCGGCTACGTCATTGTTAGTAAGAGGAACAGGCAGGATGTGCGTGTGACCAAGTTCTTGCGCGGCGCTGACTGCTGCACATGCCACCGACTTATCATCACCAAGCTCTTAATCCGCATTTAGCCCAAAAGACGCCCACAGGGGAAAATGGTTCCTAAACGACTGAATATCACCATACTGAAGTACAACAATACTAAACAATCTCTCGTGGATGCCCTAGAAGAACGTGTGAAATCCACCCTTCTCGTTATTAGAATGTAGAGAATTACTGGGCGGTACTCAGAGCACTGTTCTACAACCTAGCTTTGGAAAACCTAGGTACCTCAACCAAAAAACGCCAATACTGGCTTGATAAAAATTGCAACAAGATCAAGCAGTTGTTGGATAAGAAACCTTCCTCAACAACGCAAAGTCCACCTCAAGGAAAGATGCGTACAACAACATAAGCAGAACTGTACAGCATAAGCTTCGTCAGATGTGAGCCACATGGCTGCGAAACAAAGTTAATGAGTTCCAGTGCTACTCAGACCAGAATGACATGAAGAATTTTGGCAATAACCTGAAAAAAGTGTATGGACCTACATCTTCTGGATTATCCACCACTTTCTAAACTCAGACGGGAACACACTAATCACTGATAACAAGAAGAGTCTTCGGCGTCTTGAATCGCTTTTCATCCATCAATGATGAATTCATTAGTTTTTCTCCCAATTACTCATCAACGACGCACTGGATGACTCGACAACCTTGCTGGAGACACCGAAAGCGACACGAAGCATCCTCCAGTGGCAGCACTCCTGGTTCAGATCTCCATCCCATCTGAAGTCTACAAGGAAGGGGACATAGCCCTGACAGAAAGGCTCCACCAACAGTTTTTACTGATTTGTCAGCCGGAGACGATCCCCAGGAATTTAAAGACCATTCCATCACCCACCTGTATAAGCGCAAAGGGAACCGCAAGGCCTGTGATAACCGCCGAGGTATATCCTTACTCTCAATTGCAGGAAAAATATTCGGCAGAACCCTACTGAACCGCCTCACTATGCACCTTGACCAGGGACAACTGCTAGAACGCCAGTGTGGATTCCGAAAAGAACGTGGGACCATCGACATGGAGTTTGATACGAGGCAGCTACAAGTGACGTGTCAAGATAAAAACGCTGACATTTTCTGCATCTACGTTGACTTGACAAAGGCCTTTGAGAAGCATTGTGGAAGGTAATGGCCAAGTACGGATGTCCAATAAAATGTATATTAATGGTGCAGCATTTCCACGATGGCATGCACGCAAAAGTCCAGGACAATGGAGTGAGATCTGAGCCATTCCCAGTAACCAATGGAATCAATCAGGGTTCTGGTAATGACACTTTTCAGTCTATTTCAGAGACGGATATGTTGGAGTCAGCATCTGGTACAGTACAAATGGAAAACTATTCAATCCCAGGTGACTTGAAGCGAACACCAAGGACATGATATACGCCATCAGGAGAATCTCTCTTTTGCTGATAATTGCTCCCTCAATACTACCTCAGAAGCCGACAGGCAATGCAGCTATGACAAGTTCTCCAGCTCCTGCACAAGCATTGGTCTCACCATCGGTACCAAGAAGTCTTAAGTCTTGCATCAGCCTGCCCATGGGCAATGTATTAAACATGTTCAATGGATAGGCACATATTTTTTGAGTCACGTCACAAGTGACTCAGGATACTAAATATTCTTATAATAGCAATCTTGTCATCATGACTGTATATTTGTCTTCGGTCTGCGAATTCTGCAGTGGTTCTGGAAAGAAAAAACTCTTTTTCGCCTATTTCCATAGATTAGTACCCCGTTGTTTTTTTCTAATAGTCTACGATCACTTCTCTCAAGCTTTAGATTTCCGGAGTATCGTAAAATTTTGTATACAATATGATGTTCATTGTGTTGGCAATAACTACTTCAAACTGATGTTCCACACAACGTTAGTCATAGGTACGGCAGACTGGAGGTCCTCACGAAGTTGGCCCGATGTTATAGATCGGAGATATCCCTCGTCAATGTCTTGCTCCAGAGTGAAATCAAATCCTCACTAAACATTTCCTATTAGGTAATCGTCATGATAAATAGTGTGGCAACTGTTGGCATGTAGCGGTTATGAGGCAATAAGAACTGTCAACTAAACTCTCAAATAATATTCCTTGAAACAGCAATGTTCCATGGGTCTGTTACATGACATCTGTTCATTTTGGATGACTTCTTCCTCGGATCTATGTATGAATGCTATCGATATCGTAAGTAGTCTTCTTTCTTAGTCACTAGTTGTAACCCTTGCCTGGAAAACCTTCCTATTAACGCTTCTCCATTTATATTTTCGATTTTATAGTTTTGCTTTACCTATGCCAACCAAAATCTCCTGTGTTTTTAGTTTTATTTTGGTTAATCCCTTTGTGGTTTAAACAAAATGCATTACTTACTCACTGTACAACAAATATAATTATAGGTTAACTCATTTACACAAGAGAATTAATCATGGATGGATGTTTTGTTTCTTTAGCGAAATCATTTGAGTTATATATTTTGTTCCAAGAGATCTAAGATATGTCGTTGAGGTAACGGCTGTACCTGGCTATGCCTTCCACAGAACAGAGATTAACCCCTATGCATTTATAAGTAAAGAACATAGATTAATCCCAATGCATTTGTAAGTAAAGAACAGAGATTACCCCCGATGCATTTGTAAGTAAAGAAAAGAGATTAGCTTCTCTCTCTCTCTCTCTCTCTCTCTCTCTCTCTCTCTCTCTCTCTCTCTCTCTCTCTCTCAATATTAGGTTTGGCACAACAAAAAGATTATATCCAGAGCATTATCACGAAAATTAAATTATAATTCCAGAAATAAAAAAAAAAATATTAGAAAATGAAAATTGAAAAACTGAAATACAAATTATAGACTAAATATTTTCGAAAAATTGAAAATAATTTTTTCAAAAAATTTGAATTACCAACTTTATAAATAAAGTTAAAATAAGTAGATCATGTATTTGTCTGCTTGTACATCATACCTCTAAAATGATCATGTATTTGGCTACTTGGACATCGTATCCTCTAAAATGATCATGTGTTTGTCTGCTTGTAATCTTACCTCTAAAATGATCATGTATTTGTCTGCTTGTACATCATATTCTCTGAAATAATCATGTATTTGTCTGCTTGTACATCATATCCTCTAAAAAATCATGTATTTGTCTGCTTGTACATCGTAACCTCTAAAATGATCAAACATTTGTCTGCTTGTACATCATATCCTCTGAAATAATCATGTATTTGTCTGCTTGTACATCATATCCTCTAAAAATCATGTATTTGTCTGCTTGTACATCATATCCTCTAAATAGATCATGTATTTGTCTGCTTGTACATCGTAACCTCTAAAATGATCAAACATTTGTCTGCTTGTACATCATATCCTCTGAAATAATCATGTATTTGTCTGCTTGTACATCATATCCTCTAAAAATCATGTATTTGTCTGCTTGTACATCATATCCTCTAAATAGATCATGTATTTGTCTGCTTGTACATCATATCCTCTAAATATATCATGTATTTGTCTGCTTGTACATCATATCCTCTAAAAAATCATGTATTTGTCTGCTTGTACATCATATCCTCTAAATAGATCATGTATTTGTCTGCTTGTACATCATATCCTCTAAATAGATCATGTATTTGTCTGCTTGTACATCGTAACCTCTAAAATGATCAAACATTTGTCTGGTTGTACATCATATCCTCTAAAATAATCATGTATTTGTCTGTTTGTACATCGCATCCTCTAAAATAATCATGAATTTGTCTGCTTGCACATCATATCCTCTAAATATATCATGTATTTGTCTGCTTGTACATCATATCCTCTAAATATATCATGTATTTGTCTGCTTGTACATTATATCCTATAACTAGATCATGTATTTGTCTGCTTGTACATCATATCCTCTAAAATAATCATGTATTTGTCTGCTTGTACATCATATCCTCTAAATAGATCATGTATTTGTCTGCTTGTACATCATATCCTCTAAATAGATCATGTATTTGTCTGCTTGTACATCATATCCTCTAAATAGATCATGTATTTGTCTGCTTGTACATCATATTCTCTAAATAGATCATGTATTTGTCTGCTTGTACATCATATCCTCTAAATAGATCATGTATTTGTCTGCTTGTACATCATATCCTCTAAATATATCATGTATTTGTCTGCTTGTACATCATATCCTCTAAAATAATCAAGTATTTGTCTGCTTGTACATCATATCCTCTAAATAGATCATGTATTTGTCTGCTTGTACATCATATCCTCTAAATAGATCATGTATTTGTCTGCTTGTACATCATATTCTCTAAATAGATCATGTATTTGTCTGCTTGTACATCATATTCTCTAAATAGATCATGTATTTGTCTGCTTGTACATCATATCCTCTAAATAGATCATGTATTTGTCTGCTTGTACATCATATCCTCTAAATAGATCATGTATTTGTCTGCTTGTACATCATATCCTCTAAATATATCATGTATTTGTCTGCTTGTACATCATATCCTCTAAATAGATCATGTATTTGTCTGCTTGTACATCATATCCTCTAAATATATCATGTATTTGTCTGCTTGTACATCATATCCTCTAAATAGATCATGTATTTGTCTGCTTGTACATCATATCCTCTAAATAGATCATGTATTTGTCTGCTTGTACATCATATTCTCTAAATAGATCATGTATTTGTCTGCTTGTACATCATATTCTCTAAATAGATCATGTATTTGTCTGCTTGTACATCATATCCTCTAAATAGATCATGTATTTGTCTGCTTGTACATCATATCCTCTAAATAGATCATGTATTTGTCTGCTTGTACATCATATCCTCTAAATAGATCATGTATTTGTCTGCTTGTACATCGTAACCTCTAAAATGATCAAACATTTGTCTGCTTGTACATCATATCCTCTAAAATAATCATGTATTTGTCTGTTTGTACATCGCATCCTCTAAAATAATCATGAATTTGTCTGCTTGTACATCATATCCTCTAAATATATCATGTATTTGTCTGCTTGTACATCATATCCTATAACTAGATCATGTATTTGTCTGCTTGTACATCATATCCTCTAAATAGATCATGTATTTGTCTGCTTGTACATCATATCCTCTAAATATATCATGTATTTGTCTGCTTGTACATCATATCCTCTAAATAGATCATGTATTTGTCTGCTTGTACATCATATCCTCTAAATAGATCATGTATTTGTCTGCTTGTACATCATATCCTATAACTAGATCATGTATTTGTCTGCTTGTACATCGTATCCTCTAAAATAATCATGTATTTGTCTGCTTGTACATCATATTCTCTAAAATAATCATGTATTTGTCTGCTTGCACATCATATCCTCTAAATAGATCATGTATTTGTCTGCTTGCACATCGTAACCTCTAAAATGACCAAACATTTGTCTGCTTGTACATCATATCCTCTAAAATAATCATGTATTTGTCTGCTTGTACATCGCATCCTCTAAAATAATCATGAATTTGTCTGCTTGCACATCATATCCTCTAAAAAATCATGTATTTGTCTGCTTGTACATCGTATCCTCTAAATAATCAAGTATTTGTCTGCTTGTACATCGTATCCTCTAAAATAATCATGTATTTGTCTGCTTGTACATCATATTCTCTAAAAAATCATGTATTTGTCTGCTTGCACATCATATCCTCTAAATAGATCATGTATTTGTCTGCTTGTACATCGTAACCTCTAAAATGATCAAACATTTGTCTGCTTGTACATCATATCCTCTAAAATAATCATGTATTTGTCTGCTTGTACATCATATCCTCTAAATAATCATGTATTTGTCTGCTTGTACATCATATCCTCTAAAATAATCAAGTATTTGTCTGCTTGTACATCATATCCTCTAAATAATCATGTATTTGTCTGCTTGTACATCATATCCTCTAAAATAATCATGTATTTGTCTGCTTGTACATCATATCCTCTAAATAGATCATGTATTTGTCTGCTTGTACATCATATCCTCTAAAATAATCATGTATTTGTCTGCTTGTACATCATATCCTCTAAAATAATAATGTAT
Organism: Unio delphinus; assembly: GCA_029339505.1. NCBI lineage: Eukaryota > Metazoa > Mollusca > Bivalvia > Unionida > Unionidae > Unio > Unio delphinus. The sequence continues at coordinate 3,600,752 of JAQISU010000011.1, forward strand.
TTGTCTGCTTGTACATCATATCCTCTAAAATAATCATGTATTTGTCTGCTTGTACATCATATCCTCTAAATAATCATGTATTTGTCTGCTTGTACATCATATCCTCTAAATAGATCATGTATTTGTCTGCTTGTACATCGTATCCTCTAAAATAATCATGTATTTGTCTGCTTGTACATCATATCCTCTAAATAGATCATGTATTTGTCTGCTTGTACATCATATCCTCTAAAATAATCATGTATTTGTCTGCTTGTACATCGTATCCTCTAAATAATCAAGTATTTGTCTGCTTGTACATCGTATCCTCTAAAATGATCATGTATTTGTCTGCTTGTACATCGTATCCTCTAAATAATCAAGTATTTGTCTGCTTGTACATCATATCCTCTAAAATAATCATGTATTTGTCTGCTTGTACATCATATCCTCTAAAATAATCATGTATTTTCTGCTTGTACATCATATCCTCTAAATAATCATGTATTTGTCTGCTTGTACATCATATCCTCTAAATAGATCATGTATTTGTCTGCTTGTACATCGTATCCTCTAAAATCATCATGTATTTGTCTGCTTGTACATCATATCCTCTAAAATAATCATGTATTTGTCTGCTTGTACATCATATCCTCTAAAATAATCATGTATTTGTCTGCTTGTACATCATATCCTCTAAAATGATCAAGTATTTGTCTGCTTGTACATCGTATCCTCTAAAATCATCATGTATTTGTCTGCTTGTACATCATATCCTCTAAAATAATCATGTATTTGTCTGCTTGTACATCGTATCCTCTAAAATGATCAAGTATTTGTCTGCTTGTACATCATATCCTCTAAAATAATAATGTATTTGTCTGCTTGTACATCATATCCTCTAAAATAATCATGTATTTGTCTGCTTGTACATCATATCCTCTAAATAATCATGTATTTGTCTGCTTGTACATCATATCCTCTAAATAGATCATGTATTTGTCTGCTTGTACATCGTATCCTCTAAAATCATCATGTATTTGTCTGCTTGTACATCATATCCTCTAAAATAATCATGTATTTGTCTGCTTGTACATCATATCCTCTAAATAATCATGTATTTGTCTGCTTGTACATCATATCCTCTAAATAGATCATGTATTTGTCTGCTTGTACATCATATCCTCTAAAGTAATCATGTATTTGTCTGCTTGTACATCATATCCTCTAAAATGATCATGTATTTGTCTGCTTGTACATCATATCCTCTAAATAGATCATGTATTTGACTGCTTGTACATCATATCCTCTAAAATGATCATGTATTTGTCTGCTTGTACATCATATCCTCTAAATAGATCATGTATTTGTCTGCTTGTACATCATATCCTCTAAAGTAATCATGTATTTGTCTGCTTGTACATCATATTCTCTAAAATGATCATGTATTTGTCTGCTTGTACATCATATCCTCTAAAATAATCATGTATTTGTCTGCTTGTACATCGTAACCTCTAAAATGATCAAACATTTGTCTGCTTGTACATCATATCCTCTAAATAGATCATGTATTTATCTGCTTGTACATCATATCCTCTAAAATGATCATGTATTTGTCTGCTTGTACATCATATCCTCTAAATAGATCATGTATTTGTCTGCTTGTACATCATATTCTCTAAATAGATCATGTATTTATCTGCTTGTACATCATATCCTATAAAATAATCATGTATTTATCTGCTTGTACATCATATCCTATAAATAGATCATGTATTTGTCTGCTTGCACATCATATCCTCTAAATAGATCATGTATTTGTCTGCTTGTACATCATATCCTCTAAATAGATCATGTATTTGTCTGCTTGTACATCATATCCTCTAAATAGATCATGTATTTGTCTGCTTGTACATCATATCCTCTAAATAGATCATGTATTTGTCTGCTTGTACATCATATCCTCTAAAATAATCATGTATTTGTCTGCTTGTACATCATATCCTATAAAATAATCATGTATTTATCTGCTTGTACATCATATCCTATAAAATGATCATGTATTTGTCTGCTTGTACATCATATCCTCTAAATAGATCATGTATTTGTCTGCTTGTACATCATATTCTCTAAATAGATCATGTATTTATCTGCTTGTACATCATATCCTATAAAATAATCATGTATTTATCTGCTTGTACATCATATCCTATAAAATAATCATGTATTTATCTGCTTGTACATCATATCCTATAAAACTATCATGTATTTGTCTGCTTGTACATCATATCCTCTAAATAGATCATGTATTTGTCTGCTTGTACATCATATCCTCTAAATAGATCATGTATTTGTCTGCTTGTACATCATATCCTCTAAATAGATCATGTATTTGTCTGCTTGTACATCATATCCTCTAAATAGATCATGTATTTGTCTGCTTGTACATCATATCCTCTAAATAGATCCTGTATTGGTCTGCTTGAACATCATATTCTCTAAATAGATCATGTATTTATCTGCTTGTACATCTTATCCTCTAAAATGATCATGTATTTGTCTGCTTGTACATCATATCCTCTAAATATATCATGTATTTGTCTGCTTGTACATCATATTCTCTAAATAGATCATGTATTTGTCTGCTTGTACATCATATTCTCTAAAATGAACATGTATTTGTCTGCTTGTACATCATATCCTATAACTAGATCATGTATTTGTCTGCTTGTACATCATATCCTCTAAAATGACCATGTATTTGTCTGCTTGCACATTATATCCTCTAAAATGATCATGTATTTGTCTGCTTGTACATCATATCCTCTAAAATGAACAAGTATTTGTCTGCTTGTACATCATATCCTATAACTAGATCATGTAATTGTCTGCTTGTACATCATATCCTCTAAATAGATCATGTATTTGTCTACTTGTACATCATATCCTCTAAAATAATCATGTATTTGTCTGCTTGTACATCATATCCTCTAAGTAGATCATGTATTTGTCTGCTTGTACATCATATCCTCTAAACTGACCATGTATTTGTCTACTTGTACATCATATCCTCTAAAATGATCATGTATTTGTCTGATTGTACATCATATCCTCTAAATAATCATGTATTTGTCTACTTGTACATCATATCCTCTAAAATGATCATGTAATTGTCTGCTTGTACATCATATCCTCTAAATAGATCATGTATTTGTCTGCTTGTACATCATATCCTCTAAATATATCATGTATTTATCAGCATGTACATCATATCCTCTAAATAGATCATGTATTTGTCTGCTTGTACATCATATCCATAAAATAATCATGTATTTGTCTGCTTGTACATCATATCCTCTAAATAGATCATGTATTTGTCTGCTTGTACATCATATCCTCTAAATAGATCATGTATTTGTCTGCTTGTACATCATATCCATAAAATAATCATGTATTTGTCTGCTTGTACATCATCTCCTCTAAATAGATCATGTATTTGTCTGCTTGTACATCATATCCATAAAATAATCATGTATTTGTCTGCTTGTACATCATATTCTCTAAATAGATCATGTATTTGTCTGCTTGTACATCATATTCTCTAAATAGATCATGTATTTGTCTGCTTGTACATCATATCCATAAAATAATCATGTATTTGTCTGCTTGTACATCATATTCTCTAAATAGATCATGTATTTGTCTGCATGTACATCATATCCTCTAAATAGATCATGTATTTGTCTGCTTGTACATCATATCCATAAAATAATCATGTATTTGTCTGCTTGTACATCATATTCTCTAAGTAGATCATGTATTTGTCCGCTTGTTCATCATATTCTCTAAATAGAACATGTATTTGTCTGCTTGTACATCATATCCATAAAATAATCATGTATTTGTCTGCTTGTACATCATATTCTCTAAATAGATCATGTATTTGTCTGCATGTACATCATATCCTCTAAATAGATCATGTATTTGTCTGCTTGTACATCATATCCATAAAATAATCATGTATTTGTCTGCTTGTACATCATATTCTCTAAATAGATCATGTATTTGTCTGCATGTACATCATATTCTCTAAGTAGATCATGTATTTGTCTGCTTGTACATCATATTCTCTAAATAGATCATGTATTTGTCTGCTTGTAGATCATATTCTCTAAATAGATCATGTATTTGTCTGCTTGTACATCATATTCTCTAAGTAGATCATGTATTTGTCTGCTTGTACATCATATTCTCTAAATAGATCATGTATTTGTCTGCTTGTACATCATATCCTCTAAATAGATCATGTATTTGTCTGCATGTACATCATATTCTCTAAATAGATCATGTATTTGTCTGCTTGTACATCATATCCTCTAAATAGATCATGTATTTGTCTGCTTGTACATCATATCCTCTAAATAGATCATGTATTTGTCTGCTTGTACATCATATCCTCTAAATAGATCATGTATTTGTCTGCTTGTACATCATATTCTCTAAGTAGATCATGTATTTGTCTGCTTGTACATCATATTCTCTAAATAGATCATGTATTTGTCTGCTTGTACATCATATTCTCTAAATAGATCATGTATTTGTCTGCTTGTACATCATATCCTATAACTAGATCATGTATTTGTCTGCTTGTACATCATATCCTCTAAATAGATCATGTATTTGTCTGCTTGTACATCATATCCATAAAATAATCATGTATTTGTCTGCTTGTTCATCATATTCTCTAAATAGAACATGTATTTGTCTGCTTGTACATCATATCCTCTAAATAGATCATGTATTTGTCTGCTTGTACATCATATGCATAAAATAATCATGTATTTGTCTGCTTGTTCATCATATTCTCTAAATAGAACATGTATTTGTCTGCTTGTACATCATATCCATAAAATAATCATGTATTTGTCTGCTTGTACATCATATTCTCTAAATAGATCATGTAATTGTCTGCATGTACATCATATCCTCTAAATAGATCATGTATTTGTCTGCTTGTACATCATATCCATAAAATAATCATGTATTTGTCTGCTTGTACATCATATTCTCTAAGTAGATCATGTATTTGTCTGCTTGTACATCATATTCTCTAAATAGATCATGTATTTGTCTGCTTGTACATCATATTCTCTAAATAGATCATGTATTTGTCTGCTTGTACATCATATCCTCTAAATAGATCATGTATTTGTCTGCTTGTACATCATATCCATAAAATAATCATGTATTTGTCTTCTTGTACATCATATCCATAAAATAATGATGTATTTGTCTGCTTGTACATCATATTCTCTAAATAGATCATGTATTTGTCTGCTTGTACATCATATCCATAAAATAATCATGTATTTGTCTGCTTGTACATCATATCCTCTAAATAGATCATGTATTTGTCTGCTTGTACATCATATCCATAAAATAATCATGTATTTGTCTGCTTGTACATCATATTCTCTAAATAGATCATGTATTTGTCTGCTTGTACATCATATTCTCTAAATAGATCATGTATTTGTCTGCTTGTACATCATATCCATAAAATAATCATGTATTTGTCTGCTTGTACATCATATTCTCTAAATAGATCATGTATTTGTCTGCTTGTACATCATATCCTCTAAATAGATCATGTATTTGTCTGCTTGTACATCATATTCTCTAAATAGATCATGTATTTGTCTGCTTGTACATCATATCCATAAAATAATCATGTATTTGTCTGCTTGAACATCATATTCTCTAAATAGATCATGTATTTGTCTGCTTGTACATCATATCCATAAAATAATCATGTATTTGTCTGCTTGTACATCATATTCTCTAAATAGATCATGTATTTGTCTGCTTGTACATCATATCCATAAAATAATCATGTATTTGTCTGCTTGTACATCATATTCTCTAAATAGATCATGTAATTGTCTGCATGTACATCATATCCTCTAAGTAGATCATGTATTTGTCTGCTTGTACATCATATTCTCTAAATAGATCATGTATTTGTCTGCTTGTACATCATATCCTCTAAATAGATCATGTATTTGTCTGCTTGTACATCATATCCATAAAATAATCATGTATTTGTCTGCTTGTACATCATATCCATAAAATAATGATGTATTTGTCTGCTTGTACATCATATTCTCTAAATAGATCATGTATTTGTCTGCTTGTACATCATATCCATAAAATAATCATGTATTTGTCTGCTTGTACATCATATTCTCTAAATAGATCATGTATTTGTCTGCTTGTACATCATATTCTCTAAATAGATCATGTATTTGTCTGCTTGTACATCATATCCTCTAAATAGATCATGTATTTGTCTGCTTGTACATCATATTCTCTAAATAGATCATGTATTTGTCTGCTTGTACATCATATCCATAAAATAATGATGTATTTGTCTGCTTGTACATCATATTCTCTAAATAGATCATGTATTTGTCTGCTTGTACATCATATCCATAAAATAATCATGTATTTGTCTGCTTGTACATCATATCCATAAAATAATGATGTATTTGTCTGCTTGTACATCATATTCTCTAAATAGATCATGTATTTGTCTGCTTGTACATCATATCCATAAAATAATCATGTATTTGTCTGCTTGTACATCATATTCTCTAAATAGATCATGTATTTGTCTGCTTGTACATCATATTCTCTAAGTAGATCATGTATTTGTCTGCTTGTACATCATATCCTCTAAATAGATCATGTATTTGTCTGCTTGTACATCATATTCTCTAAATATATCATGTATTTGTCTGCTTGTACATCATATTCTCTAAGTATATCATGTATTTGTCTGCTTGTACATCATATTCTCTAAATAGATCATGTATTTGTCTGCTTGTACATCATATTCTCTAAATAGATCATGTATTTGTCTGCTTGTACATCATATCCATAAAATAATGATGTATTTGTCTGCTTGTACATCATATCCTCTAAATAGATCATGTATTTGTCTGCTTGTACATCATATTCTCTAAATAGATCATGTATTTGTCTGCTTGTACATCATATCCATAAAATAATCATGTATTTGTCTGCTTGTACATCATATTCTCTAAATAGATCATGTATTTGTCTGCTTGTACATCATATCCATAAAATAATCATGTATTTGTCTGCTTGTACATCATATTCTCTAAATAGATCATGTATTTGTCTGCTTGTACATCATATTCTCTAAATAGATCATGTATTTGTCTGCTTGTACATCATATCCTCTAAATAGATCATGTATTTGTCTGCTTGTACATCATATTCTCTAAATAGATCATGTATTTGTCTGCTTGTACATCATATCCTCTAAGTAGATCATGTATTTGTCTGCTTGTACATCATATTCTCTAAATAGATCATGTATTTGTCTGCTTGTACATCATATCCTCTAAATAGATCATGTATTTGTCTGCTTGTACATCATATCCATAAAATAATCATGTATTTGTCTGCTTGTACATCATATCCATAAAATAATGATGTATTTGTCTGCTTGTACATCATATTCTCTAAATATATCATGTATTTGTCTGCTTGTACATCATATTCTCTAAATAGATCAAGTATTTGTCTGCTTGTACATCATATCCTCTAAATATATCATGTATTTGTCTGCATGTACATCATATCCTATAACTAGATCATGTATTTGTCTGCTTGTACATCGTATCCTCTAAATAGATCATGTATTTGTCTGCTTGTACATCATATTCTCTAAATAGATCATGTATTTGTCTGCTTGTACATCGTATCCTCTAAATAGATCATGTATTGGTCTGCTTGTACATCATATTCTCTAAATAGATCATGTATTTGTCTGCTTGTACATCATATTCTCTAAATAGATCATGTATTTGTCTGCTTGTACATCATATCCATAAAATAATCATGTATTTGTCTGCTTGTACATCATATTCTCTAAATAGATCATGTATTTGTCTGCTTGTACATCATATTCTCTAAATAGATCATGTATTTGTCTGCTTGTACATCATATCCTCTAAATAGATCATGTATTTGTCTGCTTGTACATGATATTCTCTAAATAGATCATGTATTTGTCTGCTTGTACATCATATCCATAAAATAATCATGTATTTGTCTGCTTGTACATCATATTCTCTAAATAGATCATGTATTTGTCTGCTTGTACATCATATTCTCTAAATAGATCATGTATTTGTCTGCTTGTACATCATATCCATAAAATAATCATGTATTTGTCTGCTTGTACATCATATTCTCTAAATAGATCATGTATTTGTCTGCTTGTACATCGTATCCTCTAAATAGATCATGTATTGGTCTGCTTGTACATCATATTCTCTAAATAGATCATGTATTTGTCTGCTTGTACATCATATTCTCTAAATAGATCATGTATTTGTCTGCTTGTACATCATATCCATAAAATAATCATGTATTTGTCTGCTTGTACATCATATTCTCTAAATAGATCATGTATTTGTCTGCTTGTACATCATATTCTCTAAATAGATCATGTATTTGTCTGCTTGTACATCATATCCATAAAATAATCATGTATTTGTCTGCTTGTTCATCATATTCTCTAAATAGATCATGTATTTGTCTGCTTGTACATCATATCCTCTAAAATAATCATGTATTTGTCTGCTTGTACATCATATTCTCTAAATAGATCATGTATTTGTCTGCTTGTACATCATATTCTCTAAATAGATCATGTATTTGTCTGCTTGTACATCATATCCATAAAATAATCATGTATTTGTCTGCTTGTACATCATATTCTCTAAATAGATCATGTATTTGTCTGCTTGTACATCATATTCTCTAAATAGATCATGTATTTGTCTGCTTGTACATCATATCCATAAAATAATCATGTATTTGTCTGCTTGTACATCATATTCTCTAAATAGATCATGTATTTGTCTGCTTGTACATCATATTCTCTAAATAGATCATGTATTTGTCTGCTTGTACATCATATCCATAAAATAATCATGTATTTGTCTGCTTGTACATCATATTCTCTAAATAGATCATGTATTTGTCTGCTTGTACATCATATTCTCTAAATAGATCATGTATTTGTCTGCTTGTACATCATATCCATAAAATAATCATGTATTTGTCTGCTTGTTCATCATATTCTCTAAATAGATCATGTATTTGTCTGCTTGTACATCATATCCTCTAAAATAATCATGTATTTGTCTGCTTGTACATCATATTCTCTAAATAGATCATGTATTTGTCTGCTTGTACATCATATCCTCTAAATAGATCATGTATTTGTCTGCTTGTACATCATATTCTCTAAATAGATCATGTATTTGTCTGCTTGTACATCATATCCATAAAATAATCATGTATTTGTCTGCTTGTACATCATATTCTCTAAATAGATCATGTATTTGTCTGCTTGTACATCATATTCTCTAAATAGATCATGTATTTGTCTGCTTGTACATCATATCCATAAAATAATCATGTATTTGTCTGCTTGTACATCATATCCTCTAAATAGATCATGTATTTGTCTGCTTGTACATCATATCCTATAAATATATCATGTATTTGTCTGCTTGTACATCATATCCTCTAAATAGATCATGTATTTGTCTGCTTGTACTTCATATCCTCTAAATAGATCATGTATTTGTCTGCTTGTACATCATATCCATAAAATAATCATGTATTTGTCTGCTTGTACATCATATTCTCTAAATAGATCATGTATTTGTCTGCTTGTACATCATATTCTCTAAATAGATCATGTATTTGTCTGCTTGTACATCATATCCTCTAAAATAATCATGTATTTGTATGCTTGTACATCATATCCTCTAAATAGATCATGTATTTGTCTGCTTGTACATCATATTCTCTAAATAGATCATGTATTTGTCTGCTTGTACATCATATCCTCTAAATAGGTCATGTATTTGTCTGCTTGTACATCATATTCTCTAAATAGATCATGTATTTGTCTGCTTGTACATCATATCCTCTAAAATAATCATGTATTTGTCTGCTTGTACATCATATCCTCTAAATAGATCATGTATTTGTCTGCTTGTACATCATATTCTCTAAATAGATCATGTATTTGTCTGCTTGTACATCATATCCTCTAAATAGATCATGTATTTGTCTGCTTGTACATCATATCCATAAAATAATCATGTATTTGTCTGCTTGTACATCATATTCTCTAAATAGATCATGTATTTGTCTGCTTGTACATCATATTCTCTAAATAGATCATGTATTTGTCTGCTTGTACATCATATCCTCTAAATAGATCATGTATTTGTCTGCTTGTACATCATAACCTCTAAATATATCATGTATTTGTCTGCTTGTACATCATATTCTCTAAATAGATCATGTATTTGTCTGCTTGTACATCATATCCTCTAAATATATCATGTATTTGTCTGCTTGTACATCATATTCTCTAAATAGATCATGTATTTGTATGCTTGTACATCATATCCTCTAAATATATCATGTATTTGTCTGCTTGTACATTATATCCTATAACTAGATCATGTATTTGTCTGCTTGTACATCATATCCTCTAAAATAATCATGTATTTGTCTGCTTATACATCATATCCTCTAAATATATCATGTATTTGTCAGCTTGTACATTATATCCTATAACTAGATCATGTATTTGTCTGCTTGTACATCATATCCTCTAAAATAATCATGTATTTGTCTGCTTGTACATCATATTCTCTAAATAGATCATGTATTTGTCTGCTTGTACATCATATTCTCTAAATAGATCATGTATTTGTCTGCTTGTACATCATATCCTCTAAATATATCATGTATTTGTCTGCTTGTACATCATATTCTCTAAATAGATCATGTATTTGTCTGCTTGTACATCATATTCTCTAAATAGATCATGTATTTGTCTGCTTGTACATCATATCCTCTAAATATATCATGTATTTGTCTGCTTGTACATCATATTCTCTAAATAGATCATGTATTTGTCTGCTTGTACATCATATTCTCTAAATATATCATGTATTTGTCTGCTTGTACATCATATTCTCTAAATAGATCATGTATTTGTCTGCTTGTACATCATATCCTCTAAATATATCATGTATTTGTCTGCTTGTACATCATATTCTCTAAATATATCATGTATTTGTCTGCTTGTACATCATATTCTCTAAATAGATCATGTATTTGTCTGCTTGTACATCATATCCTGTAAATATATCATGTATTTGTCTGCTTGTACATCATATTCTCTAAATAGATCATGTATTTGTCTGCTTGTACATCATATTCTCTAAATATATCATGTATATGTCTGCTTGTACATCATATTCTCTAAATAGATCATGTATTTGTCTGCTTGTACATCATATCCTCTAAATATATCATGTATTTATGTGCTTGTACATCATATCCTCTAAATATATCATGTATTTGTCTGCTTGTACATCATATTCTCTAAATAGATCATGTATTTGTCTGCTTGTACATCATATCCTCTAAATATATCATGTATTTGTCTGCTTGTACATCATGTTCTCTAAATAGATCATGTATTTGTCTGCTTGTACATCATATTCTCTAAATATATCATGTATTTGTCTGCTTGTACATTATATCCTATAATTAGATCATGTATTTGTCTGCTTGTACATCATATCCTCTAAAATAATCATGTATTTGTCTGCTTGTACATCATATCCTCTAAATAGATCATGTATGTGTCTGCTTGTACATCATATCCTCTAAATATATCATGTATTTGTCTGCTTGTACATTATATCCTATAACTAGATCATGTATTTGTCTGCTTGTACATCATATCCTCTAAAATAATCATGTATTTGTCTGCTTGTACATCATATCCTCTAAATAGATCAAGTATTTGTCTGCTTGTACATTATATCCTATAACTAGATCATGTATTTGTCTGCTTGTATATCATATCCTCTACAATAATCATGTAATTGTCTGCTTGTACATTATATCCTCTAAATATATCATGTATTTGTCTGCTTGTACATTATATCCTATAACTAGATCATGTATTTGTCTGCTTGTACATCATATCCTCTAAATAGATCATGTATTTGTCTGCTTGTACATCATATCCTCTAAAATAATCATGTATTTGTCTGCTTGTACATCATATCCTCAAAATATATCATGTATTTGTCTGCTTGTACATTATATCCTATAACTAGATCATGTATTTGTCTGCTTGTACATCATATCCTCTAAAATAATCATGTATTTGTCTGCTTGTACATCATATCCTCTAAATATATCATGTATTTGTCTGCTTGTACATTATATCCTATAACTAGATCATGTATTTGTCTGCTTGTACATCATATCCTCTAAAATAATCAAGTATTTGTCTGCTTGTATATCATATCCTCTAAAATGATCATGTATTTGTCTACTTGTACATCATATCCTCTAAATATATCATGTATTTGTCTGCTTGTACATCATATCCTCTAAAATGATCATGTATTTGTCTGCTTGTACATCATATCCATAAAATAATCATGTATTTGTCTGCTTGTACATCATATGCTCTAAAATGATCATGTATTTGTCTGCTTGTACATCATATCCTCTAAATATATCATGTATTTGTCTGCTTGTACATCATATCCTCTAAATAGATCATGTATTTGTCTGCTTGTACATCATATCTATAAAATAATCATGTATTTGTCTGCTTGTACATCATATCCTCTAAATAGATCATGTATTTGTCTGCTTGTACATCATATCCATAAAATAATCATGTATTTGTCTGCTTGTACATCATATCCTCTAAAATGATCATGTATTTGTCTACTTGTACATCATATCCTCTAAATAGATCATGTATTTGTCTGCTTGTACATCATATTCTCTAAAAAGATCATGTATTTGTCTGCTTGTACATCATATTCTCTAAATAGATCATGTATTTGTCTGCTTGTACATCATATCCATAAAATAATCATGTATTTGTCTGCTTGTTCATCATATTCTCTAAATAGATCATGTATTTGTCTGCTTGTACATCATATCCTCTAAAATAATCATGTATTTGTCTGCTTGTACATCATATTCTCTAAATAGATCATGTATTTGTCTGCTTGTACATCATATTCTCTAAATAGATCATGTATTTGTCTGCTTGTACATCATATCCATAAAATAATCATGTATTTGTCTGCTTGTACATCATATTCTCTAAATAGATCATGTATTTGTCTGCTTGTACATCATATTCTCTAAATAGATCATGTATTTGTCTGCTTGTACATCATATCCATAAAATAATCATGTATTTGTCTGCTTGTACATCATATTCTCTAAATAGATCATGTATTTGTCTGCTTGTACATCATATTCTCTAAATAGATCATGTATTTGTCTGCTTGTACATCATATCCATAAAATAATCATGTATTTGTCTGCTTGTACATCATATTCTCTAAATAGATCATGTATTTGTCTGCTTGTACATCATATTCTCTAAATAGATCATGTATTTGTCTGCTTGTACATCATATCCATAAAATAATCATGTATTTGTCTGCTTGTTCATCATATTCTCTAAATAGATCATGTATTTGTCTGCTTGTACATCATATCCTCTAAAATAATCATGTATTTGTCTGCTTGTACATCATATTCTCTAAATAGATCATGTATTTGTCTGCTTGTACATCATATCCTCTAAATAGATCATGTATTTGTCTGCTTGTACATCATATTCTCTAAATAGATCATGTATTTGTCTGCTTGTACATCATATCCATAAAATAATCATGTATTTGTCTGCTTGTACATCATATTCTCTAAATAGATCATGTATTTGTCTGCTTGTACATCATATTCTCTAAATAGATCATGTATTTGTCTGCTTGTACATCATATCCATAAAATAATCATGTATTTGTCTGCTTGTACATCATATCCTCTAAATAGATCATGTATTTGTCTGCTTGTACATCATATCCTATAAATATATCATGTATTTGTCTGCTTGTACATCATATCCTCTAAATAGATCATGTATTTGTCTGCTTGTACTTCATATCCTCTAAATAGATCATGTATTTGTCTGCTTGTACATCATATCCATAAAATAATCATGTATTTGTCTGCTTGTACATCATATTCTCTAAATAGATCATGTATTTGTCTGCTTGTACATCATATTCTCTAAATAGATCATGTATTTGTCTGCTTGTACATCATATCCTCTAAAATAATCATGTATTTGTCTGCTTGTACATCATATCCTCTAAATAGATCATGTATTTGTCTGCTTGTACATCATATTCTCTAAATAGATCATGTATTTGTCTGCTTGTACATCATATCCTCTAAATAGATCATGTATTTGTCTGCTTGTACATCATATTCTCTAAATAGATCATGTATTTGTCTGCTTGTACATCATATCCTCTAAAATAATCATGTATTTGTCTGCTTGTACATCATATCCTCTAAATAGATCATGTATTTGTCTGCTTGTACATCATATTCTCTAAATAGATCATGTATTTGTCTGCTTGTACATCATATCCTCTAAATAGATCATGTATTTGTCTGCTTGTACATCATATCCATAAAATAATCATGTATTTGTCTGCTTGTACATCATATTCTCTAAATAGATCATGTATTTGTCTGCTTGTACATCATATTCTCTAAATAGATCATGTATTTGTCTGCTTGTACATCATATCCTCTAAATAGATCATGTATTTGTCTGCTTGTACATCATAACCTCTAAATATATCATGTATTTGTCTGCTTGTACATCATATTCTCTAAATAGATCATGTATTTGTCTGCTTGTACATCATATCCTCTAAATATATCATGTATTTGTCTGCTTGTACATCATATTCTCTAAATAGATCATGTATTTGTCTGCTTGTACATCATATCCTCTAAATATATCATGTATTTGTCTGCTTGTACATTATATCCTATAACTAGATCATGTATTTGTCTGCTTGTACATCATATCCTCTAAAATAATCATGTATTTGTCTGCTTATACATCATATCCTCTAAATATATCATGTATTTGTCTGCTTGTACATTATATCCTATAACTAGATCATGTATTTGTCTGCTTGTACATCATATCCTCTAAAATAATCATGTATTTGTCTGCTTGTACATCATATTCTCTAAATAGATCATGTATTTGTCTGCTTGTACATCATATTCTCTAAATAGATCATGTATTTGTCTGCTTGTACATCATATCCTCTAAATATATCATGTATTTGTCTGCTTGTACATCATATTCTCTAAATAGATCATGTATTTGTCTGCTTGTACATCATATTCTCTAAATAGATCATGTATTTGTCTGCTTGTACATCATATCCTCTAAATATATCATGTATTTGTCTGCTTGTACATCATATTCTCTAAATAGATCATGTATTTGTCTGCTTGTACATCATATTCTCTAAATATATCATGTATTTGTCTGCTTGTACATCATATTCTCTAAATAGATCATGTATTTGTCTGCTTGTACATCATATCCTCTAAATATATCATGTATTTGTCTGCTTGTACATCATATTCTCTAAATATATCATGTATTTGTCTGCTTGTACATCATATTCTCTAAATAGATCATGTATTTGTCTGCTTGTACATCATATCCTGTAAATATATCATGTATTTGTCTGCTTGTACATCATATTCTCTAAATAGATCATGTATTTGTCTGCTTGTACATCATATTCTCTAAATATATCATGTATTTGTCTGCTTGTACATCATATTCTCTAAATAGATCATGTATTTGTCTGCTTGTACATCATATCCTCTAAATATATCATGTATTTATGTGCTTGTACATCATATCCTCTAAATATATCATGTATTTGTCTGCTTGTACATCATATTCTCTAAATAGATCATGTATTTGTCTGCTTGTACATCATATCCTCTAAATATATCATGTATTTGTCTGCTTGTACATCATGTTCTCTAAATAGATCATGTATTTGTCTGCTTGTACATCATATTCTCTAAATATATCATGTATTTGTCTGCTTGTACATTATATCCTATAATTAGATCATGTATTTGTCTGCTTGTACATCATATCCTCTAAAATAATCATGTATTTGTCTGCTTGTACATCATATCCTCTAAATAGATCATGTATTTGTCTGCTTGTACATCATATCCTCTAAATATATCATGTATTTGTCTGCTTGTACATTATATCCTATAACTAGATCATGTATTTGTCTGCTTGTACATCATATCCTCTAAAATAATCATGTATTTGTCTGCTTGTACATCATATCCTCTAAATAGATCAAGTATTTGTCTGCTTGTACATTATATCCTATAACTAGATCATGTATTTGTCTGCTTGTATATCATATCCTCTACAATAATCATGTAATTGTCTGCTTGTACATTATATCCTCTAAATATATCATGTATTTGTCTGCTTGTACATTATATCCTATAACTAGATCATGTATTTGTCTGCTTGTACATCATATCCTCTAAATAGATCATGTATTTGTCTGCTTGTACATCATATCCTCTAAAATAATCATGTATTTGTCTGCTTGTACATCATATCCTCAAAATATATCATGTATTTGTCTGCTTGTACATTATATCCTATAACTAGATCATGTATTTGTCTGCTTGTACATCATATCCTCTAAAATAATCATGTATTTGTCTGCTTGTACATCATATCCTCTAAATATATCATGTATTTGTCTGCTTGTACATTATATCCTATAACTAGATCATGTATTTGTCTGCTTGTACATCATATCCTCTAAAATAATCAAGTATTTGTCTGCTTGTATATCATATCCTCTAAAATGATCATGTATTTGTCTACTTGTACATCATATCCTCTAAATATATCATGTATTTGTCTGCTTGTACATCATATCCTCTAAAATGATCATGTATTTGTCTGCTTGTACATCATATCCATAAAATAATCATGTATTTGTCTGCTTGTACATCATATGCTCTAAAATGATCATGTATTTGTCTGCTTGTACATCATATCCTCTAAATATATCATGTATTTGTCTGCTTGTACATCATATCCTCTAAATAGATCATGTATTTGTCTGCTTGTACATCATATCTATAAAATAATCATGTATTTGTCTGCTTGTACATCATATCCTCTAAATAGATCATGTATTTGTCTGCTTGTACATCATATCCATAAAATAATCATGTATTTGTCTGCTTGTACATCATATCCTCTAAAATGATCATGTATTTGTCTACTTGTACATCATATCCTCTAAATAGATCATGTATTTGTCTGCTTGTACATCATATCCTCTAAAATGATCATGTATTTGTCTGCTTGTACATCATATCCTCTAAATATATCATGTATTTGTCTGCTTGTACATCATATCCTCTAAATAGATCATGTATTTGTCTGCTTGTACATCATATCCATAAAATAATCATGTATTTGTCTGCTTGTACATCATATCCTCTAAATATATCATGTATTTGTCTGCTTGTACATCATATCCTCTAAATAGATCATGTATTTGTCTGCTTGTACATCATATCCTCTAAATATATCATGTATTTGTCTGCTTGTACATCATATTCTCTAAATATATCATGTATTTGTCTGCTTGTACATCATATCCTCTAAATATATCATGTATTTGTCTGCTTGTACATCATATTCTCTAAATAGATCATGTATTTGTCTGCTTGTACATCATATCCTATAACTAGATCATGTATTTGTCTGCTTGTACATCATATCCTCTAAATATATCATGTATTTGTCTGCTTGAACATCATATTCTCTAAATATATCATGTATTTGTCTGCTTGTACATCATATTCTCTAAATAGATCATGTATTTGTCTGCTTGTACATCATATCCTCTAAATATATCATGTATTTGTCTGCTTGTACATCATATTCTCTAAATAGATCATGTATTTGTCTGCTTGTACATCATATCCTCTAAATATATCATGTATTTGTCTGCTTGTACATTATATCCTATAACTAGATCATGTATTTGTCTGCTTGTACATCATATCCTCTAAAATAATCATGTATTTGTCTGCTTATACATCATATCCTCTAAATATATCATGTATTTGTCTGCTTGTACATTATATCCTATAACTAGATCATGTATTTGTCTGCTTGTACATCATATCCTCTAAAATAATCATGTATTTGTCTGCTTGTACATCATATTCTCTAAATAGATCATGTATTTGTCTGCTTGTACATCATATTCTCTAAATAGATCATGTATTTGTCTGCTTGTACATCATATCCTCTAAATATATCATGTATTTGTCTGCTTGTACATCATATTCTCTAAATATATCATGTATTTGTCTGCTTGTACATCATATTCTCTAAATATATCATGTATTTGTCTGCTTGTACATCATATTCTCTAAATAGATCATGTATTTGTCTGCTTGTACATCATATCCTCTAAATATATCATGTATTTGTCTGCTTGTACATCATATTCTCTAAATATATCATGTATTTGTCTGCTTGTACATCATATTCTCTAAATAGATCATGTATTTGTCTGCTTGTACATCATATCCTCTAAATATATCATGTATTTGTCTGCTTGTACATCATATTCTCTAAATAGATCATGTATTTGTCTGCTTGTACATCATATTCTCTAAATAGATCATGTATTTGTCTGCTTGTACATCATATCCTCTAAATATATCATGTATTTATGTGCTTGTACATCATATCCTCTAAATATATCATGTATTTGTCTGCTTGTACATCATATTCTCTAAATAGATCATGTATTTGTCTGCTTGTACATCATATCCTCTAAATATATCATGTATTTGTCTGCTTGTACATCATGTTCTCTAAATAGATCATGTATTTGTCTGCTTGTACATCATATTCTATAAATATATCATGTATTTGTCTGCTTGTACATTATATCCTATAATTAGATCATGTATTTGTCTGCTTGTACATCATATCCTCTAAAATAATCATGTATTTGTCTGCTTGTACATCATATCCTCTAAATAGATCATGTATTTGTCTGCTTGTACATCATATCCTCTAAATATATCATGTATTTGTCTGCTTGTACATTATATCCTATAACTAGATCATGTATTTGTCTGCTTGTACATCATATCCTCTAAAATAATCATGTATTTGTCTGCTTGTACATCATATCCTCTAAATAGATCAAGTATTTGTCTGCTTGTACATTATATCCTATAACTAGATCATGTATTTGTCTGCTTGTATATCATATCCTCTACAATAATCATGTAATTGTCTGCTTGTACATTATATCCTCTAAATATATCATGTATTTGTCTGCTTGTACATTATATCCTATAACTAGATCATGTATTTGTCTGCTTGTACATCATATCCTCTAAATAGATCATGTATTTGTCTGCTTGTACATCATATCCTCTAAAATAATCATGTATTTGTCTGCTTGTACATCATATCCTCAAAATATATCATGTATTTGTCTGCTTGTACATTATATCCTATAACTAGATCATGTATTTGTCTGCTTGTACATCATATCCTCTAAAATAATCATGTATTTGTCTGCTTGTACATCATATCCTCTAAATATATCATGTATTTGTCTGCTTGTACATTATATCCTATAACTAGATCATGTATTTGTCTGCTTGTACATCATATCCTCTAAAATAATCAAGTATTTGTCTGCTTGTATATCATATCCTCTAAAATGATCATGTATTTGTCTACTTGTACATCATATCCTCTAAATATATCATGTATTTGTCTGCTTGTACATCATATCCTCTAAAATGATCATGTATTTGTCTGCTTGTACATCATATCCATAAAATAATCATGTATTTGTCTGCTTGTACATCATATCCTCTAAAATGATCATGTATTTGTCTGCTTGTACATCATATCCTCTAAATATATCATGTATTTGTCTGCTTGTACATCATATCCTCTAAATAGATCATGAATTTGTCTGCTTGTACATCATATCTATAAAATAATCATGTATTTGTCTGTTTGTACATCATATCCTCTAAATAGATCATGTATTTGTCTGCTTGTACATCATATCCATAAAATAATCATGTATTTGTCTGCTTGTACATCATATCCTCTAAAATGATCATGTATTTGTCTACTTGTACATCATATCCTCTAAATAGATCATGTATTTGTCTGCTTGTACATCATATCCTCTAAAATGATCATGTATTTGTCTGCTTGTACATCATATCCTCTAAATATATCATGTATTTGTCTGCTTGTACATCATATCCTCTAAATAGATCATGTATTTGTCTGCTTGTACATCATATCCATAAAATAATCATGTATTTGTCTGCTTGTACATCATATCCTCTAAATATATCATGTATTTGTCTGCTTGTACATCATATCCTCTAAATAGATCATGTATTTGTCTGCTTGTACATCATATCCTCTAAATATATCATGTATTTGTCTGCTTGTACATCATATTCTCTAAATATATCATGTATTTGTCTGCTTGTACATCATATCCTCTAAATATATCATGTATTTGTCTGCTTGTACATCATATTCTCTAAATAGATCATGTATTTGTCTGCTTGTACATCATATCCTATAACTAGATCATGTATTTGTCTGCTTGTACATCATATCCTCTAAATATATCATGTATTTGTCTGCTTGAACATCATATTCTCTAAATATATCATGTATTTGTCTGCTTGTACATCATATCCTCTAAATAAATCATGTATTTGTCTGCTTGTACATCATATTCTCTAAATAGATCATGTATTTGTCTGCTTGTACATCATATCCTCTAAATATATCATGTATTTGTCTGCTTGTACATCATATTCTCTAAATAGATCATGTATTTGTCTGCTTGTACATCATATCCTCTAAATATATCATGTATTTGTCTGCTTGTACATCATATCCTCTAAAATGATCATGTATTTGTCTGCTTGTACATCATATCCTCTAAATATATCATGTATTTGTCTGCTTGTACATCATATTCTCTAAATATATCATGTATTTGTCTGCTTGTACATCATATCCTCTAAATAGATCATGTATTTGTCTGCTTGTACATCATATTCTCTAAAATAATCATGTATTTGTCTACTTGTACATCATATCCTCTAAAAAAATCATATATTTGTCTGCTTGTACATCATATCCTCTAAAATTATCATGTATTTGTCTGCTTGTACATCATATTCTCTAAAATTATCATGTATTTGACTGCTTGTAAATCATATCCTCTAAAATAATCATGTATTTGACTGCTTGTACATCATATCCTCCAAATAGATCATGTATTTGTCTGCTTGTACATCATATCCTCTAAAAAAATCATGTATTTGTCTGCTTGTACATCATATCCTCTAAAATAATCATGTATTTGTCTGCTTGTACATCATATCCTCTAAATAGATCATGTATTTGTCTGCTTGTACATTATATCCTATTACTAGATCATGTATGTGTCTGCTTGTACATCATATCCTCTAAAATAATCATGTATTTGTCTGCTTGTACATCATATCCTCTAAATAGATCATGTATTTGTCTGCTTGTACATCATATCCTCTAAAATAATCATGTATTTGTCTGCTTGTACATCATATCCTCTAAAATAATCATGTATTTGTCTGCTTGTACATCATATCCTCTAAATAGATCATGTATTTGTCTGCTTGTACATTATATCCTATAACTAGATCATGTATGTGTCTGCTTGTACATCATATCCTCTAAAATAATCATGTATTTGTCTGCTTGTACATCATATCCTCTAAATATATCATGTATTTGTCTGCTTGTACATTATATCCTATAACTAGATCATGTATTAGTCTGCTTGTACATCATATCCTCTAAATATATCATGTATTTGTCTGCTTGTACATCATATCCTCTAAATATATCATGTATTTGTCTGCTTGTACATTATATCCTATAACTAGATCATGTATTTGTCTGCTTGTACATCATTTCCTCTAAAATAATCATGTATTTGTCTGCTTGTACATCATATCCTCTAAATATATCATGTATTTGTCTGCTTGTACATTATATCCTATAACTAGATCATGTATTTGTCTGCTTGTACATCATATCCTCTAAAATAATCAAGTATTTGTCTGCTTGTATATCATATCCTCTTAAATGATCATGTATTTTTCTGCTTGTACATCATATCCTCTAAATATATCATGTATTTGTCTGCTTGTACATCATATCCTCTAAATATATCATGTATTTGTCTGCTTGTACATCATATCCTATAACTAGATCATGTATTTGTCTGCTTGTACATCATATCCTCTAAAATAATCATGTATTTGTCTGCTTGTACATCATATCCTCTAAAATAATCATGTATTTGTCTGCTTGTACATCATATCCTCTAAATATATCATGTATTTGTCTGCTTGTACATCATATCCTATAACTAGATCATGTATTTGTCTGCTTGTACATCATATCCTCTAAATATATCATGTATTTGTCTGCTTGTACATCATATCCTCTAAATATATCATGTATTTGTCTGCTTGTACATCATATCCTCTAAAATAATCATGTATTTGTCTGCTTGTACATCATATCCTCTTAATATATCATGTATTTGTCTGCTTGTACATCATATCCTATAACTAGATCATGTATTTGTCTGCTTGTACATCATATCCTCTAAATATATCATGTATTTGTCTGCTTGTACATCATATCCTCTAAATATATCATGTATTTGTCTGCTTGTACATCATATCCTCTAAAATAATCATGTATTTGTCTGCTTGTACATCATATCCTCTAAATAGATCATGTATTTGTCTGCTTGTACATCATATCCTCTAAAATGATCATGTATTTGTCTGTTTGTACATCATATCCTATAACTAGATCATGTATTTGTCTGCTTGTACATCATATCCTCTAAATATATCATGTATTTGTCTGCTTGTACATCATATCCTCTAAATATATCATGTATTTGTCTGCTTGTACATCATATCCTCTAAAATAATCATGTATTTGTCTGCTTGTACATCATATCCTCTAAATAGATCATGTATTTGTCTGCTTGTACATCATATCCTATAACTAGATCATGTATTTGTCTGCTTGTACATCATATCCTCTAAAATAATCATGTATTTGTCTGCTTGTACATCATATCCTCTAAATACATCATGTATTTGTCTGCTTGTACATCATATCCTATAACTAGATCATGTATTTGTCTGCTTGTACATCATATCCTCTAAATATATCATGTATTTGACTGCTTGTACATCATATCCTATAACTAGATCATGTATTTGTCTGCTTGTACATCATATCCTCTAAATATATCATGTATTTGTCTGCTTGTACATCATATCCTCTAAATATATCATGTATTTGTCTGCTTGTACATCATATCCTATAACTAGATCATGTATTTGTCTGCTTGTACATCATATCCTCTAAAATAATCATGTATTTGTCTGCTTGTACATCATATCCTCTAAAATAATCATGTATTTGTCTGCTTGTACATCATATCCTCTAAATATATCATGTATTTGTCTGCTTGTACATCATATCCTATAACTAGATAATGTATTTGTCTGCTTGTACATCATATCCTCTAAATATATCATGTATTTGTCTGCTTGTACATCATATCCTCTAAATATATCATGTATTTGTCTGCTTGTACCTCATATCCTCTAAAATAATCATGTATTTCTCTGCTTGTACATCATATCCTCTAAATATATCATGTATTTGTCTGCTTGTACATCATATCCTCTAAAATGATCATGTATTTGTCTGCTTGTACATCATATCCTATAACTAGATCATTTATTTGTCTGCTTGTACATCATATCCTCTAAATATATCATGTATTTGTCTGCTTGTACATCATATCCTCTAAATATATCATGTATTTGTCTGCTTGTACATCATATCCTCTAAAATAATCATGTATTTGTCTGCTTGTACATCATATCCTCTAAATAGATCATGTATTTGTCTGCTTGTACATCATATCCTATAACTAGATCATGTATTTGTCTGCTTGTACATCATATCCTCTAAAATAATCATGTATTTGTCTGCTTGTACATCATATCCTCTAAATACATCATGTATTTGTCTGCTTGTACATCATATCCTATAACTAGATCATGTATTTGTCTGCTTGTACATCATATCCTCTAAAATAATCATGTATTTGTCTGCTTGTACATCATATCCTCTAAATATATCATGCATTTGTCTGCTTGTACATCATATTCTCTAAATATATCATGTATTTGTCTGCTTGTACATCATATTCTCTAAATAGATCATGTATTTGTCTACTTGTACATAATATCCTCTAAATAGATCATGTATTTGTCTGCTTGTACATCATATCCTCTAAATATATCATGTATTTGTCTGCTTGTACATCATATTCTCTAAATAGATCATGTATTTGTCTGCTTGTACATCGTAACCTCTAAATATATCATGTATTTGTCTGCTTGTACATCATATCCTCTAAATATATCATGTATTTGTCTGCTTGTACATCATATCCTCTAAATATATCATGTATTTGTCTGCTTGTACATCATATCCTATAACTAGATCATGTGTTTGTCTGCTTGTACATCATATCCTCTAAAATAATCATGTATTTGTCTGCTTGTACATCATATCCTCTAAATATATCATGTATTTGTCTGCTTGTACATCATATCCTATAACTAGATCATGTATTTGACTGCTTGTACATCATATCCTCTAAATATATCATGTATTTGTCTGCTTGTACATCATATCCTCTAAATAATCATGTATTTGTCTGCTTGTACATCATATCCTCTAAAATAATCATGTATTTGTCTGCTTGTACATCATATCCTCTAAATAATCATGTATTTGTCTGCTTGTACATCTTATCCTCTAAAATAATCATGTATTTGTCTGCTTGTACATCATATCCTCTAAAATAATCATGTATTTGTCTGCTTGTACATCATATCCTCTAAATATATCATGTATTTGTCTACTTGTACATAATATCCTCTAAATAGATCATGTATTTGTCTGCTTGTACATTATATCCTCTAAATATATCATGTATTTGTCTGCTTGTACATCTTATCCTCTAAAATAATCATGTATTTGTCTGCTTGTACATCATATCCTCTAAAATAATCATGTATTTGTCTGCTTGTACATCATATTCTCTAAATAGATCATGTATTTGTCTGCTTGTACTTCATATCCTCTAAATATATCATGTATTTGTCTACTTGTACATAATATCCTCTAAATAGATCATGTATTTTTCTACTTGTACATAATATCCTCTAAATAGATCATGTATTTGTCTGCTTGTACATCATATCCTCTAAATATATCATGTATTTGTCTACTTGTACATAATATCCTCTAAATAGATCATGTATTTGTCTGCTTGTACATTATATCCTCTAAATATATCATGTATTTGTCTGCTTGTACATCTTATCCTCTAAAATAATCATGTATTTGTCTGCTTGTACATCATATCCTCTAAATATATCATGTATTTGTCTACTTGTACATAACATCGTCTAAATAGATCATGTATTTGTCTGCTTGTACATTATATCCTCTAAATATATCATGTATTTGTCTGCTTGTACATCTTATCCTCTAAAATAATCATGTATTTGTCTGCTTGTACATCATATCCTCTAAAATAATCATGTATTTGTCTGCTTGTACATCATATCCTCTAAATAGATCATGTATTTGTCTGCTTGTACATCATATTCTCTAAATAGATCATGTATTTGTCTGCTTGTACATCATATCCTCTAAAATAATCATGTATTTGTCTGCTTGTACATCATATCCTCAAAATATATCATGTATTTATCTGCTTGTACATCATATCCTCTAAAATGATCATGTATTTGTCTGCTTGTACATCATATCCTCTAAATAGATCATGTATTTGTCTGCTTGTACATCATATCCTCTAAATAGATCATGTATTTGTCTGCTTGTACATCTTATCCTCTAAAATAATCATGTATTTGTCTGCTTGTACATCATATCCTCTAAAATAATCATGTATTTGTCTGCTTGTACATCATATCCTCTAAATAGATCATGTATTTATCTGCTTGTACCTCATATCCTCTAAAATAATCATGTATTTGTCTGCTTGTACATCATATCCTATAACTAGATCATGTATTTGTCTGCTTGTACATCATATCCTCTAAATATATCATGTATTTATCTGCTTGTACATCATATCCTCTAAAATGATCATGTATTTGTCTGCTTGTACATCATATCCTCTAAATAGATCATGTATTTGTCTGCTTGTACATCATATCGTCTAAATAGATCATGTATTTGTCTGCTTGTACATCTTATCCTCTAAAATAATCATGTATTTGTCTGCTTGTACATCATATCCTCTAAAATAATCATGTATTTGTCTGCTTGTACATCATATCCTCTAAATATATCATGTATTTGTCTGCTTGTACATCATATCCTCTAAATAGATCATGTATTTGTCTGCTTGTACATCATATCCTCTAAATAGATCATGTATTTGTCTGCTTGTACATCATATCCTCTAAATAGATCATGTATTTGTCTGCTTATACATTATATCCTATAACTAGATCATGTATTTGTCTGCTTGTACATCATATCCTCTAAAACAATCATGTATTTATCTGCTTATACATCAGATCCTCTAAAAAAATCATGTATTTGAATGATTATACATCATATCCTCTAAAACAATCATGTATTTATCTGCTTGTACATCATATCCTCTAAAATAATCATTTATTTGAATGATTATACATCATATCCTCTAAAGCAATCATGTATTTATCTGCTTGAACATCCTATCCTCTAAAATAATCATGCATTTGTCTGCTTGTACATCGTATCCTCTAAAACAATCATGTATTTGAATGATTGTACATCATATCCTCTAAAAATAATCATTTATTTGAATGATTATACATCATATCCTCTAAAACAATCATGTATTTATCTGCTTGAACATCCTATCCTCTAAAATAATCATGTATTTGTCTGCTTGTACATCGTATCCTCTAAAACAATCATGTATTTATCTGCTTGTACATCATATCCTCTCAAAAATGATCAAGTATTTGTCTGCATGTACATCATATTCTCTAAAACAATCATGTATTTGAATGATTGTACATCATATCCTCTAAAAATAATCATGTATTTGTCTGCATGTACATCATATTCTCTAAAACAATCATGTATTTATCTGCTTGTACATCCTATCCTCTAAAAAAATCATGTATTTGAATGATTGTACATCATATCCTCTAAAATAATCAAGTATTTGCCTGCTTGTACATCATATCCTCTAACATAATCATGTATTTGTCTGCTTGTTCATCATATCCTCTAACATAATCATGCATTTATCTGCTTGTACATCATGTCTTCTAAAATTGATCATGTATTTGTTTACTTGTACATCATATTCTCTACGTAGATCATTTATTTGTCTGCATGTACATCATATTCTCTAAGTAGATCATGTATTTGTCTGCTTGTACATCATATTCTCTAAGTAGATCATGTATTTGTCTGCTTGTACATCATATCCTATAACTAGATCATGTATTTGTCTGCTTGTACATCATATTCTCTAAGTAGATCATGTATTTGTCTGCTTGTACATCATATTCTCTAAGTAGATCATGTATTTGTCTGCTTGTACATCATATTCTCTAAGTAGATCATGTATTTGTCTACTTGTACATCATATCCTCTAAGTAGATCATGTATTTGTCTGCTTGTACATCATATTCTCTAAATAGATCATGTATTTGTCTGCTTGTACATCATATTCTCTAAGTATATCATGTATTTGTCTGCTTGTACATCATATTCTCTAAGTATATCATGTATTTATCTGCTTGCACGTCATATCCTCTATGTTTATGTTTCCACATTTTCGGGGTTGGTTATAGTAGACTATTCATTGTTGGTAGCTCTATCAGCGTTTTGGATATTAATTGTGTGTTGTTAGGTGTTCTTTGATAGTATATAGTACTAGTGTCACGTAGTAGATAAGAATGACTAATAGTAAATAACGTGTTATTTTTTTAACAAACAGGTGTATTGATGTTAAAGCATGGATGCTTTTAAGGGTATAACTGAGTTTGTGATAGAAAACAACCTGGTAATGGTAATTTTAAATGGTCAGTTATATTAGATATCTAATTGTGGAATAGTATAGCACTAAATAATGGTATCTTCTAATTAAGTATTAAAGAAAAAAAAACATCCAAACAAAAACACTTGAACATGACAATACGATTGATTCGGCCACTGATGTTTAGGCAAGAATTGGTAATTCATAGTTAAATAAGAGTATATATTGACAAATTTATGAAAATTCTCTGCCTAGAGGAAGTTTATATTCGGGAAGTTTTTAAGGTCAGAATCAAGACTGTGCATTTAATTTACTACTAAAACATGATCTGAATATGTAATAAATAATGATAGAGAATCATTTAGTTATTTGTAATGGTGTTTACAAAATAAATGTTACTGTCAAGCTCAAGCTTAAAATACTGAATTTCAAACATTAGGAGGATGGATGGATGGATGCATATCTCTCTCTCTCTCTCTCTCTCTCTCTCTCTCTGCCTCCTTGTCTGATGACTTACCCATCGACATATCCAACATGGTTTAACAGCGCTCAAAAGATAATGGATAGCTTATTATATTGCATCGTTGGTAATTACTGAGTTTTCTACCTTTTGTAATGAATGTCGCTTAAAATCCGCTATTGTATTTACTCTATATTTATTTGTAGGACTGATTGACAGATGCATTTAAGCGACAGATATATTGACTAAGGCAAAAGTTTAATGGACTTTTAGGACGTGCTTATTGCATTGGATATATTTAAGCCCATCTGAATTCAACTTGACTTTATATTAGTCAGAAGTTTTCGAAGGCCAGACACTTGATGTCATTGTGTTTAATTTTGTGCGTAATCTTCTTGTCGCCTCAGCATTTTTGTCTTGAAAAGAAAGAGTACGTATTTCATTAATCGCAGCTAACCGAGAACCAAACGATAAAATAACATTTTGCCACATTGCTCGAATTACAAAGTCAGCAAGTTAACATTGGATTTTATTACATTGTCTCCTAAATTTATTTGCGCATTAACAAAAGGTTAATTGTCAGTAATTTTGGTGTCGCGAATTCTATGTACCATCAAGGAATTATACTATTCCTGATAGATGACTGCATGTGTAATCACATTGTGAAGAATGTGAGTATTGAAGTAACTGAATATTTATATAAAAGCGTTCACTAACAAATAATTGCAATGGTAGTAGCTTGTAGAGGAAAGTAATGTTTCGATTGGTCAGAATGTTATCACGTGATCAAAATGAATTGCGTTCATTTCAGGATGAACTGTTAGGAGAACTACTTTTCTAAAAATACCCACGTCTATAAATAGAGTCACGTGTATAGCAGAAGATAAACAATGCTAGTGAAGGCAGACACGAAGTAAATATTAAAGGAAAAGAACCATTTTTACAATGTTTAAAACAATAATTGAATAAATTTAGTTTGAAAGATTAAAGAAAAATATATTTTTCATCTTTCAAGAATAAAATCATTCACTGTTTGATGAAATTTGTGAAAAAAGTATGGATAAAAAATGTTTCAAGTGCGCTTGGTCAAGGTCACACGTATTGTGGCTGTCAAAATGTCAGAATTTGGAGATTTTTCGATAACTTTGCCTAATCAAATAGATTTCACGGATGGTGATGTTGAAAATTTTGATCCATCGATATTTGACGAGCCCTTTGAATTCGAAGAAGAGTTACAAACCAATTTAATATTTAGTTTGAATCACAGGCACTTGATTCTGAGTAAATTCATGTTAACACTCACCAAATAACACATGAATTTACTCAGAATCAAGTTCCTGTGGTTTGAATGAACCAACACCATTCACAGTTGATGAACAGGATGACCACAAAGCAAAAGTTAAATGGCTCAAATCACTAAACGAAGAAGATCTAGTAAAAATCTCAGAACAGCGCTACTCTAAATCTACAAAGAAAAATACTAAATGGGGCTAAAACACCTTCACAGTTAATTTATATATTCATTCAATAATTATGATAAATTAACTATAACAGTAACAATAACCAGTATACTGGACTGTTCATTAATGTAAGATTAAATAATATTACTTTATTTTCTTAAATTATAAAAATGAGATTTAAAATAGTATTAAATTTTAAAAATAAAAATGAGATTTAAATTACTTTGAAGTGAATAAAATGTAGTTTATCTTCAAACTAATATTTGTGAAAGCTTAAAAAATGTAAAAAATTTGTTGCATAAAAAAAATTAAGGAAATATGCATGAATGATTCATCCCAAAGATCTAAATATTTTAAATGTTAAAAATAGTTATTATCAAGCAAAAAAACATGAATTTCAGAATGGTGAAAAGAAAAGAATATGGAGGTAGATCTGATGACAGTTGTGTCTGGACATTTGGGCCAAATGTTATCCATATTTCATGCCGAATCAGCCCCAAAGGTCACCAGAGCACGAAAGTGGATGCTCCCTGAAGACCAAGCTTAGGAATATCATAAAAACACCTTAAAAAATGTCAGGGCTGCTATTAATCGCCACATTCAGGTTGAATGTGCTCGTTCCATTAATATTGTTACAGACCCTGAGTTTAAAAAAGCAAATAACATGTTAAATTGAAAATTAAAACTAAACACAAAACACAACACAAACCAATTATTCCTCCATCAGACATGTATGCAATCAATCAATACCTGATGCAAGATAATCCTATCACACTCAGATACAGGGTTTGGTTATACCTCTCCATCCACTATGTTACACGTGGATTAGAATTCCACAGCCAATTGACACCTACCAGTCTTGAAATCAGATTTGATGAAACTGGGGCTGAATATGTCATTTTGATCCATCAAACTATGCAAAAAAATCATCAGGGAGACTTAAATGCTAAGAAGGAAAATTCTGACAAAAGAATGTATGCAACTGGTGGTCAAAACTGCCCAGTCAGGTCA
This sequence comes from Unio delphinus, assembly GCA_029339505.1. Taxonomy (NCBI): domain Eukaryota; kingdom Metazoa; phylum Mollusca; class Bivalvia; order Unionida; family Unionidae; genus Unio; species Unio delphinus. The sequence continues at coordinate 3,631,987 of JAQISU010000011.1, forward strand.
GTAAAATACTATCTTACAAGGCCCAGCACACAACATAAACAACAAATGAGTAACATTCTTTCAAATGTATGTGCAAATGTAGCATTGTCTGCTCAAGACTCTTCCACAGTACTATCTCATGCAACAGTAAATGTTCAAATGACCCCAACAAACTCGAGCAGTACGACTCAAGAAAGTGTTCAAGAAACCCATACAAACACAAGTAGTACAAACCAAGTAAATATTACTGAATCTGTTCAAAATCCCCTACAAGAACTTTCACATAATACAATGAACTCTATGACAGGTTTCATTACACAATCTACCTGTCATTTCAATAACTGCACCTTCCAGTTTAGTTCAAACTGAAACAAATAAGTGCAAACAAATTAAGGAAATATATGATTTTCAAGTAAATTGCCAATGTAAACTATCCTTACTAACATGTTATTTGCTTTTTTAAAAGTAGTAAATACATTAATGTGTCATACAGTTTTTCATTACTTTTCTCTACCAGCTACTTGGATTGCAAGTATGTTATTTTCAAGTAAAGTGTCCATGTAACCTATCAATACTAACATGTAATTTGCTTTTTTAAAAATAGTAAATACATAAATATGTCATACTGTTTTTCATTACTTTTCTCTACCAGCTACTTGGATTGCAAGTATGTGATTTTCAAGTAAATTTTCAAGTAAAATTATTATGCTGTATTGTCATTATTATTGTACTACTAAGTATAATTCAAATAGTGTGTCTGCAGAACTATCTCATGCAACTGTAAATGTTCAAATGATCAATACTTACATGTTATTTGCTTTTTTTTTAAAATAGTAAATACATGAATTACAATTATTATGCTGTATTGTCATTATTATTGCACTACTCAGTTTAATTCAAAAAGTGTGTCAACAATAAACACAAATTTCATAAATTAAATTGTCTTACTGTTTTTAAATCTGTCATTTTGTGTGTCAGTCTGATCACTTTCTACACTGATGTCACAAATTTGATGAGAGGAATCTGGTTATGAACCATTGTCACAAAACAACTCATGGAATAATTAGAGGGATAAAATAAGTACTTAATTATTTTAGAACTGTGGGTGTATGTGTATGTTAGAGCCAATAAAACTGATCACATACTTTCTATAACCAAACTTCATACACCTACATGTATTAGTACAGCCTGTTTATAACACGAAAATAGGTTTTAAAGAACGAAATCAGATTACTCACTTGTCATAACATTGATGAATATGCCAAATCACATTAAGTCAATCTAAAATAAGCAGACATCCTTATATCCATGACATCGTGACTTAAAATATTGAGCTTCAACTTTAAATACACGTGTTCAATATGATAGAATATTAAAAATGTTCAAATTCCTTTGGGTTCCATTGGATGACGGACTTACAAGCAGTACAATCCCAAGAGCTATAAATAGCTACGTAACAGAAACCCAACAAAAGTATTACTACGCACAATTATGATTATATTTTTTATGATGAAAAATGAAAAGAACATAATAATACATTGCAATTTCAATTATAAGAGTTTAACGTTGTTTTTTCTGCGCTCATCGTGGTATGAACTGTCAGTTGCCAACTCACACAGCTTACATAACGCCCTTCGAGCGTTATTTGCTGTGTGAGTCGGCAACTGACAGTTCATACCACGATGAACGCAGAAAAAACAACGTTAAACTCTTAAGAATTGTTTGCGTAAATGGCATATGATGGCATTTAAAATATTACATACATATTATTCATTTAACATATTGCACACATGTTGTTTCTATATATTTTAATAAGAAAACATTTATGTTAGAAAATTATGAATTTCTAAAAAAAAAGATAACAATTTCTGAATACTTTTGTTAAAGAATAGTTTTTTCCTATATGTTCTTACTTTCGGATTAAATTTAAGTCGCAATATTTTGCCCGTATTGAAAGGCTTGTATCTATTTTGTTAAACTAAGAACTATTTGATGGTACGCTATTCCACCCACGTGTATGTATACGCAAGGCATAGAGTTGTAATTCTTCACTTGTCATTCATCAGACATTGTGTTTTAAGAAACGATATAGTTGGCCCTGGAAAATATAGTCATAGGTAACCCAACGACCTCACCCCCTCTCTCGCCAGTGAAATGCGTCATGTAAAAGTTTGAATCAAATTTTTTTCCCTCTCTACTGCTAAATGACCACGTTGGAAAATATATAACCATATTTTGTTTGATTATGGCTCGGTTATGTTGGAAAAGGATACATGATGTATGAAGGCACCAGTGAAATAAGTACAGACTTAAGAACAGATAATAAGACAAACAAACGCTTATCAAATTGTATCATGATCTCAGCAAATAGTCAATGATCATCATGAACAATATTTTATATGATACTAACTTTCATGTATTTGTATCTAATAACTGATCCGATTCCAAGAATAAATTGCGGATCTCGACGATAAGATCAATTGATTCGTCCTCAGATACAAAATTATTTGTGGGATTTACATATTGGGTTGCTTGTTGATTATATATTATTCATAATCAGACGCTTTTAATTACAGGAAGGAGTAATTATCAGAGGGGTTGGTAATTAACATTCATTTGACATGCCATATTTGTAGTTACGTCATGTTTATAGTTTGGTTCAATTTTAGTGATTATATGTTAATTATGGGAGTCTTTGTTGTGAAGATATTTTTCAGGCTCAGTAATTAGCCATTTTAGCAAACGCCATAAAATACATTATTCAAGAGACTTTGTGATAATATGGAATAGCTTCGTAACACGGATCCTACTTAATTTCTTAACCTAAGAAATTTCTGGGGTATTTTAAGTATACATGTATAGTAATTTAGTAATTTGAAATAGAAATAATACACCTTAATGCAGGTATTTGGGTTGTGTTATGCATTGCAAGGTGTGAAGTAAAAATGTTAGGCTTGGACACGTGGTCGTTAGGTTTTTAGAAACAAACTATTTGGAGTATTCACGCACGTTTAAGAACCTTCGACAAAGACTATTGTCTGCATGGCATTGGAAATAAGGGAAACCAATTAGCCATAATATATAATTGTGCGAGTGTATAATTCACTCCGCTGATATAGCCACTTGTTTATAACAGTTAAGTATTTACATGACAGTTGCTAATCATAAAACTCATAATGCCACATTTAGGATTTGTTGTTTTAAACTCAAACTGATATAACTAACTCCAGGTCATTAATTCCTCTTTGAACTTCTAATACAGACATTTCCAGATGATATTGGATATTGTCAGGAGAGAAGATCTCGGTGTATGTGCCATATGGACAACGCTATTTTGCTGACCAGAGTCCAGCAACATGGAATCAAATTGCCCATTCAAATTAAACACAAAGACACAGTGGTCGCTTTCAAGAGTGATCTTAAAACACACCTTTCTCTACTGCAAGAACAAACGTAAAGACCTTATAATGCTTCTTACCTTAAAGATTTTCAGCATTTTTATGTTTTCTAATTTCATGGTGTTTGTGGAGTTCTTTTGGTAGTCATATCATTATTAATGTTGTAAAGCGCTTAGAGCTTCTAAAGAGTAGAAGCTATACAAAGTCCTCATTAGTATTGTTATAAATCAGTAGAAAGGAGTGAGAATCAACACGCTGTGTAACATTAAACAAATAATTTATTTTGTAAAATTAAACAAATAATTTATTTTGCTATAATACAAAGTGAAAATTTAAAAAAGAACTTACGGTATTGCGAATTAAATTCCAAATGTTCATAGAATTACAGACCTAAAGTTCTAATGATTAAAATTCTGATTAAACATTAGTGGAATTCCAAATGAAATCCAAAACTAAAAATAATCTTCTTTTTAACGAGCGCTCTGTATTTCCAGTGACTAAATAACTTGAATGTGTGTACAGATTGAAAAAAAAAACTGATTATGCTAAGATCTTAAAGTTCTCTACATGTCCTCACTTTTATTAAAGAAAAACCTATTACCTAGTATATAATCTAATTATCAATTATTAATATTTACTACATACGACCTCATTTATGATTGTAATGTATGTTACTCAAATAATATATATTGTGCAATATATCAGGTAAACGAGGTATATTTATATAGGAATTTAAATTACCCATATCCAGAAACAAATAAATATGTTTGCACCTATTAATAATAATAATCCTTATATAAAACTCATACTCATCAGAAGCTATTGGCTATGTATTAGCTGTTTATATAATTTTTTAAAATAAATCAACGAATCAGGTCACGTAGAAATGTACCTAATTTTTGACAAGGTCACGTCCAACATACAACGTTATATTATCAATATCACATACTGTAGTACAAGAAAATGAAATAAAAACTTAACAAACAATGCAAATTAAATTATATTGTCGTAAACTCTAGTTGTATTTTGCAAGAGGTAAGAAAGAAGAGGTATTTAATATAATTTTGATGTCCCCAATCAGTTCAGTATGTGAAATCAGTGCCTCTGTTCTTCCATGAACGCTATGTATAGGCGGTTACTGCGAAAAGAAAGAAGGTCAGACGCAGAAATCACACTTGTATCGCTGAAACTGAACGCAGATTATTGATATACTGACTATATATGGTGAAGAAAATTTTTAAATGTAAATCAACGTAAATTTCCATTTAAGATAAGATAAGATAAGAATTCTTTATTTCAGACTACAAAGTCCATACCATTAAATTAAAACAAAATGAAGTTTAAAAAAATTAATTAAAAAAAAATATTTATAAATAGTTTTCGGTAAAACAAGTCTAACTGGTAAATTGTTTGTTTCTATATCACATACAACATAGAAATCATGCATTTAGTCACGAATGACAGAATATAACATTTTGGAATGATTACTGCATGCAACAAATTGGAAAAAGAGTGGTTTACCAAATATTTATCAAAATATATCTGATCAAAATGAATGATAATACGTCACTAGTCTGTTAACGAATATGACTTAGAGGAAGAGGTCTGCATCACAACCTTTAGGCTAGAACAAATGAAAGATTTATAGGGTCATTCTTGTGAGTGGGGACCTTTCATTTTGCTAATGCATCTCCTATTACCACCGAACTTCTAGTGAGACCTCACTTGTTACTCTTTCATTCCTCCCATCCCATCCCACCCCATCTCTCTCTCTCTCTCTCTCTCTCTCTCTCTCTCTCTCTCTCTCTCTCTCTCTCTCTCTCTCTCATACACACAAGTGCGCGTTCAGATGCGAAGTGCAAAATTTCCAGGTTTCTTATGGAGTGAAACTTGTATATATATGCGTGTGTGTCTGTGTCGCTCCAGTTGTATGGAAAATAAGAACGAGTTTTGTTTCAGACGGATTCTGCACGACCTGTAAGAGTACAGTATCCATCTGAGAATACGAATTCATATTTTCCATACAGAGTTACCATTCTATATACTCATTGTTTTATTCTGATAAGGCTTAATTTAAGAGAAAACAATAACCAAGAAACAGAATTGAATTTTTTCTGTATTCCGCAATAAATACACAATCATACACAATCGAGTCATCAATATGCAATAACAATATTAATGCGCGCATTGCACCTACAAGAAACCTTTTCACTTAGTCGCGCGCTTGACATAAAAAAGAACTGTCGTTTTTGTAAACTTAAAATTGACGTGTAGAGTCATCTTTTGAATGAATGCAGTAGCTTTCTAGTTGGTTTTGAGTGAATGGGGGTGGGGGGCGATTCTACTCAATTCTTGAGGTTATGGGCTAGATTTATTAGCAGTGTCAATTTCACACACATTATATATGTCTGTGACTTGAGCAGGGGAGGATGCGTAGGAATCATGTGGGAGGAAAATATAAACACTTTCAATTCTAATTATCAAAAGACAATTGAAATTACAATGCAATTTTCAAATGTGTAATCAAGCTTTAAAACCCATGCAATTCGGATTTGCAGAACGAAGAAAGTACATTATGAGGAAATTAACGATACAAACATGTAAGTATATTATGTTATGACCTATGTTATGTTATGTTATGTTATGTTATGTTATGTTATGTTATGTAATGTTATGTTATGTTATGTTATGTTATGTTATGTTATGTTATGTTATGTAATGTTATGTTATGTTATGTTATGTTATGTTATGTTATGTTATGTTATGTTATGACCTATGTTATGTTATGTTATGAAATATGTCATGTTATGTTATGACCAATGGTATGTTATGATATGCTATGCTATGCTATGTTATGTTATATTATGTTATGTTATGTTATGTTATGTTATGTTATGTTATGTTATGTTATGTTATGTTATGTTATGTTATGATATGTTGTGTTATGTTATGCGTTATGTTAAGTTATGACCTATGTTATGTTATGTTATAACCTATGTTATGTTACGTTACATTACGTTACGTTATGTTATGTTATGTTATGTTATGTTATGTTATGTTATGTTATGTTATCTTATCTTATGTTATGTTATGTTATGACCTATGTTATGTTTTGTTATGTTATAACCTATGTTATGTTACGTTACATTACGTTACGTTACGTTACGTTATGTTATGTTATGTTATGTTATGTTATGTTATGTGATGTGATGTGATGTGATGTGATGTTATGTTATGTTATGTTATTTTATGTTATGTTATGTTATGTTATGTGTAAAATAGTATATTTTTCAATACTCTTTTTCTCACGTTTGTTCTGGACATTGCAGATAGCACGATTCTGAAAATTAAAGTGTATACAAGGATTATCACCCAGCGAGGGAGCTGCTAGTACCAATTTTATAAGTCTTTGGTATAATTGGTCTGAGGTTTGAACCTGAGTCCACCCGCATTTAAAGTGGACGCTCTAATCACTAAGGCGACCAGAGTCAAACATGTATAATATTGATTGATCACAAAACATCAGCAAGGACCACGAGTGGCCGAGTGATCTAAAGCGCTGTCCGTTATGGATCACTGCCATCTCACCTGTCTGCGTGGGTTCGAGTCTCGGATTCAGCCAATGTGGTATGTGAGAAAGCTTGCCAGTAGCTTCTTGTGGGTCGGTGGTTCTTTCCGGGGTATTCGGGTTCTTCTTCCGTCATTAATACTAGCCTTGATGTAGAGCTTATCTTGTGCTGAAAAATGGCGTTAAACCATAAATGTACAAACACAAAAACACAAAACACAGCCTTCTGAAAACATGTTAGATCACGGACTGCAATTAATGCATAACCTGTTGCAATTAATGCATTTTGTAAACTATTTGATCCATCTGACGAAGATTGTCATACTGAATTATGAAGCAATTCGGATTTTTACATTGTTGACAGATTGCTAACAAAACATATCGTAGCAAAGAAGCATCGGTGGCAAGGAAAACAACTGGTGTAAAAAAAAATGTTCATGCCTGAAAGGTTGTTGTTGCTTCGGGTTTATTTCCATTAAAGATGGTAGAGGAAGAACCTGGGAAAACCACGGTAAAGACCATTGTTTTTCTCACATACCCACATTGGCCGATCTCGGGATTTGAACCCTCACGGACAGAGGTTAGATAGCAGCGATTGGTTTAGGCGAGCACTTTAGACCACTGGGCAACCCATGGTCACTAAAAGTAATGCAGTTTATAATTATTGATCAAACACATCCAAGGTTCGTTATTCATATTGCAAATATAACTCATATAGACACACACAACTAAGTGTTGTATTACATCATGGGAAATCTTTTTTTTTTAAAATAAATATTTTGCAGATATGAACACCTATGAGTTCAGATATTGTACTATTTGCTAAAGTAGGATGCTGTACATATTATTATTTAAAAACTATTGAGCTTGTCTAGAAAGCTTCTTGAACTCTTGATGAATATTTATCACTCTGATATTTTGTACTCCATCATAGCTGCCTCATTTTCTGGAAATTGTGTTAATGATTTTTTTCTCTTATGTTCAAAATGACAAAGATCATTGATTGAAAAGTTACTGGACAGGCTAAAATATATTGTGGTTTTAAATGTTGTCAACATCAGTTCGTATTTGTTCGAATACTCAAGCAATGATATTTAACACAGATCATATGTTGTGGACTATCGAACTCCTTCACGATATTGCTGAAATACACACATTAGTTAGGATTGAGCTATATCAATTTATCTAAGTTTGGATCTTGTTTATAAGCATATGCTGCGGGAAAGATGATGGACATCAAGTCATAGTTTGGTTGACCTCGACAGATGATGAACATCAAGTTATCGTTTGGTTGATCTGAAAAAAATCATGGACATCAAGTCATCGTTTGGTTGACATGAAGACCAGTGGAGCTACTTATAGTTTGTGTTGGGTGGACAGGGACTTTACGAAATTTGATAGAAGTTTTTAAAAAAAAGAGAGCGAAAGAAGCGTTAGGATTCGGGTATCATCTCGTTGCCATTGACGTCCACAATGACAGGATTTTCGGGAAGATCTTCGTATTCTGATTTCCAATCCAACAGTAAAGGGTCTGGTTTTGTTACATCATCGTTCTTCGAATAGTGTAATCCGGGTTCTTTCCAATTGATTGTTAAACCCTGATGCTCTGCAAGAAAAAGAAACAAAAATACATAATTGAATTTTAACGATACCTACAACCCATTAACACAAAGCAGATTACGAGCACATTCGTGTTTTGGATGTCTTTAAATAAAGATATCCTTGTTTCTTTTTAATAGACTGACTGGAGCTAACTATTATCTATTTGGAAAGTCATATTGGTCATATATATATATATATATATATATATATATATATATATATATATATATATATATATATATATATATATATATATATATATATATATATGTATGTATATATATATATATATATATATATATATATATATATATATATATATATATATATATATATAATGAATAAATATAGATTAACAGTTTTATTACTATTTGTTCTATGTAAAATGCACATTTTAAAATAACGCGCACAAAACAACATCAACATATGGTTTATATCGGGAAAATATATATCATTGAGCATTGAAATGTATTAGACGAAAATAAACGGGCATTTTATAATACAAATACTTCGTAAAACGTCTATATCATTAAATGTCTGTGCATTGCTATATCAGCTTTTCGAACTTGGTTGATAAATTTGAAACACCAGTGCATTTAAATTAAACTTTTTAACCCATTCAAAGGGGAACTACTAGTGCCCATGAGGCATGATTTTCAGATTTGTGTCCCTTATATCATATTCTAATTCCATCGAACTGAAACGATTTTTTTTTCTTTACTAATTCCGTGTTGCTAATGGTACAAACGTTCTATTTATTTATTTATTTAATTTTTTTTCTTTTGCCTCGAATATTTAAAAACAAGCATTACGTTATTTTTAAATATAATTTATAAGATTTTACCCCGAATCTTCAAATTAAGAGAGTAGAATCGAAAGAGCCAACCTTAGTTTTTAAATGAAAAACATGGCCGAGTGTAGCAAGTAGAGTTTTTATATTTTACGATTTTATTCTAATACTAAGAATTTGTTCTGCCGATCAGACGAATTGTTTTTAGCAATGTGTGATTAATAACTCCAGTATAAATAATGCAAACGTTTTCGCGGCAGTCGGCTTTTATGAAGTTTCAGCATCGTCCAATTAATTAAAGATTCAAACAGCATTTCATATCTTATAACGACATAAACGTTTTGTTTCCATTTAGATATTGTGACTTTTCTGCGGCATTTTCTTCACATGCTGTAATAATTAAAAACAAACAGAAGATTCACGCTTCTCAAAATACTATGCATTTTACGTTATACATAGATCGTACTGTATACAGATCTTATGCAGGGTTGGCCTTAGACCGATTGGACCGCTCAAGAGGCCCCATGCATGAGTAAGTTTATATATATATATATATATATATATATATATATATATATGGAGAGAGAGAGAGAGAGAGAGAGAGAGAGAGAGAGAGAGAGAGAGAGAGAGAATAATATTAAAGCGATGAAGAAAAGATTAAGTTCAATGTCATATAAACGCGTTTAAAAATTTATTTCCCAAATCCTGTGCTGATAGGAGACTCGCGCGTAAATTCAGGGGACCCCGCCAAATGATTCAGATCAGGCCCTAAGCAGGCGGGGAGGGGGGGGGGGGACAACCATAGCACTTGTCAGGGGCCCGAGCTAGATAGGGGCCCGCGTTATAACATATTTGAAACACGAAAAGGGCCCGAATTCTGTCAGCTGCCTGCGGCCCAGAATTTCCAAGGTGCGGGCCTGCCCTAAGTTTGGTAATTCCGTTTTTGATCTTAGGGCGAGGTCTACAGAAGAATCAATTACGATTGCTTGTGTTGTTAAAGTAAGAGTCATCAATTTCAATGCAGTTACACAAGTCGAAAGGAATCTGAAAGAATTCAGGCGAAGTCCGTGTCTTGCCTTCTTGGATGTTTCATATAGCTAAAGTGTTTTAGTAACGGTCGATGTCGATGCAGGGCCTCCGTACAGGAACCACACAGTTGAATGTTATAGGGACCTTACGAGATATTAAAAGGTACCAGAGTATAATTTCTACACACACACACACACACACACACACACACATATATATATATATATATATATATATATATATATATATATATATATATATATATATATATATATATATATATATATATATATATATATATATATATATATATATAAGGTACCAGAGTATAATTTCTATACATATATATATATATACATATATATATATATATATATATATATATATATATATATATATATATATATATATATATATATATATATATATATATATATATATATATATATATATGTGTGTGTGTGTGTGTGTGTGTGTGTGTGAGAGAGAGTTAGAGAGAGAGAGAGAGAGAGAGAGAGAGAGAGAGAGGGGGGAGGGAAATAGAATAGTACAAGTGAGGACTCACTAGAAGGTTGGTGATAATAGGAGTTCCACTAGGGAATATTAAGGTCCTCTCTCACAAACATGGTGGGTATACATGAAGTCGATAAATATGCATCACAATGTCCGGAATAAAGAGACAAAACCTTGTCAGTTTTTCTTATTTGTAATTCTTTAAATATTCCTGTATTAAAATTAATATTCCGTCAATCGACCTGGGAACATCCTACACAAGGTCGTTCTTTAGACAGTAATAAGTCGCACCATCCAAAACAAAAATATCGGGCGAGGCGTCTTAATTACAGAACTAGATGATCGTGAATTTAATTTAACACGTTTTGCAACGAGCATACGGTCGCTCAGTCCCGAATTAAATTACTCACATATTATGCTTTTAAAGTTTGTAAAATAGTGTTGATTTGTCATTTTTCTAATCTGACATGTTTTGAAGTCTGCAAAAATTCATCTGCTCTAACAATATTGTCCACAAGTCATGTAGTAAAGCGTTTTGCTTGTAATCTGACGCCATTTTCTATAAAAACATAGACTGGCTCGCTACCTAATTCGTTATACGTAAAATGAATCTTTGACGCAAAGTTCAAATTGAGGAAACCAGTCTGTTTTTTTGGAAATAATATGGGTCATATGTAGTTCTAGTCTATCTTTAGAGAAAAAAAATCCTGCCATTGTTGGTGGTGATAGAAGAGTTTTATTTATGCAGTTGTGGTAGAGATTTAAAGGTAATTGTTTATTCTTGAAAATATGAGCTCAGAGAGTGGTTGTCTGTGTATTTCAAGGCAGTGCACAATGAGTAATAAGGCATTGGTGATGATCTGGAAGTGAAATCTGTGTTATGTGTACATACTGCTCTGTTTACAGTTCAGCTTCTGGAGAAAATGCCGGCGAAAGTTTGACAAGAACTTCACCGTGTGCGGTTAATCAAATACGCGAGTATATAATAAAGTTGCATACGGCAATACGCGTAAAGTCCAAATTATCTTCGTTGATATCATCATATCGGACATAATCTTTTTAAATATCTTACACGCGCATTTACTCTTTTTTTTGTCACGAGACAATTGATCTGTGTATTTTAGATTATTAACGTAGCTTTAACAAATGCTCATCATATCGCTACGATGTCTGCAGTGTGTCAGTTTCTAGTGATGCCTAGAATCGAGGCATCATGCCTCAGACATGTAGCTTGATGTCCCACACAGGTATATCATCCTGACACTATGCCGACCAGTCCTAAAACTAACTTCTTAATGCGGAGCGCCAATCTAGACAGCCGTTAGTACCATTTTTGTAAGTCTTTTATATGATTAGGAAGAAATTTAACTCACGACCTTCCGCATCAAAGTGTATTCTGATGAAATTGTCTCAACAGTAGTTTGCGAATCAAAACTTCTTTCAATTGTGTATCGTCGAAAGTCGCCAAGAACTGTATGATCGATTGTTGGATAAATTTAATAAACCGGTGCTCGCTTGGTAATGTATATCTATCTACCTTGGTATCCTTGTTCCTTCAGTGATTCAAAATCACAAATAATTTTTTCAGGATCGACTTTACTAGATATTTGTATTCTTTCATCGTTTAATTTTTTAATCGCAGAAATAATAGCATGAATAATGTTTTGATTTATTATACGATAAATAGAGTGTGAAATAGCATAAATCAATGATGATAATGTCGGAAAGTGTAAATGAATGTTCAGTTACCAGCATATGTTGAAGACGGATTCTCAAAAGACAACAAGGGTTATATACTATATAAACTGACAAATAATTGGAAATCTAAAATTGCCTCACGCAACAGACACGCCTTATTCGCTGTTTGCATTTTTCTTAATCATTATCCCTGACAAAATCTAGATGTAGCAAGACCCTGACAGATTTGGAAAATATATTATTTCTTATTGTTTTAAATCCCAACTAAAAACATTCATTAGTATAAAAAAAATGTCTTTATAAGTACCAATTCGGTTATATTATTTGTGACGTGAGAGGAAAAAAAAATTGAAAAATATAATTCGCTTATAAGCGAGTACTATTGTAAATTTCAAGTGAAAAAATTCATTAATAGCTCGATATTTTAACTGACAAAGTTTTCTCCCGTTGTCGCAAAATGCCTACAGCAAAATTAAAAGTATTTTATTTGTCTCAATATTTAGGAGTGGCAGCTTACTTAAATATTATTCGTTGTTTATATTTCTTTGAATGTGTATTGAACGCCTGCAAATATTTAATACTTGCTATCTGCGTATGTCGATGAAACTTCGTTTTCTTAGCGTGTTTCTACATTCACATTGATTTTAATCAATACGATCGATTACAAGACCCGTTTGTGTTAGTCTGTGGAAACAATGTTGTATAAATTTATGACAGTATTGCACTGGTTTCCAGCATGGAATGTGAGATAACCAGCATTAATGACAGCGCCGACGTTTTTTTAATCGACAGTGCATGACGATACCATCAAAGATGCCTCCCTCAATTATTGATGATGCAATGCATTATAAATTCAATATTCTCCATTTATATAATAACATTATTGGTCAAAATAATTATTTTCTTGTTAGTTGAAAATGTAGGGAGATAGTCTTAAATTTTTACTTTTTGACAACTACGCCTTAGCGGGCGTTATTTTGTGATTAAAATATCGTTTCGGTTCTATATTTCTTTACCACCACACGTTACACACAACTGTGTTTCTTCTTTAACCCCAGCACCACGTCTTAAACACTGCTTTGATCCTAGACTATATCGTCGCACGCTTTGTAGGTGGTATCCAGAGAATTCATGTACGCACGCTTTGTTACAAACAGTTGTAGAGCCAGTGAACCACTTAGAGTTATTCTTTGCAGGAATCATTATATATTATAATATAAACTAAACTTCAATTTCAATATATATTTGACTTAATTAAAACAATGGAGGAGCTTGCGATATGATCTAAAATCAAGCCTTCTAAATCCAGAATCCATCTTTACATAATGCGTCGCCAAGTTGGCGATTTGACCGAGTTAACACGAGCAAACATAATATCGCTTATACCGAATCCGAATCAAATCAATCGTTTCCGTGAAGCCAAGGAAGAGTTTCCTAACGATGGTGCAGCTAATGTGTGGTCGAATTTCAAAATCGTGCATGACACCGAAGGCGTTAAAGATTCTACAAAGAATGACCAACGATGAGCAACGATTATTAATTATCTTGATGAACGAAGATACTATCATGTAATAAAGTTATTGTGGAAACAGACGATACTTGGATTATTCGTGACGAACGTAAACCTGTTCGATTACATTATGCTCAAACTATTCTAACGTTCAGTACAAATTTCAAACCAGGAGCGTTAGTTGGTATTGACAAAGCATATAATGAACGAGCGTGTTCAGAGGATGCAGTTATTCATGCGATATATCCACTGAATAATAAACCTATCGTTGATGGTCTCAAACTGATAAAATGCTCTAAATTGAATTGTGTAGCTTAGCGAGTTACAGTAAACGTCACAAAAGCGATGGATTTACGACATAAATAAATAAATGAGCAGAAACAGTTAGAAATATCGGAGCGTCAATCAGGGACTTTGCTAAGCTGGAAAAGAAATTAAAATTTCCAATTACGGCGAAGACTCTAACCGGGCAGAGATTTTATATAAATCAGATCATTCATCAAGCGGAGCTCCGAAAACAATATTTGATCATAACGAACACCCATGGATATCAGGACCGTAACAATATTTCCGAGAGACATAATTTAAATTTACTAATGATTATAAATTTAATTTTATCAGAAATATCAGCAAGAGCGATTCCCCCCCCCCCCCTCTCTCTCTCTCTCTCTCTCTCTCTCTCTCTCTCTCTCTCTCAAAAATTTATGATAACCGACACAAGGGTATTTTATTGAAGATCTCCAGTAAGTTGTGTTGAATACGTTGAATATGGGCATAGAGGATTATGGAATAATAAATATAATTCGAGAGAAGTAAACTGCGTTGATTTGATTGCATGCTATCCTGGAAGGCTTCTTTGGAGAATGTGCTGAGTGTTTATAGCGATTTGGACATTAACAAACGATATGACCACAGTTGCAATAAATGGACCGTAACCAGATTTTGATTTAACTGATTTGCATGTATTACATCGTTTTCGTTCAAAGAATGTCTTCATATGAATGTTTATGTCTAGTTTTCAAGACCTTTCTGTGAACAATGTTGGCTCTAATAGTGTTATTACAAAATATCCTTGATGAAATGCTACCATCGTTGCCTACAAGTGAAGCGATAATATGATATCGTCATCCAACTAAAGTCTTATTAGCACAACCCTACGATAACATTCTTAATGATATTGGGACGACTAATATCTGGACGATCCCGATGACATTATTGAATAAGAAAATAAATCTGCAAAGGATCTCGGCAGAAGAATGTTGGGTAAGTTTATTCAGGGTTGTTCATATGAATATAAACGACATTGTTCAATATTAATTATGAACGATTCTTAGCTAGATTTTATAACTATGGATGCAGCAGTTAAAAGCACATTTATTAGCCGGAATAACGCTTTCCTTTCGAACGGAAATAATTTAGGTACAGTTGTGGAATACATCAATGGAGAATATCCGCAGTTTACTTATTTAAGATCTTCAATGTAATCGAATGTTTCAATACATTTATAGTCAATGATAAACAGAGGTGCTGATATCTCAGTTAAAGTAGATACATATTCATACATTCATTTCCAAGATCATTGTTTGACAAGAAATGTGCACAGTGTCTTTAGATGTATTAAAACGTTTCTTAATTGGGTATTGACTCGGAATAATGGTTTTATAATGTAAGGCAATCATGGTCGACAGCCACCTTTTATTGGATCGTCTCCGCATCGATGGTTGAAAACGTTTGTGGATTATTATGAAGAAATAACTAATTATCAGAGTGAACTTGATCCAAAATTAAGACTTTAAAAGATTAATCAGACGGCAGCAGATAGGATTCAGTGTGAGATAATGGATGAAGTAAATCCATAGTGATTTTTGGAATTGGTGGAATCCTAATTATTTAATAGAAGTATGTATAACTATAGTTCATAATAAATTCCAACAATAATTATTTTAGTTTTCATAGAAAAAAAATTTTCAAATCTACCTGTACCATTGCATTACCTACCAAAACATACTCTACTACAAAATATCGATGTTAAAATTCTAGGATCTTGTACTCAATTATATTGGTTAAGTTCCTGTGAGTGCGGTTGAGAGCCCGATAACGACTGACAAAACTCCATGGACTCTAGAATACGCTATAACGATTAATTTGTCGAAACTATTTCCGATACAAATATTTAGATTGTCGATGATCGTATTGAAGGGTCGAATTTAGTTTATCTAGCGGTGTGTGCAAGTTAGAAGAATATCTTAGCTACGGAAAATCAACATGGACTAAGTCACTATACTCATGATATAATAAGGAAAACATTAGCTGGCTACCAGGTATCTTGATTTCCAATGTATCTTGACACTGAAACAACAAGATAAATCATTGTACGAGCTGTAACACGGTAATGTTGTGGAAGTATTCGATTAATAATCCGAGACAGTTTACCATGAATATAATTAACTGTAGTCACGGCCACACAATTGAAAATGCATTGACATATTTTGATCGTAACCGACGTAGGGGTTCTGGTGTCCTGCTTTGAAAAATAGTGTATTTTCAGGAATCGCTTGTAATTGTTCGCGTATAAATCCACGTCGAGGAGCATTTAATCTAGTCTGTAGAATGCAGGTCTACCCGTGGATCCTACCACACTATAAATTCTATGTGTGGTCACAGTTCAAATAGGTTAAATTGCTCTTTGTTCTACCATCAATTACTTGTCAGGATAAACCTGTATTAAGTGTGGCCTCGAGGGTCCTCGCTGAAAACTTCGTTCAAATGCAGATGCAACTGCCGTTGCCGGTTTAGTTGATATCTACTGGTTCTTTATATTTAATTTCAACATCATATACATCATATACAGTCAAAGGGTATTTGTATGTGCGCGATTGACGTCAACTAGTTTTAATGGCATTTGTGGTAAAACACAATATCTACTTGATGAAGTTCGTTGGGAGCGTTGATATCAAAATATGCATACTGAATTGTGTTAGGTAGTAGTAGATACATTTGCTATATTGGCTGTTGTGCTAACCAATTTTCAGCAACGGAACATGCTACTCCTACTGTATCAGCAAGTTTATACTGATCGCTACTTTACTCCTCCAACATTCTCTTGAACCACACTGAATCGATCCCATTATTAACATACTAATCATTCGACTAATTTCCAGTCCCTAGCACTAGTTTACCTTTCATCGCAGATCATACATTATTTTTAGCAAGCTATGCTCTGACACGTGTATTCTTTTACAGACTTGAATGTGTGGATCAACTTCACATCTGCAATATGTTGCTGTTGAAAATCTTGATTTTATACTCAGCAGCATGAACGTGGCAGGCTTGATCAATCGCATTTATTGGATACTCTCCAGGTCTTGGACGATTTCGCTCATGGAGTTGGATATCAAGTCATTTTACAGGACCACAATAATTATACACAGGAAGATGCTTTTTGCCAGAACGCTTTGGCCATGGAGAGTTTCACAGTGAAGGAGCGATGTCTCCGCCTGTTTTATTAGAGTTAAATTTAAATTTGAAAACACAATCATATTCAAAATTCGACGACAAATATTCTGGGTGCTAATGATCAGAACTAAAATTCTCCACGCCCAACTAGCAATGGTGAAGGTTCTTTGTGGAGAACAACATATGAGCTGCGACATTGTTTTATATATGCATATGCATGAAACACGAGTTATTAATTCTGCACCGAACGAATCAGTTGCAACTTTCATTATTGAGTATTTATAAGTCAAACCTAAGACAAAGACTAATACTGCATCAAGATAATATTGTCTATATTTGTTTTAAATTACAAATATGATAAGCTCTCAAAATATATTTTTACTAAAACTTTACTTTTCATTATTAACCAATTATGGACCACCAAACTTGGATGTAATGTATTATTTGTTCACCCATTTCTAGACTGGTTCACGGTTCCTTCATACAAGTATTACCGTGTGTCTATAACAAAATTTATATTTTTATTTAGAAAAATATATTTTATTCATTGATATTAAAGCATAATTGTAAGGAACAATCAGCTATGATTGTGTAAGGATAATAGTGTAATGGCATTTTATGTTATACCAGTTTATGTAGCTAAATTGCGTCCGCATTACATGTGGCTGTGTTGTATTGTACGTATTCGTGGATTATTCTTGTTATTAAAAAAATTCTTTTCTGCATTTGTATCTTCATGTTATCTTTTGATGGTATGCATGCTACACAAACGAAAAACATGCATACATTAGCAAGTACGACATCACAGGGTATCAAATTACACGTTGCCTTCTTCTTCCATCTCTCATTAGCTATAATACAAGTTTAAAATGCTTTAAATTTCAAAATTGCATTTCTTTTATTGCTGCCTTTAACAGAAATAAGATGCAGTGAATACATATTTATATCAATCAAACCAAACAAATCAGTTCATGACAGATCAAAATGACAAGAGGTCATTTAGCATATCAATAAATGAAACCAAATAAGTGTGCCACACGAAAGGTCAAAATGGTAAGAGAATATATAGCAATTCAAGTAGCAAGCTCAAATTTACAGCTAAGTCATTCATACTGTCACTTGATATTAAATGCAGGACAGGGGTTGTTTCAAATCTGAAACCACATTTCTGACATGAAGCTTGTTTTTATATCTTCACATATCTGGTTAACAAAACATATATCGCTTAGTGCACACCAGAAACAATGTCGTGATATGGTATACTGTGCTTTGATAGACCAGCTCCAACATCGTGACTGGCAATGTAGTCTATCATGGGACTTGTAACATGAAGATAGAAGAGGTATGTTGTGGCGGGAGAGAGCAATATGTTCGAAAGGCAGATATACGTTAAGAATGTTTCAACTCTGTGAAGAATAACCAAGGAGAGGTTTTGGAATTGCCTGTGTAAATAATACGATGCAACTAGGACTTTCACATACTTCTTTTGGAAACGAAGCATTGAGAAATATTCTTTGAAGTGCGAATGTCCCTACTCCCTCAACAAAATGAATGCAGAGATTTCCAATGCTGTTTGCCAGAATATTGAATTTACCAACATGAGAGACATGGTAGAATATATAAAATATGTCAAGGAGTTTACTTATATGATAGGAAATAAGACAGATATAAATCAGGGTAAATCACCATATTGCAATGCAATTTATGTGGAGTAGGTAGGACACCCTTTGAATCAGTTACCCAGTGCACGCATAATATAGTTGAAGACACTAGTCTTGAGAAAATGGTAATTAATATAACTACAAAGATCAAACTTTGCACATTGGGTAAAATGTATGCATCTGATGACGAAGGCCAGTTTTGTCACTGCTCAGAAAATAAAGGTTTACAAACAGATATTGAAGATGAATATCCATTTGGTAAGGAAGGGCTTATACATTTGAAGAAAACAGACAATACAGAGGTATGCAACATTACAACTGATCGAGACAATGTTAGTTATTGAGCTAGCCTGGACCTGAGGAGGGAAGGAATAACTTAAGCTGTCCCTGTATATCATATTGATTCACGCCATCTGGCTCAAAATCATAAATAGTTCATTAAAGGCAGAGCAAATTAATTTATTTGATGCCAGGAAGAAGAACAACAAGAAACGGAGGGACAAGATATGGAACAACGTTGCTGGCCTAAGATGTAACAGGCTGAGTTTTGAAAAATCATTAAAAAAATACGAAACATATACACCAAAATTAATAAGTAATTTATCTTATGCAACAGATGCAATAGTTAAGTGCTACAACAGTGATCATAGTAGAATGAGTCTATTCTCTTTTGTCCATAGCCTATGCCATCTACTGCCCCTATCCAGTGTATAGCTTTGTTCTCCAAAATCACATGCAAACCATGAAGCAAAGACTCTAATATGAATGTCGTATGCAAACGTTACCAAGATGATACTCTGGATACATGTGTTAACCAGGCAAACAACAGGCTTCTATTAATGGTATAGGTCATATATAGGATTCACTGTACTAATTTAACTCCCATATTAAACATAAAACCACCATCACATTGCTTGGTGCAATCGTTTGTGTGGAGAACAACATATGAGCTGCGACATTTCGTTTTATCAACATGTGCATGAAACACATGTTTTTGATTCTGCACCAAATGAATGAGGTGCTGCTTTCATTATTGAGTATGTACTCCTAAGTCAGGCCTGTCAAAAGTACTAAACCAGCATCAGTAGAATATTGTCTATATTTTGGTTTAAATTATAGTTAGGATAAGATCTCAGAAGTTTTTTTTTATACTAAATTTTACTTTTTATTATTATCTAATTATGGAATGCCAAACCTGTATGTTATATATTGTTTGTTCTCCCATTTCTAGACTGGTTAACAGTTCTTCCATATAATTAGTACCGTGTGTTCTGTAAGTGCACGCTTTTTATTTGTTGTTATTACTGTTGTTAATCCACTTGTGGAGGTGAATGTTCTGCATCGAACCTAATATAAATTTTTATTAATTATTATATTTGTACAATATGGATATGATTGATTTGTCAGCGACACGAAAGCAAGAACCAATCAAGCATCCTGCAGAGATAACAAATTCTGGAAAGATGCCATTGTTGCTTAATTTGATCATGAGATGGCTCAAGAGGAATAAGTTGATTTTCATGGCATCATTTTTAGATGATCAGCGATGCCACAATGAGCTTAAATTGTGATTGTGTAAGGATAATAGTGTAATGTCATTTTATGTTATACCAGTTTATGTAGCTAAATTGCGTCCGCATTACATGTGGCTGTGTTGTATTGTACGTATTCGTGGATTATTCTTGTTATTAAAATAAATCTTTTCTGCATTTGTATCTTCATGTTATCTTTTGATGGTATGCATGCTACACAAACGAAAAACATGCTGACATTAGCAAGTACGACATCACAGGGTATCAAATTACACGACACCTTCTTCTTCTATCTCTCATTAGCTATAATACAAGTTTAAAATGCTTTAAATTTCAAAATTGCATTTCTTTTATTGCTGCCTTTAACAGAAATAAGATGCAGTGAATACATATTTATATCAATCAAACCAAACAAATCAGTTCATGACAGATCAAAATGGCAAGAGGTCATTTAGCATATCAATAAATGAAACCAAATAAGTGTGCCACACGAAAGGTCAAAATGGTAAGAGAATATACAGCAATTCAAGTAGCAAGCTCAAATTTACAGCTAAGTCATTCATACTGTCACTTGATATTAAATGCAGGACAGGGGTTGTTTCAAATCTGAAACCACAATTCTGACATGAAACTTGTTTTCATATCTTCACATATCTGGTTAACAAAACATATATCGCTTAGTGCACACCAGAAACAATGTCGTGATATGGTATACTGTGCTTTGATAGACCAGCTCCAACATCGTGACTGGCAATGTAGTCTATCATGGGACTTGTAACATGAAGATAAAAGAGGTATGTTGTGGCGGGAGAGAGCAATATGTTCGAAAGGCAGATATACATTAAGAATGTTTCAACTCTGTGAAGAATAACCAAGGAGAGGTTTTGGAATTGCCTGTGTAAATAATACGATGCAACTAGGACTTTCACATACTTCTTTTGGAAACGAAGCATTGAGAAATATTCTTTGAAGTGCGAATGTCCCTACTCCCTCAACAAAATGAATGCAGAGATTTCCAATGCTGTTTGCCAGAATATTGAATTTACCAACATGAGAGACATGGTAGAATATATAAAATATGTCAAGGAGTTTACTTATATGATAGGAAATAAGACAGATATAAATCAGGGTAAATCACCATATTGCAATGCAATTTATGTGGAGTAGGTAGGACACCCTTTGAATCAGTTACCCAGTGCACGCATAATATAGTTGAAGACACTAGTCCTGAGAAAATGGTAATTAATATAACTACAAAGATCAAACTTTGCACATTGGGTAAAATGTATGCATCTGATGACGAAGGCCAGTTGTCTCACTGCTCAGAAAATAAAGGTTTACAAACAAATATTGAAGATGAATATCCATTTGGTAAGGAAGGGCTTATACATTTGAAGAAAACAGACAATACAGAGGTATGCAACATTACAACTGATCGAGACAATGTTAGTTATTGAGCTAGCCTGGACCTGAGGAGGGAAGGAATAACTTAAGCTGTCCCTGTATATCATATTGATTCACGCCATCTGGCTCAAAATCATAAATAGTTCATTAAAGGCAGAGCAAATTAATTTATTTGATGCCAGGAAGAAGAACAACAAGAAACGGAGGGACAAGATATGGAACAACGTTGCTGGCCTAAGATGTAACAGGCTGAGTTTTGAAAAATCATTAAAAAAATACGAAACATATACACCAAAATTAATAAGTAATTTATCTTATGCAACAGATGCAATAGTTAAGTGCTACAACAGTGATCATAGTAGAATGAGTCTATTCTCTTTTGTCCATAGCCTATGCCATCTACTGCCCCTATCCAGTGTATAGCTTTGTTCTCCAAAATCACATGCAAACCATGAAGCAAAGACTCTAATATGAATGTCGTATGCAAACGTTACCAAGATGATACTCTGGATACACGTGTTAAACAGGCAAACAATAGGCTTCTATTAATGGTATAGGTCATATATAGGATTCACTGTACTAATTTAATTCCCATATTAAACATAAAACCACCATCACATTGCTTGGTGCAATCGTTTGTGTGGAGAACAACATATGAGCTGCGACATTTCGTTTTATCTACATGTGCATGAAACACATGTTATTGATTCTGCACCAAATGAATGAGGTGCTGCTTTCATTATTGAGTATGTACTCCTAAGTCAGGCCTGTCAAAAGTACTAAACCAGCATCAGTAGAATATTGTCTATATTTTGGTTTTAATTATAGTTAGGATAAGTTATAAAAAGTTTTTTTTTTATACTAAATTTTACTTTTTATTATTAACTAATTATGGACCGCCAAACCTGTATGTTATATATTGTTTATTCTCCCATTTCTAGACTGGTTAACAGTTCTTCCACATAATTGGTACCGTGTGTTCTGTAAGTGCACGCTTTTTATTTGTTGTTATTACTGTTGTTAATCCACTTGTGGAGGTGAATGTTCTGCATCGAACCTAATATAAATTTATATTAATTATTATATTTGTACAATATGGATATGATTGATTTGTCAGCGACACGAAAGCAAGAACCAATCAAGCATCCTGCAGAGCTAACAAATTCTGGAAAGATGCAATTGTTGCTTAATTTGATCATGAGATGGCTCAAGAGGAATAAGTTGATTTTCATGGCATCATTTTTAGATGATCAGCGATGCCACAATGAGCTTAAATATTTTATTGAGGAAGCGAAGTTGTCGGATGAAAAGGAAGACTGTAATGATCTTGAATTTACAAACAGTACAATTGTATAGTCTTTTATTGAATTTATCACAAATATTGATGAAGCCAAATCTGAAGATGACATAGATGGATGTATTATGATCTCATAGTATATGATGATGTGATGCTGGTCAGACTATCAAATCCAGCTGATAATTTCTCAAGGTAGGCATGAAAACAGACGTGAATTATGTTACTCAACCATGTTGACAAAATACCTAGAGTGATCAGAGAAAACTGCAATCTTTTAGTTTTGTTTCATGGAGTTGATACATTAATCAGACTTAGTGTTCAGGAAATATGGATATGATTACATTTAGAAACTTCTTTTCAAACGTTCAAGCTACCCCACACAGATTTATCACGATAAATGTACATGATCTTCGGTCGCGATATCATTAAGATCTCGATAAAGGTTGTGGTTGAGAGACATAACAGCAGGGACGGGACGACCAACAGCGTGTGTCCGGGTCGGTTAACGGATACACCTACAAAATCGTCAATAATAAAATAACCTCGTTAGAGACCTCGGCCAATTAGAGGCCTCGATTTTGCAATATTGACCTTGTATTTTCAGATTTATAGGAGGCTTTAGTTTTCGTGAATAGACTCTTCTAACATTTATTATTTTCACTCTCCCTGTTGCTAAATGTACTGATTATGAGACGCAGAAAACATATGTAAAGCAGAGGCGTTTATATTTTATGTTACAGTACTGACCAGATTCAACCTTGCCGTAGTACAGAAGTGTCATTTCAAAGGATGATGTCATAAAAAATTCAAAACGTTCATATAATAAATTTTACAAAAGATACAAATAACATGAATAAACATTATTTCAAATACAAAGTTTGAGACAGAAGAGTAGAAAGGGAGGGGTCATTTCAGTAATTAAATTTCGCGAAGCCAGCAAAGCCATTTTACTACAAGTTATACCTTTTTCAATAGTGAGGTGGAGCGAGAGAGATTATTATCAGTATGTTTTCGTCTTGGATAGTGCTTGATAGCTTTTGATGCATGGCAAAATATCAAATCTAAATGTCGAGCATTTTGGACTCAAAGAATAAGTGTATTGTTGCTGCTGTTGACATTAACATCGTACCAGCACAATATGTGTTGCTGACATTGCAACAATTGGTGGACACACTGTAATCGACCAGGCATCGGTGAAGGCATAATGTAATTACTCCAGCATTGGTGGAGGCATACTATCATCACTCAAGCAGTAGTGTTGGAATACTGTAATCACTCAAGCACTGGTGGACACATACTGTTATTGCGAGAAAAGCTGATGAAGGCATACTTTAATCATTCACGCACTGGTGAAGGCATACTGTAATTATCCAATCATTGGAGGAGACATACTGTAATCACCCATGCACTTATCGGAGCATACTGTACTCACTCAAGCTCTAATATCGGCAACCTGTAACCACCCAAGCACTAGTATCGGCAACCTGTAACTACCCAAGCACTAGTATCGGCATACTGTAATCACTCTAGCACTAGTATTTGCATAATGTAATAACCTAAACTTTAGTGGATTTATACTGTAATCACTCAAGCACTAGTATTTGCATACTGTAATAACTCAAGCACTAGTATTTGCATAATGTAATAACTTAAACACTGGTATCGGCATACTCTAATCATTCTAGCACTAGTATTTGCATAATGTAATAACTTAAACACTATTGGAGGTATACTGTAATCACTCAAACACTAGTATTTGCATGCTGTAATCACTCAAAAGTGGAGACATAATGTAATAAAAAGCTAGTGGAGGCATATTGTAATCAAACACTAGTGGAGGCATACTGAAATCAAACACAAGTGGAGTCATACTATAATCACTCAGGCACTAGTATTTGCATACTGTAATCAAACACTAGTAAAGGCATACTTTAATCAAATACTAGTGGAGGCATACTGTTATGAAACACTAGTGGAGGCATACTGTAATCAAACACTGGTGGAGGCATACTGTAATAAAACACTAGTGAAGGCATAATGTAATCACATACTGTAATCAAACACTAGTGGAGGCATACTGTAATCAAACACTAGTGAAGGCATAATGTAATCACATACTGTTATCAAACACTAGTGGAGGCATACTGTAATCAAACACTAGTGGAGGCATATTGTAATAATTGAAGCACTAGTATTTGCATAATGTAATCACTCAAGCACTAGTATTTGCATACTGTAATCAAACACTAGTGGAGGCATACTGTAATCAAACACTAGTGGAGGCATACTGTAATCAAACACTAGTGGAGGCATAATGTAATCAAACACTAATGGAGGCATACTGTAATCAAAAACTAGTGGCGGCATACTGTAATCGAACAATAGTGGAGGCATAATGTAATCAAACGAGCATCATATGAATTATATAATATCAGCAATAGCACTTATCTGATTATGACTTGTGTATCCAAGGTACAATTTATACAAAAAGACAGTTGATCTTTGAATGTATAACTTCTTAAAGAAATTTAAATATTATAGTACTGCACATTATTATTCCACAAACGTCTGGGACTGTTTTTTTTTCGCTCACTAAATTTAGGGTGCAGCCTTGATTCGCAAAAACTGGACGTAACAATATTCACCTAGTTTCACAAATTCTATATTAAATCATTACCCATTTGATATTCTTCATATCTTGAGAGAATTGTCCAAGGAATAAGACACCGAGTTTCAAATACGACGAGATTTTTTAAAAACCACATCAGAACATGTACATAGCAAATGTTAAGAGATTTATAACAGTATGGTGCATGCCAAATTTATGATGTTATTACCTTCACAAAAATATGTTTGAATTCTGACTGGATAAACAGGTTCCGAAATATAACTTTGGAAACTCTTAAAAAATCCGTGTAAAATTTCCATACTGTCAAACAGGTTGTCAATGCATAACTTGTGTACCGTGCAATGCATAACGCCGCTTCTCATATAAGTTTCATGCATCAACTGCTTGCCCACAAGGTCGTTGCCCCATCACCAACAAGGACTGAATAAACGTCGAGGGCAAGGACAAATTTAACGATAACTCTCTCCCAAAGAAAGCAGACTTCCTGAAGGAACACATTATCCAAAAGTTTCCAGGTCCTTCATACAGTCCTCATTTAGCAGGTGATTGCAAGGCCGCGATACGTTGCCAAGTGCCGTTTACCATCGTTTTGACACCATTACTAAAACCTCAGTTCAAAAATGTATTTACGAAGTGAATTATCCCACTGAGAAAGTGTGCAGAGCAGCACGGAGAATACGTATAGGGATGAAGCTAACTAATAAACTTTTTAAATACGCTTCGAATGTAAACTTTGAATGTGTGTGGAAACATTGTCCATTAGTTATAACGTGAAAATGAACCACCAAACTTTAAAGTTATTGTACACTGTGTATTCTCCTTTCATCCAGGCATAGTATATGAACCACACAGACCATATGTTCTTGTTGGCATAGTATATGAACCACATCGATCACGTGTTCTTGTTGGCGTAGTATATGAACCACATAAACCACATATGTTGGCGTAGTATATGAACCACATCGACCTTACACTAGGCGCGGTTTTACCTGCACATGTGCACAGTACATGTACTCACTCTGTTTAGGCTAATAGAATGTGTATAAATGCTCATAACGCAAAACAGTTGCTCATGAATGTGATTTTATATCCACGTTTCGTGAATAACTTAAGTCAATTGTTGATAATAATTTAGATTCAGCCATGTTTCTGAATCATGGTATGGGACTACAAGTTCTTGGCGTTGAAACCATGACAATCAAAAGGACATGAACAATTAAATTAAGAGTTATTGATAATTCGAATAGTCTTAACATGGTGGGTCGGATTGATGTAGCCAAATAATAGGTATAATGCTTTAGATGTAAATGGTTACTAATTATTAACTTACATAGCTACCATTTACAATGACAATCCGTTTAGTGGAAATATCTTTATATAAGCTAAAATACAGAATGTAATTTTGCATTTCAGGCGCAGCAGATCACTGCAATAGGAAAGTATTGAGATAGTGCATTATAATTATATTGTTACATAAAGATTGATCATGATGAACCGATTGTTACATTTTTCTCACACATTGGGCCTTGCGTACAATGGACATGGAAAACAGCACGATGACATGTAATATGGTTTTCCATATTGGTATTTTTCTAGTCAATCCTGTTTCTTACACGACAATCTTATTGCACGCACACTTGTAACCCGATGACTAAAATAATTTCCATCTTGAAAGTACAGTTGTAGTAGCTACAGATAATGGCAAAAAAGAATTCCGAAATATTTCGGAAATAAATACTATAAAATTACTTATTTGCTTCTTTACATTTCATTTCATTTCATCTCCTCTTTCACCGCATGCTGTTCTCTAAATATTTATCCGCAAAGTTTATATAGTGTGGCACCAGCCGTCTATCGAATTTGAAACAGTCAAAAGATAAACAAAAATAGATGTAATTAGCTACGATCATAATAGACATTATATGTATGCATATATCGTATAAATATTGAACTTAAGAACCATTGTAGTTGGTGGTATGGATTTCCGCTGGTGTGTGAGAGGGCACTCTCTACAAGGTAAGAATGCAATTCAAGTTAAGATAAAGACAAATTTTAAACAAAATGCCAAACTGATCAAGTGAGATATATGATATCTGAGCCGTTGCGTACTTTAGATATTTCGTTCAGTCCTGTTAGATTTTACGATATCACTAATCGGTCATGTTAGGTTTTACAATATCACTAATCAGTCCTGTTAGGTTTTACGATATCACTAATCAGTCCTGTTAGATTTTACGATATCACTAATCAGTCCTGTTAGATTTTACGATATCACTAATCAGTCCTGTTAGATTTTACGATATCACTAATCAGTCCTGTTAGATTTTAAGATATCACTAATCAGTCTTGTTAGATTTTACGATATCACTAATCAGTCCTGTTAGATTATACGTTTATCACTAATCAGTCCTGTTAGATTTTGCGTTTATCACTAACCATGAACTTTCAAGTATAGCTTTGTGATGATGTATATGCTATGCATACATGATGAAGTATTCTATAGTGGAGTCTACAGTATGTTAAAAAAGAGGTTACGATTGGGGGAAGAGTTGACACTTTTTGTACAAACAGCTTATGCATATTACTCGTTGTTTAGTGAAATTCTTTTCTGTATTTGTGATAAATAGTTCTTACTGTGATTTTATGTTCCATATTTGAACATTGTAAATTGGTTGTTATCGTTGTACTCTATTTATTTGTAAATATAATGGGGCTCTTTAGAAAGCAAGATACAAGGAGGCAGTTTAATGTAGCTTGTGGTCAATATAGTACTAATTGTGGTAGAATATATATACATATATATATATATATATATATATATAGAGAGAGAGAGAGAGAGAGAGAGAGAGAGAGAGAGAGAGAGAGAGAGAGAGAGAGAGACTGACAGACAGAAAGACAGATCAATTAATCTGTCGATGAGCAGAGACTATGAAAATATTCTAGACTGTTAATTTAGTGGGATTCTCATAATAGTTGTGTCATTTATTATCACACATTCATGGAGAATTGTGTCTTAATACCAAATGCAGCTTATCGCTGATGTAGATCTTCATACCGTATTTTTAGGTGGTGGGGAGGTAACCACCATCAAGGCTATTAAGGACTGACTTGAATCGCTTTTTTATTAGCAAAGTATTTTGCAGAAAAACAGCTCATGTTCAGTCTTTTTCAAGATTTATACACAATGCGCTTCCCGGGCCTCTACTGGTGCTTGCTTGAAGTGTTTCTTTTATAAAATTAAAGTCTTGTTTGATACAGGCCTTTTTACAAATGCAAATGCAAATAGCGACGGAAGAAAGTGAATATCAGTTTAGAATATTCCAACTTCAAATTTTGATGTTACCACAAATATCAGGGTAATGTCCCCTTTCAGTGTAAAGGAAGATAGTTTTCACGTTTTGAAAAAATGGCGGAAAAATTGAACTGCACACTGGAGCATTGGACTATTATTACAATGTGTACTTAGTGGTAAAATCTAATAATATTTACAATTCACTAAGTGCATAATATGATGTGGTTAAGGAATATATGATGAGGCTTAGCGGCAAAAATTCAGAAACTATATAAAAATAAGCTGGACAAACTCATGTCAAATTTGCAAGAGAAATTAGGGCAATTATTTGATAGATGGTGCTTAGCCAAGAAGGCTGGTAAAGATTGTGAACGAGACGTTGAGACAATCAACTTTCATTACTTGAATAGTTTAAGAGCTGTGTCTATATTGATACTAAGACTTATCTTGATGAACAAAAAGCAGAAACCTTCGAAAATGCTGCATGTGCCGCTGACCATTATTCTTTAGTTCATAAAATTCCTTTCGTAGGCAAGGCTTCTGGCAGAAACTATTTCCACCTAATTCCTGTTTCTTTCTACGTTTGCCGATTGTATGAGGTAATGTCACGTTATTTCTGATTGCGACAAATTCAAAGATAAGCATCAGAATCAAGACATACCTGTTCCACATGATCTTATTTCTAAGAGGTCAAAATCACTGTCATGTATTAAAGCAATACATTTGTTGGGTCAGATAAACTTCAGTCTGATTGCATTATGGAGATTTATCTACCATTCATGGCCAAGTGTTCTATATCTATCTTGGGTGATTCAGCCTATCCCATCCCTATTCGAATTTCAAAGGACACAGGAGCTTCTCGAAGTCTGTTATTATCAAGTTCTTTGCCTTTTTCTGAGAAATCTTTTTTAATGAAAGTGTTCTTTTTCAGGGAGTAGAGTGTGCCTTTATTAGTGTAACTCTCCAGTGTTTAAATTTTGTCATCAGACTTAATCTCAGGACCAGTGACTCTCGGGATAGTATTTGCTTTACCGGTTGAGGGAATTCCTTTATTAATAGGCAACGATCTAGCTGGAGATAAGGTTGTGGTCAATTCATTTGTAACTGACAAGCCTTGTTTAGATCCAAAAGTCGATCCAATTGAAAACGAATTTCCTAATTTATTCCCAGCATGCACAGTTACTTGAGCTATGGCAAAGAAAGCTCTTGAAAATAATTTTGATCTAGAACGTATTCCTATAGATGACACATTGTATTGGTCAGGCTTTTGATGAGGTCACTTTAACTCCTTTTTTGGTCAATCAAAAGGTTTATTCACAGAGATCCTCTTTTAACTACTTATTCTCTTTATTTTAGTTAAGGTGACAAACGACAATTACTTGTTGTTGAAAAGTAAAACGATCCCGAGTAGTCATGTTTGTTTCAAAGGGCCATTAGTGAAAATGAAGACACTGAAGTACCGGTCTACCATGGCATTAAAAATGAAATTCTTATGAGGAAATGGAGATCTCACGAGGTACCTGCTGATGACGAGTGGTCAGTGAATTATCGAATCGGAATTACAAAGTCATACAGACAGGAAATACTAAATCTAGCCAATGAAACTCCTTTGGCTAGCCATTTAGGGATTAATAAGACATATGACAAGATCTTGATACACTTCTATTGGCGATAAATCAAATGTGATGTGTGTAGATACTGCAGATCCTGTCATACTTGTCAAATGGTAGGGAAACCCAATCAGAAGGTCCCCAAGGCTCGTCTGCAACATATAGCTGTATTTGACAAACCATTAGGCAGAATAATGGTAGATTATGTTGGTCCCTTACCAAAGACCGTGTCAGGTAACCATTAGGCAGAATAATGGTAGATTATGTTGGTCCCTTACCAAAGACCGTGTCAGGTAACCATTAGGCAGAATAATGGTAGATTATGTTGGTTCCTTACCAAAGACCGTGTCAGGTAACCGTTAGGCAGAATAATGGTAGATTATGTTGGTCCCTTACCAAAGACCGTGTCAGGTAACCATTAGGCAGAATAATGGTAGATTATGTTGGTTCCTTACCAAAGACCGTGTCAGGTAACCATTAGGCAGAATAATGTTAGATTATGTTGGTTCCTTACCAAAGACCGTGTGAGGTAACCATTAGGCAGAATAATGGTAGATTATGTTGGTCCCTTACCAAAGACTATGTCAGGTAACCATTAGGCAGAATAATGTTAGATTATGTTGGTCCCTTACCAAAGACCGTGTCAGGTAACCATTAGGCAGAATAATGGTAGATTATGTTGGTCCCTTACCAAAGACTGTGTCAGGTAACCATTGCCTGTTGACCAGATACCTTTGAGAATTTTTAAATTTAAAATAACAAATAAAGCTTTAATAACGTATTTTGCTCCATTTAGTCTCTCCTGATCTGTCCAATGTGGTCAAGGGTTAAATTGTATGTCTGGAATGTTCCAGTTATTTACGACTGAATTACCTGTCAAGTTAAAAGTGAAATTATGGTTTGACAGAACTACAGGGGAAATAACGTTTGAGACTGGTAATATAATTATGTCTCTTTCGCTCAATTTTCTAAATTGTAATCAGTTTATGAACTACGGTCCTTACAAAGTCAAGTATAAAATGAATCAGTTAAACTATCTTGATAGTAATCATGGGATCTATATAGTTTAAAGGAGTACCAGATTTTGAGCAAGAGAGCCAGGTTAAACATGTTATTAATGTTTGTTTGTTTGTTTGATTAGGATTTTTAACGTAGCTTTAACGATTTTTCAGTCATATCGCTACGATGTCTGCAGTGAGGCAGTTTATAGTGATGTCTAGCACTGAGACATCATGCCGCAGACATGTAGCATGATGTCTCACCCAGTCACATTATCCTGACACCAGGCCGACCAGTCCTAACACTAACCTCTTAATGCTGAGCGTCAAGCGAGGCAGCTGTTAGTACCATTTTTGTAAGTCTTTGGTATGACTCGGCCGGGGATCGAACCTACGACCTCCCGCTTCCGGGGCGGACGCTCTAACCACTAGGCCACCGGAGCGGTTTGTTATTAATGCAGTTATACCTTTTCCACTCAGTGAAGATTTAAGGGAAAGAATACCATCTGAATTGACTAATTTTGGAAATCTTCTGATTTTAGAAATAATGAATAATTAGGACCAGAAAGTATTTCATTTGCAACAGCAAGTTAGTAATGGTCTTAAACAGTTAATTCTTTGAATATGATGACTTATTTCCAGATTTTCCTGCAAAAGCAAAAGCGTTTCATGACATTGAAATTGTAACTTCCTCAACTGTGAAAAAACACCAGTACAGGTTTAACCCACTCAAACAGGAATACCTGGAGAGAAAAAGTTCAGTATTGGTTGAAAAAAAAATTCATAAAGCCCAGTAAATGTGATTCGCGTTCACCATATACAGTTTTTCCGAAACCAGATAAATCTTTCCGTATGTGCTCTGACTATAGAAAGGTGAACATTGTGGCAAAACGGATTCATTTCCATTACCAAGAATCTGTGACTGTATTGATAAGATTAGAAATGCCAAGTATGTCACCAAATTTGACCTTCGGAAAGGATTTTTGGCAAATACCTCTAACGGAAAGATAAATTTCGGCATTCGTGATTCCAGACGGACTGTATCTATATAAAGTGATGCCGTATGGGATGTAAGTTTCGCCAAGTACTTTTTAATTTCTAGTGAATATAATTAACTCTGGTCTAGCTAATTGTGCAGCTTACATTGATGATGTCTTCATTTACAACGACACCTGGAAAGAACATTTAGCAAAAAGTCGGACATTTTTTGAGAAACTCACTGTAATGCATTTTCTCCTTTTTGTGACCGTAATGATGAAAATAGAGGTTAATTCGCCGAAGTGGATTCATGCGATGGTCGTCCGAGAGTTATGATCTGGCATGTTACTGTCTTTTGAATGGATGTATGTTTTTTTTAGTCTTATTACGATTTTGAAGCGATAAAAGACGTGTGAGAAACCTCCTAATCGAGCGGATGGTTTGGGGTCACGCTTGCAGTCCTTATGTTCAGTTATAGTACCGATAAGATGATTTCGTGTTGTCAGAAATTTCATCGTACTTCATTGATAAACGTAAGATTCCTGTGTTTATGCTAACTGCTATAAATAGAGTCACATGCAAAGTAACTAACTTAAACCTGAAATGGGAGGCACACACCCTGTATGCTTTTGTTAAACGAAAAACAAACTGTGTATTTATTTTATTTAGAAAATTTAAACAAAATTGATTTGACCGAATATAAAACACATTTTTGCCGTTTTTCCGAATATAAATAATTCTTACTTTGACTAGATTTAAGACAAAAAGTGGAGACACTCATTACATACCAGGAACATTGTGTCTACAGCACTTTACAAATTAATTTGAAACTAAAGGTAAATTAATATAGGGATCGGAGGAGGTGGTTCTTTGATTAACAATGTCACAATGGGATTCACAGTCCTACAATGTAAGACGTCGACCTGGACAGTTACGATGTTGGTGGGTGGGAGGTCCGCTACAACATCCACCATAGATGTCAGTATCGATGTCTTGCAATGTTTGACTCTTGGACACCTGTCAATATAACCAATTACGGATGGTCTTAATTTCATTTGTAAGTAGCCCCTGTATGTAGCCTAATGTGTTAATCGACATGAAAATAGATCTAAAGACGCACAAAGTCGTTACTCGCGTATCTTAACAATAACGAATCGGCCAAGTCACAACGAACTCATGATAACATTAAGTCCAAAACTCATTCGTGTGTCAAACAAAACAACAAATATTTTGCTTTGAATATTGAACTTCTACTCATGTCACATATGCGGATGTATATAAATGATCAAAATCATGCTGTGGAATGTTCAAAACTTTTAACTCGCCTACCATTGGTAGAATTTTTAGTTGATATTGACGTATGTATTACGTTGCTGCTGGAGATTCCCATTCTAGAAATGGATACGTGATGCCTCAACAAGAATTCATTCGCTTACAAAGGCTCTAAAACTGGAAAGACAATTTGTTTAAATATAAACATCAACTAAATAACAATAATAAATAAATACAAATATAAATAATTGCAATTTAAAGAGCTTAACGTTGGTTTTTTCTGAGTTATTTTGGTATAAACTGTCACAGAATTAGGCGAAAATTGAATTTATTTCTTCTTGAATTACAAACCAATTTCACCATTTTTTTGTTTCGTCTTACATGCGTTACCTGGGGTGAATAAGTGTTTTTCAAGGTAAGTGACGTGTAGCGATTTGCATGTGCATGACTACAAATCACTTGAAGTCAGGAGCATTATAACCACGGGGTGCACGGGAATTTTGCCGTGAATTCTGCTCACCTATTTCAGGATATATAAGGCAGAATAATTCTGATAAAATTACGAGCCCAAAAGTATCTTATCAAAGGAGAGATAGCTCGTCATTCTTTCTCCAGCCTAAGGGGTAAGTGTTAAATTTATATTTCGTTTCATTATGAATTTTATTCAGTTTATCATTTCATGTAATGATGCCTTCATTACAATGCAGATTGAAAACGTTGAATATTTGGAATTACTAGTCACTATTAGACTTTAAATGCAATAGCTTAATCTAAGTTTTAGATTGTTTTAGGAACAACTATTATTAGTTCGGTTTCTTTATTGTGGCTGAATTGTAGCTGAACGTCTCAGAACGTCTCTGAATGTCTCTGAATTGTAGCTGAACGTCTCTGAACGTCTCTGAATGTCTCTGAATTGTAGCTGAACGTCTCTGAAGTCTCTGAATGTCTCTAAATTGTAGCTGAATGGGATTGATTGTGCCGTGATTATGCTGTTTAATAGTGCGATCAAATTGAGGTATCTGACTGTCTGTCAGATTGTCTGTCCGTCTACGTCTGTCGAGATGTGTAAATATCCGGAAATCTAGAAGTCTAAATGCCCGAGTGTCGGAGCTGTCTAGAGGTGTAAACGTCCTTGGTAGCATCTAGGTGTTTGGGACCGATGGTTCTAGTAGATGCTGTATGCTGTCTGTACGTATAACTGTAGTGGATCCGTGAAGGGCAAGCCGCCGATAAAAGTATTGGTCAACCCTAGGTATTCGGAGAAGCTGGGCGGCGATTCAACAGTTGTACGGTTGTACAGGGTCGAGACACATGTGTGTGTTGCAATTGTAGTTACAATTGAATACATTGTTATATTTACACATAGTTGCTTTGAATCACAGTAGTATTTCAAGGGATTACATGAATCTCAATAACAGTTAGCAACTTGATAAAATACATGTATATGTTTGTACTTGTTGTCGCAATCCATACATGTGATAGTATAGTTTGATGTTTGCATTTGTTATCGCAATTTATTCTTGCGTTAATACAACTTTTGTAAAGGCTCCATTTTATTTGAAACATTTGTGTAGTCCAGGAAGTTCCTTGGATCTGTGTTTAGTCCAGGAGATTCCTTGGATCTGTGTTTATTTTGTATTATTATTTAATTTATTTTTGAATTGTGAATGGTTGTGAGGTGTGATTGTGGGTTGAATGCATGAGTTATTGTGTTGATACTTCATTATTTTTCATGAATAATTTATTTCATAAATTTACATTATCTTTCACATATTGTGTTTGTGTTGTTCATTTAATCCATCATCCACTCGGTAACAATTCTGTTACATCAACTGTCATTTTGCTGGCTCGCAGTGTTCATAATGCTCTTAGGGAGTTATACGTACATAACCACACACACACACACACACACACACACACACACACATACATACATTTATTTATTTCCTATTAATTTGCTTTAAAAAAATGTTTTAATTAAACTATTAGTAGTAGTGTTTTTAATATATCTAACCTAATCTTTTTTAATGAAATGTTTGTTCATTATGTTCTTGCATGGAACAATGTAATCGCCATTTCCATTACTAGCAATACTTCTTCAGATATTTGTTCTCTCAATAATTTCTTTGCCTTAAATCAGTGTAATCACCTAAGCATCCTATCATGCAGAGAATAGATTATGCACAAAAATATTCAATATCGATGTACATTTATTCACTCATTTAAGCCTTTATTAAAACTTTAATATCATTTTACCTTTCATATTTATTTTTGTACAGCACTTTTAATTCATTATTGGACTTATCATGCTGACAATAGAAAAGCTAACGCGCTCTCCGTTACGGATCACTGCCATCTCACCTCTATCTGCGTGGGTTCGAGTCTAAGATTAGGCTAATGTAGTTATGTGAGAAAGCTTGCCAGTAGCTTCTCGTGGGTCGGTGTTTCTTTCCCGGGGTTTTATGGGTTCTTCCTCCACCATTAATATTGCCCGCCATTTATAGCCTATATTGTGCTGAAAAATGGCGTCAAACCATAAAAAACAAAACAAACGAAACAAAATATATTTTCCTGTTGTTGTGTATGTTTTGTGCAAGAAAGTATGTATTTTGCCGCTGATGGAGAAGAAAATGTTCAAGAAGTACACCACACAAAATTTGTCTCAAAAACTTCGTAATTATTCTTAAGTTTTGGACCTAACGGATATCTTTGGAAAAACGTCTGATGATAACAAAATAAATGCGCAGCATATTGTTACAATTCCGTTCATCACATCCTCTCTCTCCTTGTAATGTATTTTCTCCCTTTTAGATGTTTACAATCGATAATCCAGAGCTTATTGGGTCACAGTGAATTTAAATAGGACTATTTAGTTTTTGACGGATTTCATACAGGTGTAGATATACACACTGAGACAAGGTCGATACTTTCAAAGTACAGTACTCCATGTTTAGTCTAGGTAAGATGTATCCTACACTGTTGCTTTTTGAAATCTTACTGGTTTCATACATTGCTATCTGCTATACGTTTGAAAGTAGACTAAACATAAATTTTAACATTAATCGGTTTGGAAACCTGGCGTTGTGATGTTGGCCTAAGACCTCGAAACAGAGAGAAAAAAGTTCATAACTCAGCAGAGGAGAAACACTCGACAGTGATGTATTTCCAGATTCGTGGAATCGCTGATACATGTTCATGATTTATATTCATATAAGTTATAACACTAATGTATCATTGTACAAGAAATAGTAAGGTACATGTATGTATACAGTAAATTTGATTCATAATTACAAACAATGTCATAAAATACGTATTTATTATTTATAAATTCTATTTATATGCGTTAAACTACATTTCATTAAAGGGGCCCCGAGTGGTCGAGTGGTCTAAAGCGCTTTCCGTTACGGGTCACTGACATCTCACCTCTGTCTGCGTGGGTTCGAGTCTAAGATTCGGCTTATATAGTTATGTGAAAAAGCTTGCGAGTAGCTTCTCGTGGGTCGGTGGTTCTTTCCGGGTTTTTTTTTCGGGTTCTTCCCCCACAAATAATACTGGCCGCCATGTATAGCCTATCGTGTGCTGAAAATGGCGTTAAACATTAAAACAACAACATTTCATTAATGTTTAACAATTTTCCGAGAACTAATGGTGCCTATTTGTATAAGTTTGAACGTAATATAAATATAGTTTTAGCTTTGTGTAAGAATGATTATTAAAAACATTTTTTTCATAATTTGATGATTGAGAAACGGTTCACATTTACAGATTACCTCCCTTGGTTACAACATTGAAAACAAAACAAATATCAGCACTGAAAACAGGATGGTTACAACCAGTGCAGCAGCATGAAGGAATACATTACCTGTTTTATGTGGTCAAATACAAATCTATATTCAACTAAATTCACAATAAAACTTAAAGGTCTCGTAATAGTGACCATGTCAGTTCATAAAGATTCCTAACAAAAGAAAAATAATTTATAGACGACAAAAAGGTAATTAAAATTAGAAATGTTCAGTTGAAATAAGAATGAGAGTTTACAGCAGAAAATGTTGGAATTGTCTGCGAACAGAAAACATACGGAACACGTTTCCAATTGCTCATACGAAAATATATCATTGGTTGCAATGGTTAGAAACAGTGGCGTAGCTAGGATATTTGGCGCCCAGGGCAAAACACCCAAATTTGCGACCCCGGCTGTCCCTGTTGCACAGTTATGTTGATACTTTGAGCCGATTTGGCGCCTATTTGGGGCCCCCTAGTCACCCGCGCCCGGGGCGAATGCCCTACCTCCCCCCTCGCTACGCCACTGGTTAGAAGAACATGGAACTAAGAATGCAAAAATATTTCACTATGATTCAAACCAGAAAATCGATGACGTTTTAAGAATTTTTCATTCCGGGAAACCCTAGAATGGTACGCAATGAGAAACAATATAGGTATATCCATACACATCACAAGTGAAACACCAGAATGGTACACAATGAGAAAGCAATAAATGTAGTTACAAACGCAAGCAAAAACCGGAATGGTGCACATCGAGAAAGCAATAACTATATATCCAAACACATCAAAAGTTAAGCACCAGAATGGTACACATTGAGAAAAAAATATAGGTATATCCAAACACATCAAAAGTTAAACACCAGAATGGTACACATTGAGAAAACAATATAGGTATATCCAAACACATCACAAGTGAAACACCAGAATGGTACCAAATGAGAAAGCAATAAATCGACTTGAAACAATTTAAAGAACACGCCATATCATGGGAAATATTAATAATAGCTGTTATGGGAAAGATAAAACTATTTATGATTTTTAACCCTCGGATATAAACGAAAAAATTAGTTGTGGAATTGGTTCTGTTCCTGGAAGATGTAATCTCCACGCATCTAATTTACGGAGAGATTTGCATGGATAGTCCACAATGTCATTCATTTCTGTCTTGAATGATTTCCTGTGTACTTTTATCTGTGAAGGTTACTAATAGTTTATCTTGTTTCTCTGGCTGTCATTTATCTAAGGTTTTACCAGTACAACAGTTTTATCTTTGTTTCTTGGTATCTAAATGGTGAAAACAAGTCCACGTCGTTGAATGATCTTTGTATAAAGTATAACTGAAAACTAAAATCTGCAGTAGACTTTTTAAACATTTAGTCATCCTCGATAGAAATCAGCAGTTTAAATCAATAAGATTTTGAAACTAGTATCTGATTCTCAAGTTTAGATTTAGCACTTGTAACAAGTTGACTGAAAGTGTTTTGAATTAACCTGAAATTTTCATTTTAATGCACTCTTTGTTCATGCCAGCATTCCTAAACGCTAGAAGTACAATAATTTTATTTTTATCTACTTTTCATCTTCGCTATTTGACACGAATTTGAAGTTAAGACCGTAACCATGGACGCACTCACACATATTAGTTATTCGCTTTTTATTCAAAATATTGACTTTTTCTGATAGGTTATAATCAAAGATTTGTTTCAGAAAATATATAAATATGTCGTTTATATTGGGTTTTCGTGCTGCATGGGTTACTTTAATGTTTACACTCCACTGTGGTGCCGATTAATACTAGACAGGGATGTATATATTACTTGTACAGTGACACGCTCGTATCTTAAAAAGGACTGCACTCACTGGGCGCATTCGCATATGTTGCACTGTATACAGTATAGTAAAAATGAGAAAAGAGAGAGAGAGAGAGAGAGAGAGAGAGAGAGAGAGGGGGGGGGGGGAAGGGCGGGTTGGTGGGGGTGCGTGGGTGTCGTAACTATTACTCCTGTTTCTTGAATATGAAAATAAAACTGCATATGTTGTATAGATTAGCATGAAATAAATGAAATGTTCCTTTCCTGTATTCGGGGTTTACTATAAAGGTGACAAATAATTGACAATATGGCTATTATAAACTGTTTTATATAATTTGATAGGTCAATATATAGACAGCAAGCTTCCTATGCATGAGTACGTCTGTATAAGTTTT
This sequence comes from Unio delphinus, assembly GCA_029339505.1. NCBI lineage: Eukaryota > Metazoa > Mollusca > Bivalvia > Unionida > Unionidae > Unio > Unio delphinus. The sequence goes on from JAQISU010000011.1 coordinate 3,672,195, forward strand.
TGCCGTTCACAAATTATATAACACGGTGCTCGATACAGGTAGCCCCCACCCCCACCCCCCACCCCACTCTCTCTCTTTCTCTCTCTCTCTCTCTCTCTCTCTCTCTCTCTCTCTCTCTCTCTCTCTCTCTCACACACACACACACACACACACTGTTTCTTGAATATGAAAATAAAACTGTATATGTTGTATAGATTAGCATGAAATAAATGAAATGTTCATTTCCTGTATTCGGGGTTTACTATAAAGGTGACAAATATACACATGCAAAAAATGGCACGCTTTCTGTTTTTCGAGGGAGAAAAAAATATTAAATGGCAATTAATCTGATGAAACGTGGATATTATCTGGTTTGAATGAAACCGAACAATGTTTTTGGCCAAAATTGTTGAAGATAATATGGCAATTTGCACGTAACTGCACCATTGGGCCTATAAGGACTGAAGCAAGCCCAAAGAGATGATACGACTTTAGGGTTATTGACCAATTGACTATATGGACAGAAGATAAGGGTATGCTGTCTAGCTAGATTTATTGACCAATTGACTATATGGAGAGAAGAGAAGGGTATGCTGTCTAGCTAGATTTATTGACCAATTGACTATATGGACAGAAGAGAAGGGTATGCTGTCTAGCTAGATTTATTGACCAATTGACTATATGGAGAGAAGAGAAGGGTATGCTGTGTAGCTAGATTTATTGACCAATTGACTATATGGACAGAAGAGAAGGGTATGCTGTCTAGCTAGATTTATTGACCAATTGACTATATGGACAGAAGAGAAGGGTATGCTGTCTAGCTAGATTTATTGACCAATTGACTATATGGACAGAAGAGAAGGGTATGCTGTCTAGCTAGATTTATTGACCAATTGACTATATGGAGAGAAGAGAAGGGTATGCTGTCTAGCTAGATTTATTGACCAATTGACTATATGGATAGAAGAGAAGGGGATGCTGTCTAGGTATATTTATTGACCAATTGACTATATTAACGGACGTGAAGGGTATACTGTCTAGCTAGATTTATTGACCAACTGGCACACCAAATATTTCCGTATAGCACCCCCAGCCTGGAGCTACTTTTACAACTTGAAGTATTCATAATCCATGTGAAACTATTGTGAATCGATTATTACAATACATTTTTAAAGAGCTAAAAAATATGTTTAAATAACTGATTTTGTCACTGGGGATATAATGGGGGAGGACAAAAAGTTTGTGGTAACTTCAGGTCATCTACCACCGAGAAAGTATACATAGTTTTTGATAATGAATTATCGCATGATGTCGACGTGCAAAGTGACACCAAACATAACGCAGAAATATTTTGTTGAAAATTTAAAAAATCCTAAACAATAAGAAAAACTCACAGATTCAGGATTCACTTTCGGGAAGAAAAAAATAACAACTTTGCTTCTGTTTAATTAAACATTTAAATTTGGGTCTACCTGGTTACTTTAATAAAAACCGGTGATTTGTACCATCAATCAAATACTATTAATACAGATAATTCAGGGAGAGTAACTTGAGCTACAGCATTTGGTCTGCAAATGAGTTTGCTTACTGCCAAGAAGTGCCGAATTCTGGTATCAAATGTCTAAGAAGTCAAAGAGCTCAACTTTCTGAGCTGTACACCAGCTGATCTCGTTTCTGCCGATAGGTGCCGAATTCTGGTAGCAAAGGTCTAAGAAGTCAAAGAGCTCAACTTTCTGAGCTGTACATCCGCTGATCTCGTTTCTGCCGATAGGTGCCGAATTCTGGTAGCAAAGGTCTAAGAAGTCAAAGAGCTCAACTTTCTGAGCTGTACACCAGCTGATCTCGTTTCTGCCGATAGGTGCCGAATTCTGGTAGCAAAGGTCTAAGAAGTCAAAGAGCTCAACTGTCTGAGCTGTACATCTGCTAATCTAGTTACCGCCGAGAGGTGCCGAATTCTGGTAGTAAAGGTCTAAGAAGTCAAAAAGCTCAACTTTCTGAGCTGTACATCCGCTGATCTCGTAATGACAAAAGCGGCATTTACAGTATAAATCATCTACAATAAAAAATACCATAAAAATATCAGGTTCAGTGTTAAAAAATATGGTCAGCGAAATTATTCATTTTTAATAGTTATGTATAGGAACATCAGTTGCACTAATAACCTAGGAATCAAATTCGTTTAATAAATCTGGGATAAAACTGATAAACATTTGCAACAAGAAATGTAGATGTGTGACTGAGAACATCAGCTTATATGACTAGGTCGTTTGTGCAGAAGAATTACATCTTGTTACAAGGATGTTTTGTTGTTGTTGTTGGTTTAACGCCATTTTCGTCACGAGATCACCATCACAGATCAATGCCAGTTCACATCTGCTTACGACGGTTCGAATCACGGGGTAGGCCAATGTAGGTATGTGAGAAAGGGGACCAGTAGCTTCTCGTGGGTCGGTGCTTCTTTCTTGGGATTTCCAGGGTTCCAGGGTTCTTCTTCCACCATTTCTACTGGCCACCATCTATAATCTATCTTGTGCTGCAAAATTTCTTTAAACGCTACATACGACAATAGCAGCAACAACAACAATCGCGTCCCCACAGATACGTTTTACAGAAATTGAGAAATGTGTGCCATGCTTGACCATTTATGGAGTGAACGGTGTGGTATGACTTTGGCAACTATCACATCGATATCATATTGATTTATTCGACAAAACTCTCCACAAATCGATGCTTATACCTGGCGCAGATAAGTGTCAGAAGGATGCGCAGATTATGAGTCATGGGATTGTGGTACACCGATTATCCGGCCCCCTCCATTCATTTAACTCACATAGATTTAAATACCACTCCATTATCAAAACTATGTGACTTTTGCGACAGGGGATATTCTGTTGTATGCTATTATTTCTCATGATTTCTCTAATTTGTAGCCAACATTCGGATACTTGTTGTTGTTGTTATTGTAGACTTTAACGCCATTTTTCAGCCCAAGAAAGGCTATACATGGCGGCCAGTAATATTGGTGGAGGAAGAACCCAGGAAATACTTGGATAGAACCGCCGATCCACGGGAAGCTACTCGCAAGCTTTCTCACATATCCACATTAGCTGTGCATAAGACTCGAACCCATTTCGGATACTGATCCCTCCTTAGCAATATGGAAAAAATGAAGAACGCATGAAGAAAATGTAAGAAATTGCCCATTTCATTTTATTAAATTATTCAACAGTTTATACCACAAAGCTTGCATTTTGAGCGCACAAATATTTATAAACTCTTGCCACTTTTCGTTGGTATATCTGCTCGTTTTCCATACAGTTGAAATGCAATTCTTAGATTGGAAACATACCGTGATCGTGTTTTATCCACTTACACGAGTAATCGTTGCATATTGTCATCGTGGTATCCATTTAGACGAGTAAATATAACATTGCCATCGTGTTATTCATTTACAAGAGTAAATTTAGCCCATTGTGGTCGTGTTATCCGTTTACACGAGTAAATACAGCTCATTGTCAACGTGTTATACATTTATGCCAGTAATAATAGCATAGGTTCAACGTATTATCCATTTACACGAGTAAATTGAGCATTTTGTTATCGTGTTATCAAATCCAACATTTTACTGAATATAGGCTATCAAGAGAGAGCCCTAACAAGTTTTTAATATTGTACAACAAATAAAGGAAGGGAGGGGTTTCACTACCATAAGTAGTACCTTAATGAACAGAGGGAAACAAATGCAACATGCATCTTTGATATCTCTCGAAGACTTTCTAGCTCGTAATACGTTCTCAAAATTTATTGCATTGGTTTAAGTTCGAATTCGTATAACATATTAATAGAGTCATGATGATAAGCTTTCAATATTTTCACAACTTTATGACGCACTCGTATTTTTCTTGATAGCCCAGCCTCCACCACATGTACAAATTTCCAACCTTATAAAGGTAACAGAGATATATACAAAATAACTGGAAGAACTGGCGTTTAGAATATATTTCCATTACCTATCTTATGTACTGACGATGTCGCAAACAATATATATATATATATATATATATATATATATATATATATATATATATATATATATATATATATATATATAAAACATTGGAGGTAGGGTGAGGACACTAAGTGCCACAGACTGTGTTTGGTTATTTTGTTCTTAACAAATTATGTATAGCCTAAATGAAGCTCACATCCAGTCTGACCTTACGTGAGCAAGCGGGCTATACGGCGTCGTCTTACTACAATGATACAAGTCACATATTCGTGTAGATATTGAATGCACCGTTATACGTGTACCATTTATTCACACATTTAGATATACTGTTCAATCCAGAAATATGAATCAAACATGCATGCAATACCTTCCACTCTCATTTGATTGATTTTCTTTATAAAACAAAAATGATGGAAAGATCTGTAAGTCAGATGAACAATTTTTGTCGTTCATTTATACATGTCTATGGCAGAAACAGCGCCATATGGTACTTTCGTGAAAGTAATACCGGCTTGGGAATCATCTGATTATATGTTAAAACGACACGGGAACAATTTGTCCCAGATGAAATACGCATCCCTCGTCTAATTAATTCAAACTGTAACACCATAGAATAGAGTGTAATATATGATAGACTATACATGCCAGCTAGTATAACCAATGGAGTTACACTGGAAAACCAAGGAAAGATCGACCGACCCACGAGAAGCTACTGGCAAGCTTTCTCACATACAAATTAAAACTGAAATAGTGCAACCATACTGTGTGGTAAACCAGCTTCCCGTTACTAAACTTGCCGGCGCTTAGAAATAGCATTTGAACTAAGATAGATTTATTCATGGTGAACAAAGGCACGTTTCGATTTTCCTAACGATCGAGGAACGCAAAGGCAGCATTGCTGCACTTTGTAAGAAATCGGGTAACAAGTTAACATTTGTCGTACTGTTTTGTTTCTTTTATTTATTTAAGGAGTTACAGTTTGGTGGCCAAGAAAGAGGAAAGAAAATTGATGTGTTTAAGGATATGATTCCAGACGAGAAGTCGAGAAGGGCAGGGACTGCTAAACAAAGGACTGTATACCTGGCAAAAGAGCGGAAACGTTAAATATCGCCATGGTTGTGGTGTATGATATTTTTGTTTGTTTTTTTCAAACAATTTTCAAAACATTTTAAGAACAAGAAGCAAAATAAACAAAACGTTTTTGTTAAAAAATATCAATATATTCTAGCACTTATTCAACTTTGTCAGAAAGTTTCTCGCTTGGATGAAGGCGACAGTGTCACAGTGTAATGCGTTAGAGATGACCCATGTCACAGTGAAATGCGTTAGAGACGACCCATGTCACAGTGCATTGCATTAGAGATGACCCATGTCACAGTGTAATGCGTTAGAGACGACCCATGTCACACTGTAATGCCTTAGAGAAAAGCCATGTCACAGTGCAATGCGTAATAGATGACCCGTGTCATGGTGTAATGGGTTAGAGATGACCCATGTCACAGTATAATGGGTTAGAGATGACCCATGTCATAGTGTAATGGGTTAGATATGACTCATGTCACAGTATAATGGGTTAGAGATGACCCATGTCACAGTATAATGGGTTAGAGATAACCCATGTCACAGTATAATGGGTTAGAGATGACCCATGTCATAGTATAATGGGTTAGAGATGACCCATGTCACAGTAAAATGGGTTAGAGATGACCCATGTCACAGTGTGGTGCGTAAGAGATGACCCGTGTCAAGGTATAATGGGTTACAGATGACCCATGTCACAGTATAATGGGTTCGAGATGACCCATGTCATAGTGTAATGGGTTAGAGATGACCCATGTCACATAGTAATGCGTTAGAGATAACCCAGCTTTATTATTTATCTCGATATGGCCGAAATTACTTTTCTTGGCGCTCTTCATTCAAACATTCGGGCTGTTAGATTTCTATAAAGTCCATGGATGAAACAGTAATAATAAGTAAGTTTACAATGAAAAAAGTCCTCATAAATCTAATACATTTCACTATTCTTGTAACGATTATGACAGTTTGGCAGCGATGTTACTTGCTATGAAAGACAATCTGATTAAAAGCAGATCTCCACTATTATACAGGGGCCCCGAGCTGCCGAGTGGTCTAAAGCGCTTTCCGTTACGGAACACTGCCATCTCACCTCTGTCTGCGTGGGTTCGAGTCTAAGATTCGGCTAATTTAGTTATGTTTGAAAGTTTGCCAATAGCTTCTCGTGGGTCGGCGGTTCTTTTCGGGGGTTTTCCCGGTTTATTCCTCCACCAATAATACTGGCCGCCATGTATAGCCTATCGTTTGCTGAGAAATGGCGTTAAACTCTACAACAACAACAACAACAACAACAACAACAACCACCACTATTATACATGATCTGAAAGCGGCCACTTAACGGTAATATTCTGGCAACCTGTGCTATTACCGTAGTAGTTCTGGCAACCTATGTTAATACCGTAGTAGTTCTGGCAACCTGTGTTATTACCGTAGTAGTTCAGGCAACCTGTGTTATTTCCGTAGTAGTATATTTTATCAGCCGGTCAAATAAAGTTTGCTGACTGAGCAGTTTGGATGAAGAGCATACATGTCTACCAAACGATCTGATTCAATTTCAGATTTGTGAAGCTTCATTTCCAATGGCTAATTTAAATGTCACCAGAACATCACCACTAACCGGTCGTCGTCAGAACTTCACGTAGGACAGCGAATATCCGCCTTTAATCAGATTGGTGAAGAAAATGAAAAGTAGAAAGTTTCTTAATCGAATGGTTTATATTGTTCCGAAGTGGAAGCGCGGCCGTTATGCATTCATATCCTGTCCCGAAACGTCATTGATCTCTTTTACACCCAAACACAAAATTCTTTCCTGATCTCGTCCCTCTGTTTTGCAATCCTTGTTCGTTTCGTTTTACTTACTTGTTTAAAAATCCTGTTGTTCACAGCTAGAAGATCCTGAAGAAATGTTTTATACTTGAAGAAGAGATCTTTTGCTTCGATGTTTCGTTGATTAAATACCCGTTTGTACCACTCAATGATATATTCTTCGTTGGCATCAATATGTTTTCTAAATTCCTCAATTATACTATCAAGACGTTCCGGTGTTGGTAACCAAACATTGATTTGTTTCCGATATGATATAATTGCTTCACTGACCGTCAGTGAAATTAATATTTTTGTATCAATCATGAACCGTAATAATGCTATTGGCAGCCACTTCTTTTGAGACATGTGTCTACCAATCCAAATATAACAACAGCGATGAAGTCCTGCTGCAAATTCAAATGATACTACACGAGCGAATCCAGTTAAATCTAAATCAGGCAGCGGCCCATTAATTGCAACACGAGTCATTTCATGTACGGGGTGTCCAAATCGTTTAAAATACTCAGTACACTCTCCATAACCAAGAAAACTTGCTGGATAACAAGCAACCATATCAACTGAAATGATATTATCATGGTCGTATTTGTTATTCCATAAACCGCCATGATTAAATTCTAAACAACTAGCCTCAATGTCTGGCAAGAATTCTACGCGTGTTGGTTTCCATGCGTTTTTGATTATCGCAAAATGAGCTGCAACCGACGGGATTGTAAAACAGTTTGTCAATAATTGTTCATCATCGTTGATGATTTCATCGGTGGCTTCGCCATACGCCGTTAAAAACCCACTAGCTGTTTTTTTTCATTTTGTTGTGAAATGCTTCAGTGCGGTATAATTCACCGTTTGGTCTTACAAACTGATCAAACGTATCCATGTCGTTTTCAGTGCTGCGAAGTAACCACACCGACACGGGGTCGTTTTTACTCAAATGCGCAATAGCATCGAATAGTTTCTTTTCAACGAGAAAACCGTCCCTGGAAAATTCTTCTCGTAAGAATTCGTCGGGTATATACTTTATTGTTCTGTTTCGCGTTGTGACCGCGGGCGTCCACGCGTGATCGTTATGATCAATAATTTTGATTGGAGCTCCCTTTGATTTATATTTTGATTCGTATAAAACTTCTCCGGTTATCGTTGTAACAGTTATTGGAAATCTCAGCGACGTTTCTAATTTTGCTATATCGCTAATAGTCGCTCCGGGGTCTTTCACCGTTAACTCCCATTGAGCTATTTTGCTACGCCGTAGATCAGTAAGTTTGTTCCCTCGGGATGCATTTGTAAAAATGTTCTGTTATTCGTGCTGCTACACAATTGAGTGGCAAAGCCACTGACGACGAAGTCGCCAGCGACGACTGTTTCATTGGTTTAAGTTTTCTTATATCAGGTTTTTCATTTAACGGATATATCCCATACACAACTGCTGTTTCAGGATATGCTCGTTCATAGTATGTTTTGTCAATTCCAGTTAACAAACCCGGCTTAGAATCACGGCTAACAGCGACTGTTTTCTTGTCTTTGAGAATCGGTTCAAATTTGTCTCGTATAATCCAACCGCCTGATTCTACACGGATAGTGAATTTCTCTCTAAAAAAGTACTTTTTGTTGCCAAGTTGTGATAACATCATGGCTGCGTTGCTGTCGTTCATGGTGGCATGAACAACGCCATCAATTCGAAATGTTGACCAGCTATGAGATGCACCGTCGTGTTTGAATTCATTAATACAATCGCGTATTTTATTTATCAGGGCTCTATCCGTTATTGCCCGTTTTGGCACATCTTTGAGGGTTCTATCGAGATTAAATTTAACGCTTTTGTAATGCTTAATTGCCGATAATCTCTCGAACTCCTCCATGTTATAATTAAAACAAGCATTTAAATAGAAAAATATAGTATAATGAATCACTGCAAGTGGCTAATGATTGGAACAACAACCCCGTGTAACAAATCATGCAGAAGCGAATTCTGTGGGTATCATTTACAAATGTTCGGCGAGGAAGTTTTGGCCCCCTCCCGTGCCTCCGATGTGGGGTGGGGGTAAGAGGAAAATCGCAGTTGTGTCTCAGTTGTGGCGGCAAACGATACAGGGAACTAAAACGCTACTATGACAAACGAATACAAAATGCAGTCATTGATGCTACCGATGACTCCGTCAGCGACAAAATCATAAAAACCCCTCAAGACTACATTGATAGACTTATAATTAAAGCAAATAATAAATTAGACAAATAGTATTATCATACAAATGAGCCAAGATTTCAGACCTCACCCAGTGCTTGTTAATTATGAAGCATCCCGTGATGGTGTTGTTAGGCATCGCAGACTAAAGAAGTCGGTTGGACGGGTAAATAATATGGGATAATTGATGTTTACAGCCGGGAAAAAGACATATCTTAATCACAGAATAATCTATGAAGCATTTTACGGATTAATCGAAGACGGATTTGTGATTGATCACGTTGATGGATTACCTCAAAATAACAAATTGGATAACTTACGATTTGTTACTCAGCGTCAGAATACAAAATGAGGTGGAACAGGCAAACTCGCAAAAAAGGCAAAACATGTCAAATCATTTGATATAGAAACCAACGAAGAAAAAATATTTCAGTCAATAAATGAAGCCAGTACATATTTCGATATTTGTAGTCCTTCAATACGATTTGTTGCAGAAAATATAATTACATTAGCTCTGTCAAAGAAAAATGGCCATAAAATAAAATTCGTATACATCTGAAACCATTCAAGGGAAATAAATTCTTTAAGGATACTTAATTAAGTTAATAAAGTAACCTCTGGGTCTCTCTGACGTCATAGGGCGCCAGCGAGATTGCCAAATAAGTGTTACTTTTTTAAATTAAAGATAAAATGTATTATATAAATAATGGATATCAAAGATGTAAATGCTATAAAGGCTGAAATTTCAAATTTGAAAGATCGAGGAATAGTATTATCTAAAGATCTCGACTGCGACAGGATTGCCTCGGAATATGAAGACATTTAGTATCAGTCTAGTAAGGGTCGTTATGTTTTACCTAAGATGTACAGGCTCGTGAAAGGAATTCAAAAGTCCATCAATGCTTGTTTGTACTGTAACGACATTAATATATTTATAACGTTATTTAGCACCGTTGAAGCAATACGTCAAAAACTCGGCCAAGAGTATCAAAAACGAGCTGAAATTAGTTCTAAGGTTCGTGATCTTAGAAAAATGTTAAACGAGGAAAAACCCGTATCGTAACCACGTGAGCGTTACTATAAAAATAGGCTTTCAGTAAATTTGCAGTAAAAAAATTATTTTTTTTTAGCGTTTTTTGTAACACTTGTTACATTTGTCACATAGGATTTTCTCCTGAAAGAATACTCAGCAGTTTGGGCTTGCTCATGCAGTTATGTGCGTACTGGATGATCTGGCTGTGGTAGCAAGTAATCACCGCGACGCCTCCATTTTCACGTAGTTGTTGTTGTTGCCGCGTCGTTAACAAAAATCGTTCATCGCCGTTCTCAGATATTACAATTCTGAAACCCCCAGCGATGTTAGTTCTGAAACACTCGCGGATAGCGTCGTACAGTTTAACCCTGTCGGAGATGGATACGTTAGCTTGATGGTACATTTATTTAATAACTCAGCATTTAATTGTGATAGTTTCACATTTGAAAACTCAGTTCACAAACAATATATGGTAGGTGAATCGCTTACAACTAAATTAGCCCGACAGTGGCTAGCAGCAATTAAAAGTTTATACCGGTTCGAGACAGACTTCGCGAAAAACTTCAAGAACGACAACAAGCGCAGACTGACTTTTCTGTGTCAAGTGAACAACTGTTTACTCCGATAACAAGGGCGACCAAAGATGTGAAAAAGTTAACTGAAGCAGCGATATACGGAGATATTCCTGAACGAGAACGAGCAAAGAAGGCGCCGCTGCTTGATACACTTGAAAAGATATCAGCAGAGACCGAACAAACGCGCGCAGGGATACAACAGCTATCCAGTGATGTAAAAACTCAACGCGAGTATGAACGATTAGCTGATATCGATGATTCTGCACCCCACCCACAAGTATATCGACCGGGCAAAATTGAAGAACGCGAAGAAGAACAACAAGATTCAGCAGCAAGAAAAGATTATTCATCTGAAAATATATTTACAGTCGCAACGTTAAATAGAATTGGAGAACTCGGTACGGATTCCGAATTAGCTGATTTTACTAGAGAAAATTTTCCAAAGGGTAAAAGAGAGAATTTATTAAACGACGGGTTTGAAAGTTTTATAAAAACCAGAGATACTTGGGCAGCAAAAATATATTTGGCGAAACACGGCGGTGATAAAATCTCAGCGTCACGGCACCCTGGTTATAATAGCTTTCTAGCTGCGGATAAAGGCAGTACACAACCACCACCTTATACGGAGGATCCAATCCCGGAATAAATAGGCATAAGAGCAGAAGCCGGTTCAAAGAAAACAAGCGGAAAAGGATATTCGATTAGAAATCCTTTGGATTTCAACGCAACTGTGACATGTCCTGGTAATATTCTCAGTGATATATCACGGTTAGAAGTACTTATCGGGGAAAACGAGCCGGAAACAACTCCGTCGAGATAATTAATGATGCAGCTGATATCTGTAGACGATTATTTGCCGGCGGTATCATGGGCATTGATGTATATCGAGAACTCATTGCTGAATTAGTTGAAAATCACAGAGATGCCCATGGTTATGATGAAAATCCTATGGATTTTAGCGATTGATCACTAATTCAAAAACTACTAGTTTTATAACAAGATGATCATACACTACAACCATGATAAACCCGTAAGCGTCTACGTGGTGAACTCACGATTGCCTGTTTATAGAGCATATTACGGAGATGGTTTCGGCAATACCATTGCGGGGTTATTTACAAGAATGGCCCCAAAAGTGGCGCCGTTAGCTAAACAATTATCAATGAAAGCCATTCATATTATTCGTGATAAGGGAATCAGAGCTGTTGGAAATCTTGCCGGAAGGGCATTTTCTGCCGCGAAAGATAAAATAATATCATTGGTGCGACGACGAAAAAAGCAACCAGTTGTACTGCCATCTACAACAGTGATGCTTGCAAGTGTCAGCAAAGCAATAAATAGTGCAGTGGAAGAAAAATTAGCGTCGTTGGCTGCTTCGGTGACTCCGTCATCCGTGGCTGCGCCGCTGGCGAACAGTAACCAAGATGATGTCGCAAACATGATAGCAGGAAGTGGTTTGAAACGAAAACAAAAACGACGATGATTACAAAGAATTTCACAATTGAAAATACTGATGTGAATAATAATAATAATGTTCAAAAGAACAGCTGATCCAGCGTTAGATATGGAAGCCCCAGTACCCAAGGACAATTCCGTCCGCGATTATCAATTTTATTACTATCATGCAATACAAGCAGATATTCGATCGCGAATTGAACTTCAAGTCCTTGATACCAGCAAATACTTTCTACCCGCTGCAGCGTTTATCGAAGTAGAAGGAGAACTTGTACGACTTACTGATACTCCTGCTGTACCCGCACCGTATCCAGAAGGTGCCAAAAGTCTGCTTAGTCAATAACGGTATCATGGTGCTATTTGAATCCGCGAGATATCTCATTGATGGAAAAGAGATTGAGTCTATAGAACGTGATGTTGATGTGGCTACAACAATAATTGGGTTAGCATGATATTCTGACGATTATACAAGATCAGCAGGTCCGTCTATGATGTTTGCAAACGATAATAAAAAACTGCTGGACACACTCAATTTATTGTACGACGACCAAATGATCGTGCTGGTCCTCCCGCCCCTGCTGCTATCGAGGATATGATTATAAATACTGATCTCCAGTACAATCTAGGAGCTGCAACAAGAATAGCAATGTTGGCAGGACAGCGTAGATCGTTTTCATGTGCGATTCCGTTGCATCATATATTTGGATTCTGCAGAAATGTACGAAAAGTTATTTATGGAGCGAAGCATACAGTAGTACTCGTGCGAAAGGGTAGTGACGATGATGCAATCTAGAGAATTCCAGCGGATTCTGCAAATCCAGATGCTGACGCTGGTAAAGTCATTTTAACTAAATTGGTCTTGTGGATGCCAGTAATGACCCCATCAATTACCACAGAAGAGCGACTACTATCATTTATGGATGCGGGTGGCAAATCATTGCTAAGTTGGCTAACAACAACAACAGATGTTTAGCAATCAAATATCAATGGTACGCTTACATGGAACTTGGCATCACAACAAGGCGTTTCAGCTCCATTTCATATATTTATCACGTTGCAGGATATGACAAGAGTGAATTCACAATTGCACAGTCATATGATATTTGATCAATTAGGAATTACTGAGGTCTCGTTGAGAATAAATGGCCAGCAGGAACCATCCGAAGACATACAACTTAATTTCGGTCAAAACCATATTGCTCACGTGTATCATCGTATGCTGTCATATATGAGCCGTGATCAAAATGTTGATACTGGTTTGCAAATATCGCAATATGATTTTAAGAACCTGTATCCGATCTACTACTTTTCGCAGGAACATGTTGATTTAACAAGGCAATCCGTCGTTGATATACACTTTAGAGCTAATGTCCTTCGTGGCGCTACTGCTAATTATAGAGCGGTTGCTGTCATTCTCAGTGATAAATCAATGTTGTTAGAAGGTGTTGGTGGACGAATGAGAATCGTTGATGCTCCAGTGGAAAATATGTAAACGATTCACAATTAGATCAATTGAAAGTATAAATGTGTTTTACAATAAAATGACATATAGTGTTGTTAGTGTCAAGCTGACTGATGGTCAGGTCAAGAAATTGCGATCAAAATCCGTAAAAGAATGTGGAACCACATTAACGTTGAAACCACCGCAGATGTCCGGCGGTACACATAAAATATCACTGACGGATCGTCAAATAAAACATTTCAATGATGCGCTGAAGAAGAAGCGAGGGGTTCAAATTGTATTTTCAAAGGCTGCAGTCGCCAACATGATAAAAACAGGTGGCATATTTCCATTGTTAGCTGCAATACCAGCATTGATTGCAGCGGCTGCCCCAGCGGTGGCGAAAGCGGCGGCGTTGGGAGCCGTTGGGACCGCGGCAGGGATGGCGTTGAAAAAGGCAACTGGGAAAGGATATAAAAAAGGGAAAGGAGTTGTACCTACCAGGAACCCCGTATTCATGGTACAGCGGAAAGGGTCTAAGAATACCAGGAACGGTTTATTAGTTGAAAGCCCAAAATTCTCCCTATGTACAATTTTGATTTAATTGATGCTGCTAAAAAACTAGCGATAAAACACTTCAGAGGGGTTTTTATGAGAGATCAATTACCGAGAAAACCAAACAGCGTTGAAACCGGTATCATCAATCTTGATAACATCAGCGGATCGGGAACTCACTGGGTTGCATACGCGATTGATCCACGTGGGATTGTCTATTTTGATTCATATGGGTTAGCTCCGCCAAGCGAGTTTATGCGGTATATAAATTCTTCGATGAAACTCAAAGAGTTTCCGATTCTTTATTCCACTCTGCCAACACAACAATTAAATGATCCACCGATATGCGGCCGTGAAGTATTAAATGTAATCGCGGAGATTTCATCGTCACAGAAACCACCTCATCTGGTTGTAAATAAATACACGAGTGGGAAATTACAAGGTAATTTTAGAGAATCAATAAATTGAAAATACAAGTTGCGCTAAGAATAATGATTGATATTTGGGGACGATCTCTGTCAGTGTTGAAACCTACTGCGGAAGCATCTGCGGGTTTTATCGAGGATGTAAAAAAATAATTGAAGATGAAATCGCTGAGACGTTAAATTTAGCAAGTGTTGACCCGAACGAAATAGTTGTATTTCAAGATCGCCAGGGTAAATTGAAAAGCAGTAATATATCCGCGGATGACATTTTGATACGGCAGAGCGATGCCGCTGAAAACTATATTGCGCTGTATTCCAGCGGTGGACGACTTAAACCAGGCGCACTTGTGTCTACGATCACCGACGCGATTGCCGCCCACGGCCGTGAGCTGGATGATTATATACGAGGTTAAAATAGTTTTCGCAAAAATGTCGTACATAAATTCTTTGGAACCCCGCTTTTTGTTGGCATGACTCTCGCTGAAATTAAAAACTTTCTATCTTTATTCTTTTTTAACAAGGAGGCGGGGAGGATGATGAATGAAAATGAAATCAAGGCAAATTATCTCGATATTTACACGGATATTTCTAAAATAATAGAAAATCTTGAAAAGGTACAAAAACCCACTAACGACGTCTTTGGTAAGTTTTTTGGAACCCCGCTTGTGGCAGGTATGACTCTCGCTGAAATTAGCGAGTTTATTGGCAAGCATACTCACAATGCTTAGGTCGCTAATAGTTTCTTCGGTGTCCCGGCTAGATCTACGATGACTCTCAAAGATATTAATATGTTTATGGTTAGACAAACAACACTTAAAACCATCGTGGATAAATTTTTGGGGAGAACACCTGTGTCTGAAACCACATCTCTGACAGGCCCAACCCTCGCTGGAGTTAAAAAAGCTATTGACGAACAAAAGCTCACCAGCGAAATTGTTAATAAGTTCTTTGAGTGCAGTAAACCCCAAGATATCGCGACAAAATTTTCTAACATCGACCAGCATATTAAAAACCAAGCACGGCTTGGAATCGACGGCCTTCTGGTTTCATTCTTTTTTAGCGAGAGGGATAGGAGGATGATGGTTTCTAACGAAGTCAGAGCAAATTATCTCGAAATGTACAATGATATTCTTAAACTGAAAGATCTCGATGAAATTAAAGTCCCTCTGGAGTTATTTTTTTTTAACAAGGAGACGTTGAGGATGATAAATACTAACGAAATGAAGACAAGTTATCTCGATATTTACAATGATATTCTTAAACTAAAAGAAAATTTTGAATAGGTAAAAATTTCACACCGCGTAAAAACCGTTGGTAACATCGTATACACAGTTGCTAGTTGAACCTTTCATTGGATCCAAAGAAAGGAAAATAGTTTACATTTTCACAGCAAATATGGTAGTATACCGGGTTGTTATCGATTTACAATAATACATCGCCGTAAATTTGATTTGGGAGTCGGCCCGGCAATATATATAAGCGGTGTTAACACAGTAACATATATATTCTAATATCGATTATCATGAGTGCGTGCTGGGTCTATTCCCACTCATGCAGTCTTCCATACAGGTCGTTTGGCACTTATGGTGCCACGACCTGTCGACTAATTAAAAAGCACTCAAATGAGTGCATTAATGCGTGGGGGATGTGGCACGATTCCTTCCCCCCGAAATAATTAATTATCCCCAAACAGGGAATTAACCAGTGGTACATGCCCACATGGGCGAAAACGACTTTAATTAAACTAACTAACTAACTAACTAGCGTAACATATATAAACGATATGATACCAGCAGCACCCGACCGAATAATATACCCTATTAGGATTGATATAACTACATCCGACGAGTCAGTGGTTAGGGATTCGCTACCCTGGACGCTAGAATTTGTATCCGGTATTCCCCCCACCGACCATAAATCCGAGTACACAATCGAATAATTGAAAACACTAGCGGGTTTGAAATAGTAATGACATGGATGAAATCAATTGAACCGATAATAGTCCCAGAGATATCACAATCGCATCGATATCGACATGATACCGTGAAAGAATTTTCCGCGAACTTGAAATCACTTTCTGAGCGTTATCGTGAAAAAATGAAAAAATACCGACGCAGCGTAGCAATCATCGACATCACCGTGTACTCGGTGTCCGGTGTGATGGCCAGCGCCGGGGTTATTTTGTCGACGGTGACCATGATGGCTCCGATTGCAGTTCCAATTGCTATCTCCGCGGCAACAACAATTGCGGCAGTCGCCAACGCGATAACAAAAAGGGATCATCGTATTTTCAGAAAAAACTCGCCGATTATACAGCTCGGTACAGGGTGGTATTTGACGCATACTCGAAATTATCCGAGTTGATCTCGCTGTCGATAGATAATTCGTTCATATCCGATGTTGAATATTCCACGATGACCCAGTTGTATAACTCCGGGATGTTGAATTTGGAAATTGAAGACAGCGTTAACAATAATGTCACTCGAACTGCTTCAACGAATCGCGGAGAATACCACTCCGATACGAACAAGCATGATATCAATAACATCAACAAACCCTGAATTTTGTGTGAACTTCCCTTCTCCGATTCCAGTGCGCGAGATCGCGCTGGCGAAATTACGAGTATATCATAGCTGGCCTAATATCAGATCAGTTGCATTTGGCAGTCAGCAACCCAATAACGCACTGGTGTTCTCGTATAAGAATAAACCCGATGGTACTCCAGCGTGGGAAACTGTTTCGTTACCAAATTGAGCAAATCGATGCTGAAATTCAGCGTAGAATAAAATCAATCACTGGAAAAGAATCAAAAATAGCTATTAAAGTTCATGAACCGACGCTCTCGTCGTCGATCGAAATAAGCACAGAGGGATACATTGTAGATATCTATAACAGCTCGTTAAGAACGGTGCTAGGATGGTCTGAAAAACCACCGGAAAAATCCGCCACCGACTTAACCACAGCCGTACAATCATATCATGAAATCAATCCCATATATCGAGATAATTTATCTGATATAAAAAAAGGAAAAATCGCCGATAGATTTATATTTACCAACAAAAACACATTGCAATGGGATTTTATCATTAAAAGAACAGCCGACTCATCTGTTACTATTTCATTTACGCTAACTGACATCACTGCTTATTTTAATGAAATTAATCAATTACATAAAACACAACTAGAACAACTACGGCAAACAAAATCGCCAAAACACGTTGAAATATTAAATCAGCTTATATTTGACATGGAATATATCAATGAACTAATTATTCAAACAATAACCAATGACAACAGCGACAGTAAGCAACAATTCCTAACGGGTTACAATATCACAGAAGCCTATCTGCGTAATTTCAAGTTTCCCGGATACAACTCTGAGGAACTAAAAGAATCTGTTAGGAATGTTAGCAAGGTATTACAAGTACAAGATTCAACTGTCCTCCTCAAATATAATAATGATCCAGATGGTGGTGGTAGGCATATTGCCCCGCACAATGTGAATATTGCAACGGTGATTGCTCTCAACTTAATTTGTGACGCAATTGAAGGAAGCTATCAAATTAATCTCGAGCAATCAAATCAAGCTCAGCAAGGATATATTCTTTATTCGTTTGCACCAACAGCTCCTCCAGCATTCCTAATTATTGAAAACCCAATTAATCCTGTCTACATGCGATGCCATAATAATTCGCTAACGAAAATTAATTTCCGACTCACCGACCAGTCAAATAATTTGATTGATCTACAAGACGAGGTATTAGCGATTAGTTTGTTTGTAAAGTCCTAAGGACTCGATCAAATATTTGGTTGAAATAAATTATTAACCCATAGCAGCAGGGGGGCGATGACATCACGACGAGACCGTATTTTGACCAAACGATGAAAACGGTCTTGGAGCATCATTTGCGAAAAACGTATGTTTCGAGCAAGTAATCTATTTTTTGGGTGAAAAAGAAGGATTCGAATTAATTCTCTCGAGATGTTTGTTAGATTTAGAGAAAATGATGTCTCGGGCAAATGTTCGATTCGCCACCCCACCCCCCCCCCCCCCCCGCCTGCTGCTAGGAAAGTGGTCCAGTATTTAATCTCTTTAGGTTAGTTGAGGACCTCAGCTCGGAAAGTGGTCCAGTTTTTAATCTTTTTAGATTAGTTGGTGACCTCATTTCTGAAAGTAGTCCAGTATTTAATCTCTTTAGGTTAGTTGAGGACCTCAGTTCGGAAAGAAGTCGAGTATGTAAACTTTTTAGGTTAGTTGGGAACCTCAGTATAAATGATCATTTATCACATAATTCTTACTAAATTGTTCCACAGAATATTGATACAACAAAAATTAAAACTATATTTATGAGGCGTAATTCACATTTACTTTTAGATATCCAAACGTTGCCAACTTTCAGTTTCAATAATAAATCAATAATTTGTTGTTCTAACTTTTATAAAATTGTTTAATATGTTTGTAGTATACGTGTTAAAATTTTGCATTATGGTGTGAATTTTGTTTTTCGTTTTAAAGAAAGGACTAGAGGCAAATTTTGTATATATTAAAAATTTAGTTTCATTGTGGGTGTATACTTAGTCATCCAAAATTAGTTACGTACGGACATAACCGTCAGTTATTCAGATTTAAAGCACACAATTTGTTTGATATTGAAATCACATTTAAAGCATCATATATCAGCTAATTCGTGAAACATAATGGTAGGCAATAATTTAAAATGTTTCCTCATTTGCCAGTAACAGATCAAGTTTTAAAATATACCGTCTCTAATTTTGATAACATAAACATGTAATATATCTATCAGGATCTCCATACGTTTCTTTAAAACGAAACCTTTCGATATAAATCAATATACACATGTCCAAAACATCGAATGTACTAAAATCCCAGGTCTGACACCCATGTAACAATATCGGAGAACCACTATTATCATAACATTTAATTGTAAATCCAGTCGTAAAGACAATTTTCTAAATCTAATGTAAGGACAATTAATACCTTTTAAGATTATTAGGTGATCCATATTTTTGACAAAACATGTTGATCAGTTATGCGTAAAACGCATATGTAAATATAAATCCAATGACATCTTATCCAATTCAATAGTAACTATAAATCCAAAGATATCATTACCCAATACAATAGTAACTATAATCCAATATCTTACCCAATACAATAGTAACCATAAATCCAATGACATCTTACCCAATACAATAGTAACTATAAATCCAATGATATCATTACCCAATACAATAGTAACTATAAATCCAATGATATCTTACTCAATACAGTAGTAACTATAAATCCAATGATATCTTACCCAATACAATAGTAACTACAAATCCAATGATATCTTACCCAATAGAATAGTAACTATAAATCCAATCATATCTTATCCAATACAATAGTAACTCTAAATCCAATGATATCTTAAACAATACAATAGTAACTATAAATCCAATGATATCTTACCCAATAAAATAGTAACTATAAATCCAATGATATCTTATCCAATAGAATAGTAAGTATAAATCCAATGATATCTTATCCAATAAATAGTAAGGATAAATCCAATGATATCTTACCCAATACAATAGTTACTATAAATCCAATGATATCTTACCCAATACAAACTTACTATAAATCCAATGATATCTTACCCAATACAATAGCAAATATAAATCCAATGATATCTTACCCAATACAATAGCAACTATAAATCCAATGATATCTTACCCAATAGAATAGTAACTATAAATCCAATCATATCTTATCCAATACAATAGTAACTCTAAATCCAATGATATCTTAAACAATACAATAGTAACTATAAATCCAATGATATCTTATCCAATAAAATAGTAACTATAAATCCAATCATATCTTATCCAATACAATAGTAACTATAAATCCAATGATATCTTACCCAATACAATAATAACTATAAACCCAATGATATCTTATCCAATGCAATAGTAACTATAAATCCAAGTATATCTTACCTAATACAATAGTTTCTATACATCCAATGATATCTTACCAAATACAATAGTAACTATAAATCCAATCATATCTTATCCAATACAATAGTGACTATAAATCCAATGATATCTTACCCAATACAATAAATTAATATAAATCCAATGATATCTTACCCAATACAATAGTTACTATAAATCCAATCATATCTTACACAATACAATAGTTACTATAAATCCAAAGATATCTTACTCAATACAATAGCAAATATAAATCCAATGATATCTTACCCAATATAATAGCAACTATAAATCCAATGATATCATATCCAATACAATAGTAACTATAAATCCAATCATATCTTATCCAATCAAATAGTAACTATAAATCCAATCATATCTTATCCAATACAATAGTAACTATAAATCCAATGATATCTTACCCAATACAATAATAACTATAAACCCAATGATATATTATCCAATGCAATAGTAACTATAAATCCAATGATATCTTACCCAATACAATAGTTTCTATAAATCCAATGATATTTTACCCATTACAATAGTAACTATATATCCAATGATATCTTATCCAATACAATAAATTACTATAAATCCAATCATATCTTGCCCAATACAATAGTAACTATTAATCCAATGATATCTCACCCAATACAATAGTAACTATAAATCCAATGATATCTTACCTAATACAATAGTAACTAGAAACCCAATGACATCTCACCCAATACAATAGTAACTATAAGTCAAATGATATCAATACAATAGTAGCTATAAATCCAATGATATCTCACCCAATACAATAGTAACTAGAAATCCAATGATATCTCACCCAATAGTAGCTATAAATCCAATGATATCTTACCCAATACAATAGTAACTATAAATCCAATGATATCTCACCCAATACAATAGTAACTAAACATCCAATGATATCTTGCCCAAAACAAGAGTAACTATAAATCCAATGATATCTTATCCAATACAAAAGACAAACAGATCATATTGACTGAACATTTATTAGTTGTTTTAAAACAAAAAGCATTTTCTTTAAATCTTTATTTTCAATTATACTCAAGGTTCACGCCATTATAACCTTTAGTTAGCAAGCATCTCATCAAAATTATTTGTTCCACACTAATCAGTGAACGATTTTCACCCATTCTTTTTCCCCTTCGACAATGTATAACACAATCTGTATTGCTATACACAGACATGACTGACGCTTACAACTCCTATTTCTAATTACTCCCAGCGGTTTACATTATAAAATTAAAAATCAGTCGTATTTGTCTCTAACGAAATATCTTGAACACAGTGTCGCATTGTTTTTTCTTTCAAACTTTCTACAATTGCATGTACAATTATAAAATATATTGGAATGTCCTTTACCACATACATACATACATACATACATACTTACATACTTACATACATACCTACCTACCTACCTATATACATACATACATACATACATACATACATACATACATACATACATACATACATACATACATACATACATAATTACATACATACATACATACATACATACATACATACATACATACATACATACATAGAGAGATGGAATGTAATAGTTTTAAACGTTTACTTTTTTTCCAATAACAAAAATGGTTTGGCAATAAACCATCTCTAATGTTGAGATTAAATGCACGTACTTTACCTTAATAATTCAACTTGTCGCAAGAAATTAAAGTGGACTTTCCTAAAAAGTTTAGAATTGTTACTAAAACTCAAGTCTCATTCACACAGAAGAATGTCTGCAAACCGTTTTCATCAGAACATTTAATTGTAAGACCAGTGGTAAAGTTAATTTTCTAAGTCTTTTTTACAGACATGCAGCATCCTTTTAGCTTGTTAACTGATCTATATTTTTGCCGAATACATGAATCATGGAATTTAAGAAGAGATAGCAGCAAGAATCCAGTTGAATGTTACCAAATACAAAGTACAAACGTATCATGTATTATTTTCTGCCCTAATAATGAGATTGAAATAAATTTCAATAAAAAAGTGTGTGTGTGTATGCGAGTTCTGAAGATGTATTATCGAGGTTTCAATAAGTCTCAAAGTGTTTGTGTGTATGTGTGTATGTGTGTAAATTCAAAAGATAAATTATTGAGTCTTCAATATATCACAAAAATGTGTGTGTATGTGTGTGTTTGTGTATGTGTTCTAAAGATTTACATTGAGGCCTGAATAAATCTCAAAGATGCGTTTGTGTGTATATATGTGTGCGTGAGCGTGTGGGTGTATTAAAAAAGATGTATTATTGAAGCTTCTATATATCACGAATGAATGTGTATGCGTGGGTGTGTGTATGAATTCTAAAGATATAACAGAAATGTTTAAATACCTACAATACTCAAAAGATATTCAGTCTTGCTAATATGTGCGTCAATTTCACCTTATATACTCAAATTGCTTTCAAATTACTAAAGCTTTACTAAATATACTTCTTGCGTTATATTATAACTTGCAATTAAAATACACTAACCTTTGAAATTACTGTACATTGTATATTCTTTATTCATCCAAGCATAATATATGAACCACATCGACCACATCCTGTTACGCCGTCCATTTGCTAATTGTTCTTGATACCATACACTTGGATGAATTCCTTCTACGTAGGGCTGGAATGAGAGATCACTCCTGACCTTCATGAACCAATCGGAAAATGCACGCCAATTTCGATTGTTTGGCGAAAATCCCCAAGTACCTATTATGGGATAGAGAAATGCTTTATTTGTTTTATTTACGTCTAAAAATCCATCCTGTTGAATGCCGTGTTTGATGCTTACACCTTGTAGAGAATATCCATTTATATCAGGGCGAGTGTCAAACTTGCTGTGCACCAGCTTCAACCACTAGTAGAAATAAGGTGATACTGTGAGATCGTCTTCAAGGATAACTGCAATTTCTGAACTACTATTCCTTGGATACCAAGTCCCAATCCATTGTCCATATATACCAACATGACAAGTTTGGTTATGGACGTAATACGGCCCATGTTTGAATGTAAAATCTCTTGCCACTGTGTATGTACTAGAGTCTAAAGTGCCATTCTTCGATCTATCTATCCAAACGTGTAGGACGATGTTATCCCCATAGAAATGCGCGTTGTTCAGAGATTCCAGCAGACGCTGAAGAGATTCTGTTCTATTGTACACAATTACAATTATTCTCAAGTCTACATCACTGTCGAATGCAACGTCTGTATATCGCTCTTCATTGTATGACATTGAACAGAACTGAAACATCCTATGCTTCGGTTGAAGCATGTTTGACGTACGAAAGAAGACGAGCACGAAAATTATCAAAAGAAATGCAGTGAAAACCATGAACTTGAGCGTTGGATACGATGCCCTTTTCAATAGCGGTTTACATAGTCGTCGAGTGAACGCCCTCACGTTCATGTTAAATTTGTAAACAACACCGTGCAAATGGAACGTTTGCAGTGAATGCGTTTTGCTGCTTCGCTTAGGCTTTATATGGCTATGAAGTAAGTACGACGCAATGAATACTCCGGTATTGACAGATAAAAGTCAAGTATACTGCGTCCCAAACGTTACGAAGAAAATCACCTGCAATCACCTGAGCTAGTCATAGGATCTTGTTTATGAAGGACGCATGGGTATACCTTTTCTTAAATGTAGTAATACGAACTTATTATACAGAGGTGAATAATAAAGTCTCAAACAAAAGAAAAAGGTGAACAAAGCATGTATATTTCAACTCACATAATTAGAGATGGAATAAAACCGAATCACATATGGCAGAAATTATACTAACCTTACCATAACAATGGCTACATTTATTGTTGTCGACAACATTGCAATTTTAGACTATACGCATAGATTCTACTTAAATTTGTATTTTTTTTTATAAAAAAAACATAAAGAAATATATAATCTTCTGAATAACAATTCCTATACATGGCATAAATAAATATCCGTTACGAATTTATTAAAACTCGCCATGTTTTATGTGGCTATAATTCTTCGTATATGCTAACACATCACCATGCCAGACACGCGACGCTAAATGGCTTATACTAGTGCAAAAATTCAAGAAGGCGGAAGTAATAGAAACATGAGTTGTCAATAACGAAATCATTATTTAAATAAAGAAATCAGTTATTTGCATATGTCTCGCCACCGTTCGTTTTTGCTGTATTAATCACAAAAGTGTCATTTTAACACGACTGAGCTTTTGTTATTAAAGTGTCACTTGACAGTAATATATTTAAACAAATATCCACAAATGAATATTTGAATGGATGGATAGTTATTGTATCTCCTACGCTTTATTTAAAGTCAATTTGTATCGATTGTTTTACCGTTATTTTCGATGACATTTAAGCATTTTCAAATATGCTTCACTTTCTGACATGAATCCTTAAAGCACGAATGGAAATGTTATATTGATCGGAGTTGGTGGAATTAGGTCTACCTATGTATACGATAGACACCTATGTATATAAGACATGCCTATGTGTGCAATGCAAATGTAAATTGTGTAAATGTAAATGTAAATGTGTGCAATGCAAATGTAAATTGTGTAAATGTAAATGTAAATGTGTGCAATGCAAATGAAAATTGTGTAAATGTGTAAATGTAAATGTAAATGTGTGCAATGCAAATGTAAATTGTGTAAATGTGTAAATGTAAATGTAAATGTGTGCAATGCAAATGTAAATTGTGTAAATATGTAAATGCAAATGTAAATGTGTGCAATGCAAATTGCTGCTTTACAGTATTATCTTAGAAAAGAACATATATTTGATGGTTACGATGACAAATTTATGTAAGTCTTAAATAAAATGAAACCAATGTTAGATAGCTGCTAGGTTTACCTGGTCGCTGATAAACATTTATGTTTTAACATAAGTCATGCACAACAAAAGATAGCTAGCAATGAATCATGTCTACCAAATAGAGTTTTTTTTCAAGAATAAAAATCATCATACAATTAGAACTGGGTACCATTAAAAATGTACCGTGGTATACCGCGGAATTTTAGAATATTCCGTGATAAGTACGAATACAATACACACCTATGTATACAATACACACCTATGTATATAAGACATGCCTATGTATGCAATGCATACCGATATATTCAATAATACCTAGGATACTATATATACCTATATATACTTATACAATACAAGATATTGTGCTTTACAGTTTTACTATTTTATCTGTCTTTAGTAGAAAAATAACATTTGCTAATTACGATGTGATTGTCAAGTATAAAATACATATCTTGGTATACAATACATACTTATACTGATATATACAATGCATATATATATATATATATATATATATATATATATATATATATATATATATATATATATATATATATATATCGGTATTGAAGCCAAATAATAATCATACCGCTGCTTCTTTAGACAAATTGTTCGATTTATGTAGCTGTTGATTAAACAGTGTTAGAATGATACAAACGTTCTACATTGTAAAATAGATGCTAGGTTAAAATGACCAACACTGACCATCTAAACTGATTTTTTTCAGCAAAACTCATATTGAATCTGAATAATATTTTCTTGTTTAATTTAGTCATACATTGAGTATTATTCAATACCGATAGCATTTGATGCAAACCAAGCAATATGTACAGTTATAGGCAATTTTGTAAATGGTGGATATTGTAGGATGCATACAGAAAAGCGGGAAGAACTGTATTTCACCGATCTATAAGAAAATAAAACCAAAGATTATCTTTTATAGTATAAGAAAAAAATAATCTTCAGACAAATATTTAAAAAGCTTTAAGAGTAAGTCACACTAGCACTCGATTACCCTTAAATTGTCAATACCTTATATTCAATAGATTTGCTAAAATATACGAAAGCTGACACACGGTGAAATACGTTATGCTGACATTACAGATTGTATTGATATACTTTAAAATTGTTGACGCAGAAACCTACAAATTAGTAACTAAACTATTGATGTACGAGGCAGAGAAACATCGACTGGGATGCCAATACCTGTGCAATATATATAAAAGAATGAGCACTTAGCAAGCGATATTTATTGTGTTTGAAAAACTACATAAAATGCAAACCGAAAACAAATGACCTTTGTATGTATGTATGTATGTATGTATGTATGTATGTATGTATGTATGTATGTATACATAATAGGTGATAGAGGGAAGTAAATCTTCGAGTACGAGTTAGTAATGCAGACGGTTAAATTATTGAATACACACAAAGTTGAGATTCAAATGAATAAGAATTTAATACAATTCAATAATCATTGACAATCATTTTCGGATCATTCTTATTCCTCACGATCCTGTAGCAGTCTATTAACTCACTTAATTTCAACCTGTACTTTTATTCTACTCATCTGTGGATTCTATCTGATCCTTCCACTCTTCTGCGCACATGCACGAACGCACCTATGTATGTATGTATGTATGTATGTATGTATGTATGTATGTATGTATGTATGTATGTATGTATGTATGTATCTATGTATGTATGTATGTATGTATGTATGTATGTATGTATGTATGTATGTATGTATGTATGTATGTATGTTTATTCGTGTGCGGTCTTCCTGTAAGCATTCAATCTTGCTGAAATGAAGTCTAAACATATATGTCGCAAAAAGGAAGGAGTAGAAAAACACGTTGACCCTCATTTTATTCTTTACCGTAATCAATATAACCTTTTACATACAACGCAAGGATGTTTCCGAGTCCATTTCCTATCTCAAGAGTTTTTGAGGCAACTTATAAACAATTGGATAAATACAATACATAATGATGATATCAATAATGCAGTATATATTTGCTATTAAAAGAAAATTAAAAAACTCATTTCATCTTGTAGACCAAAATATTTACACATTTTACAAAATGATCCCAATTGACCCTTTCTCTTGGATTATGGCGCCATACTGTACACAAATTATCTTAATAACAATTTGTCAGTCTAAGTTATAGAGATACACCCCAGCCTTTCAAGGGGATTAATTGAGGTTATATTCCATTTTAACTCAATTAAATTATCCCGCATGCTATGCTGTTCAATTTAATACCGACTTATTTGCTGCTGACACAGTTGTATGTATGCAAATCAACGGATCATACTGATATAGAACTGCAGAAGAACCTGGTCTCATAATCTAATCACATCAAGTTTAACCATCCAAAATACCTGGTATGGCAATCGATTTTCATCAACGACTGGGCGATACACTGGATCTACAAACTGTATATCAAATGAATTTAACCGGTTACCATTATGAAGACCTCCTCATCACTGTCAAAAAGAGAAATGGTATGGCCATGTCACTAGAGCCAACAGTCTATTCACAACAGTACTGTAGGGTGGTGTCCAAGGTGGTAGAAGGAGAGGTAGACAGAGAAAAAGTGGAGTGACAACATCACAGACTGGACCAGGAAGAGTTTTGCAGAGACACAGGCATTGTGACATGATCGAGACAAGTGGAGGGAACTGGTCAGATGTTCAGCAGCACAGTGCCCCTCATCGACCACACATTTTAAGAGACTAATGATGATGATGGTTACCAAAACACATCTTGGAGTATTTATTGATGAAAGGTTACGTTCATAGTGATCAGCATTGTTCACGAATATTAACTTAAAGTACGTATATCCTGTACAAAATTCAAAGACAATTTATTGACTCTGTGTTCATGAAAAAAGTAAATAATACAATTACATATTATACTGTATAAAACATTAGACCTAAATACATATATAATCTTCTTATAACATTTCTAATAGTGATGGACGTTCCTTACGTCTTGTACTAAAAGCAATGCATATTCATTTTCTTATTTAAAGACCAGTCAGTGAAATATAGTTCCCTCTAATAAGAGCACATTATAGTACATGGAAATTATGCTGATTTTTATCATTGTTTTTTCTATGCGTTTAATATCCACATTGCTGTTTTGTCTGCTGTAAATTGTACATGCGTGCTTGGATATATATATATATATATATATATATATATATATATATATATATATATATATATATATATATATATATATATATATACGTGTGTGTATGTGTGTGTGCGCGCGTATGTGTGTGTGTGTGCATGCGTGCGTACGACATCGATGAAGTCCCTTATAAGACCCATATAGATTCGTGCATATAACATGTTCGTCATGCTTTTTTCTCACTTCTGCTATTGGATTGTAGGTGTACTAAAACCAATTAGTCGAATTTAACATGAGTGAAGCTAGGTGGAAATGGATGTACCGAAACAAAAACATAGATACGTAATTTAGATGTGTGTTTATAATTCATTGGAATTATAAACGAATTTTCGTGCGCATTAAGTACAACACAAAATGATGCGCACAAAGTTATACACTAATGGCTATAAGAAAATTATATTGTTCCTAAATGGAACAGATTAAAGTATGGAATTAAAACAACTAAAGAAATATTCCGTTTTTTTGAAGGATACAAAACGCGCACTAAACTGTTATCAAATATGATTAGCATAAGGAATTATAAGCAGATATGGCTGACACGTGATCTACAGATGCATAGGTAAGGTATATTTAGTTAATCTTGAAGAGTGATACTAGAACTTAACTGATATACTGACATTGAATTTGATTTTCAAATATATAGCGGTAATGACATTAATTAAATTATGAAACGTATGATGTGATTTATATGGTGTCGTGTATGATGGTGTCGTGTATGATGTGATTTATCTGGTGTTGTCCAGTCGACGATCATGTAATTTTTCCGCTTCCGCAGCTACCTTCCAAAGCTGAGAAAACAACCCTGAATGGTCCGCTACTTCCATCCTGCCGAAGGATCCATCGAAACCCTCCTTATCCAGAAGACCCACTGATGCGAAATATTTGGCCCCTCATACTGCGTAAACCAGACCCGTACTTCGAACCAAGATCATCGCTAACAACAACATCCGGGTTACACTAATTAAATTTATTAAAAAATGAAATGTATCAAAGTTAGATGACTCCATGGGAACAAAAGCCATGGATAAATCTATATCCCTCGCCCCTCCCCTAAAAGCATTGTTCGCGAAAACTATACACATTTACACTTTCGTTCTAAAATGATACAACGATATTTTAGCACACACAATTTCGTGACAGAAACCAGAGCACATAAGTTTGATTAAGAACGATGCAAAGCTGAGAGCGTCGACTCTGGTCTCCAATAGCTCTAATGGTTTGCATGTGTATTTGTAATAAATTTGTGTTATAGATTTGACCAAGCACTAACAACGACCATCAAAAGTAAATGACAATAACTATCCATCAGCAGCTCTTTTCCTTTGCTATGCAGGTTTTTTATAAATTTGGCTCCAGTTTCAATCCATACTTGATGATTAAAACGTTTACCCTTAAATCTACAATTCATTTATGGCATATTTATTGCGACCTGAAATCAACACTTCACAGCAAATTTATTGGTACCTGACATCAACACTTAAGTTATAGCAGATTTATTGCGACCTGAATTTCACAAAAAGACCGATCGAAATGAGTTTGTCAAAAGCTTCTCAAGTGACTCCATCTTTTCACATTCGCGAATACTGCTAAACAGTTAAACTGTAATCAATTAATACAGATTCGGTACGTTAACATCATGGACAATTAAAAATATGACTCTTTGATAATGGTTTTGGCAAATATAGAAAGCTTGACCCGTTGTCATAGATACTAGAAAGTAAACGCTAACGGTGGGCACGGTTGGTGCGAACCATGTCGATATTCGAGTTTATAAAAATTGCCATGTGCAGTGAATGCTGATAGTTTGGTTTGAAATTTTCAAAAACCAATGAATGTTAAAAATGCAATCTTTTGAATTTTCTATTTCATACATTGTGCATTACCAATTGGTTAAGGTGCCCCGAGTGGTCTAAAGCACTATTCGTTACGGATCACTGCCATCTCACCTCTATCTGCGTGGGTTCGAGTCTCAGATTCAGTCAATGTGATATGTGAGAAAGCTTGCTAGTATCTTCTCGTGGGTCGGTGGTTTTCTTTTTTTTGGGGGGGGGTGGGGTGGGGGCCGTTTTCTGGATTTTTCCACCACCATTAATAATTAACTGCTAAGTATAGTCTATCGTGTGCTGAAAAATGGCGTTAAACCCAACAACAACAACAACAACCGATTGGTTATATTGCACCTTGTATGTGTTTCTCAATGTAGTTTCCATTCACATGAGGAAATATGGTCTACCGTATGTATGTATGTATGTATGTATGTATGTATGTATGTATGTATGTATGTATGTATGTATGTATGTTACATTTTATCTTTCCATCCAACCTTATACCTATGTATGGTTGAGACAGATGTATTTGTGTATGTCTTTTCATCTTTCATCCATATAATATGGGTAGTGGGAACGGAAACTGTTAGACAAAACTCTTACTTCTGGCGTAAAGTCATTACCAGGATATCAAGAAAGTGGTCAGATATATATACACTAAAGACTCATTATCAGTAATGAATAGAAACACGTGCAAATATACAGAAAGGAATAACCCATTAATATATATATATATATATATATATATATATATATATATATATATATATATATA
This sequence comes from Unio delphinus, assembly GCA_029339505.1. Lineage (NCBI taxonomy): Eukaryota > Metazoa > Mollusca > Bivalvia > Unionida > Unionidae > Unio > Unio delphinus. Next base: position 3,703,396 of record JAQISU010000011.1, read on the forward strand.
TATATATATATATATATATGTATATAGGTAGGTAGGTAGGTAGATTGATTAATTGTTTGAATGTATAAGAACAGATGTGTGAGCAGAGAATATTATGGGGCGTTCATTTGGAGATCATCATAACGTCTGTGACTAGCATTTGTGTCATTATTATTATTATTATTATTATCCAAATGCACTGAGTATTGTGTCGTTGTCTTCTTACCAAAATTCTGCTTATGGCCAAGACAGGCCTTTGTACGTTTCTAAGAAACTGTTGTCGTGGTTTTCAGGAATGACTAGAATCCATATTATTTCCAAAGTGTACATGCAGAAGAACATTCCATAGACAATGTTTTAGTTTGATACACAATCTGCTTCCCCATGCCACTTTCATCGATTATTTACAAGCGGCATTTTGTCACTACATGGATTATTTACAAGCGTCAGTGACATTTTATCACATCATGGATTATTTACAAGCGTCAGTGGCAATTTGTCGCTATATGGATTATTTAAAATTGTCAGTAGCATCTTTTTCAATATATGTATTATTGACAATTGTCAATGGCACTTTATCACTACATGGGTTATTCACAAGAGTCAGTGACATTTTTTTACTATATGTATTATTGACAACTGTCAGTGACATTTTATCACTAAATGATTTATTCACAAGTATCAGTGGCATTTTATCACTACATGGATTATTTACAAGTGTCAATGGCTTGTTATCACTACATGGATTATTTACAAGTGTCAATGGCTTGTTATCACTACATGGATTATTCGCAAGGGTTAATGGTATGTCTTCACTACATGGATTATTCACAAGTGTCAATGGTATGTCTTCACTACATGGATTATTCACAAGTGTCAGTGGCATGTCTTCACTACATGGATTATTCACAAGTGTCAATGCTATGTCTTCACTACATGGATTATTCACAAGTGTCAATGGTATTTTATCACTACATGGATTATTCACAAGTGTCAGTGGCATTTTTTTCACTATATTTATTATTGACAACTGTCAGTGGCATTTCATTACTACCTGGATACTTCACACGTGTCGGTGGCATTCTTCACTGCATGGATTATTCACAAGTGTCAGGGACAGTTGTTGTGACTACATGGATTATTCACAAGTGTAAGTGGCATGTTTTCACTACATGGATTATTCGGAACTGTCAGTGGCATTTGTTCACTACATGGAGTACTCACAAATGTAATTGTCATTTTTACACTATATGTATTATTCACAACTGTCAGCGACATTTCTTTACTACATGGATTATTTACATACGCCAGGAGACATTTTTCATTACAATTAGTTACAAATGTCAGTGGTATCGTTTCACTACATGGATTAAATCATTAGTGTCGGTGGCATTTGTTCACTACATGGATTATTCACAACTGTCAATGACATTCTTTCACAACATGGATTATTCACAAGTTTAAGTGGTATTTGTTCACTACGCGGATTATTCACCAGTGTCAGATGCGTTTGTTCACTACATTAGTCATTCTTAACTGTCAGTGCCATTTTGTCACTATATGTATTCACAAGTGTCATTGGCAGTTTTTACTACATGGATTATTCACAAGTGTAAATGACATTGTTTCACTACGTTGATTTTTCACAAGTGTCAATAGCATTTTTCACTGGATTATTCACAAGTGTCAATTGCATTTTTACTACATGGAGACTGCATAATGTAGTGGATCAAAATGTATGTAATATTTTATCACAAACTATTTCTTTCACAAACGTTGTTGGACAACTAACTGATAGAAATTGGACATTCCGATTACCATAATGTATCGTCTTTAGAAAAAAACCACCAACCGATCGTCACACCTCTGCTGAATTGTTTATTACCAATTGCCCTTAACACCATGGATAATTACGTTGGTCAGTAAACGATCAATTGTGCGTCCCAATTTTATTTGATCTTTCTAATCTGCACAATTCATATAATGTTTTAGACACAGTAACCGTGGAAACCTATCGCATGACGAATTCCACATTGTATCGCGTTAGTTTAAAATTAAAATTAAATGAGTAATGGCAATTCAAACTAGAAGACGCATCACGTGATTGGCGTACCTACTACAATTATATATGCGCGTCATTGGCGGCAGGAAACAAATTTATAATGTTTTGGGTAAAAACTAATTTGAATTTTAAAACTGAATAATATAAAGACAATTTATGGGCTAGTAATAGTAACCTGTCCACCTAACAGGTGTACTGGTGTTATTCCTATTCACTTTTGGAATGGCTGATTATTGCATTTTCTTTCTTTTACGGTGTTGAAGAAAAGAGAGTTTTTATTTTGGAGATGTGTGAATTTTCTCTTTGCTGGCATGAAACAACCTATTGATATTCAAACTTTGGGAAATGGGTGGTGAATTCAAAATATGTAATATAGACTTAAATAAATTCCGACTGGTATAGAGTACTTACTCATGGGCATGAAGTATTCAAAAATACCTACAGGAATAACAATAAACATGTGACTAATAATTAACATTGCTAATATGTGCGCCAATTCCACCATATACACTCAAATTGCTTTCAAATTGTTAAAGCTTAACTAAATATACGTGTTGCATTATATTAAAACTTGTAATAAAAATACACTAACCTTTGAAATTACTGTACATTGTATATTCTTTACTCATCCAAGCATAATATATGAACCACATCGACCACATCCTGTCATGCCGTCCTTTCGCTAATTGTTCTTGATACCATATGCTTGGATGAATTCCTTCTACGTAGGGCTGGAATGAGGGATCACTCCTGACCTTCATGAACCAATCGGAAAATGCACGCCAATTTCGATTGTTCGGCGAAAATCCCCAAGTACCCAGTATGGAATAGATAAATGCTTTATGTGTTTTATTTACGTCTAAAAATCCACCGTGGTGAATGCCGTGTTTGATGCTTACACCTTGTAGAGAATATCCATTTATATCAGGGCGATTGTCAAACTTGCTGTGCACCAGCTTCAACCACTTGTAGAAATAAGGTGATACTGTGAGATCGTCTTCAAGGATAACTGCAATTTCTGAACTACTATTCCTTGGATACCAAGTCCCAATCCATTGTCCATATATACCAACATGACAAGTTTGGTTATGGACGTTATACTGGCCGTGTTTGAATGTAAAATCTCTTGCCACTGTGTATGTACTAAAGTCGATAGTGCCATTCTTCGATCTATCAATCCAAACGTGTAGGACGATGTTATCCCCATAGAAATGCGCGTTGTTCAGAGATTTGAGCAGACGCTGAAGTGATGCTGCTCTATTGTACACAATTACAATTATACTCAAGTCTACATCACTCTCGAATGAAAAGGCTTTATGTCTTTTACTTCTGTCTGATATTTTACAGAACTCAAACATCCTATGCTTCATTTGAAACACTTTTGGCTTGCGTTCAAAAAGAATCACGGCAATTATTAAAAGGAATACTACGGCAAGAAAGTACTTGAACGCTGGATACGATACTCTTCTCAGCAAAGATTTACATATCTTACGAGTTAACTCTGTCATGTTTGTAGTATGTATGTTAACATGTTGCTTGCTGCGCTATGTTCCGAACGGCTATAGAGTACGACTCGGTGATTACCATCTATTGGCAGAGAAAAATCAAGTATAATCTGTATCAAATGTTACGGTTCAAAGACGGTCTTGCTTCGAGAAATTCGATAAGTACACATTTTCTCAAATGTTGTTACTTGTGCTTAAATGTATGATGTTCAAACATGCCTTACCTTATAATTGTCATCTGAAGTCCATGGATAATTTATGGACACATAATGTAATAAACTAAACTTCAGTCGAGACAGTTCAACTATCCACTTTATCAACGGCAAAAATCTTCATAATACATTATTGGTCATTTGATCTGTATTTGTTTAAACTTGTGACTCATACATTATAACCCTTTCGCTGTAGATGTAGTTAGGCTTTCGGGCAAATTATACAGAAGTTATATAAGTGGTACTTACGGTTATTTCCTTTTCTCATTACAAGTATTCTCGTTCATGAGATATTTTGAAACATTCTGTACTTGTGACCCATTCACTGAAACTCGTGGGCTTGTATTACTCCTATTTTACTAATGGATAATAATGACACTAATCTGATAATTGTAATGTTAATCAATTAGACTCGTAATATATAGTTGTTGTGGTGACCGTCAGTCAACCAGTCTCAGTTGTATATGCGGATGCTCTAGTGACAATGGGAAATCCAGTCAAAAACGTCGTGGGTACATCTAGCGACAAGGGGAATTTAACATGAGGAAATATAACATGGAGCGAATGGGGTAATGAACATAGCGACAAGGATTGGGTCACGTTAGTGTCATTGGGACCTTAACGTTAAAAATGGGTATATCAAAATTAGTCTTAATGGGAATTCGACATGGGAATGTCACCTGGAGTTTGGTGACTCCATTGTGTTTATAGGTTCAAAACTATTGATAGGGTAAAATGAACGTGTAGGGACAAAGGGCTGATAGGGACAAACATATATATACAGAAAGAAACAAATACTCATTGAAACACACAGAAAAGAGGGCAGAGATGTTCTAAAGAAAGACCCACACAAAATAAAAGTCTACGATATGGGTTCAAAACATTTACTGAAGTATATACATGGGCTCTCAGGCCTGTGCTTTAGCCTAAGCACTATCCATTTAAAAAATTCAAATCTGGACCTGGAACAAATCTATTCACATGTTATCTATTTCTTGGATCTAGAAAAAATACTTCTAAAATTAAAGTTTATGCCTTCAAAAAAAAAGACCCTACTTTAAATACAACGCATAAGCATTTCATACAACAATTAATATGCATTTTTAGGAAAAAAGCTAAACAAAAACAAATACCAAACAATCAAATAGTAGAAAGTTCATGTTGCTTTCTATATCCGTCACACACATTGCTTAAAATCTGGTCAGCTATCGCTTGTGTCCCATTATAGATGTTTCTCATTACGTACCCCTTTCATTCGTAAATCTGCTTGAGTCTTACGCTCGATACTTGGTGTGTGAAATGATTCATCTTTCTCGCTTGGCAGTGTTAATCACAATGAACCATCGGTCTTGGACGATGTCTCTCTTTATACGCTGACCAACATCGACGTGACCGTACGGTTAAAGTGAAGTGATTGGGAAGCCACACTCTCTTCTGGTACACGATTTGATACACTTTTCCCAAAGACCTACTGACAATTTGGTGTGTGGGTAAACGTACGATCTTGTGCGGTTCGTGGGTGGTCACTTTAAAAGTTTCATCCTGTCAAGACTTCAAGGCTGCTTATAGCACGTCAAAAGTGCACTACTCGACAGGTGCGATAATTGAGAGTCGATCCTTTAACTTTACATTCGGTGTGCATTTATCCTTGACGGTTTCGGTATTCGTATCCGTAATTTTAGGACCGCCACTTGCAAAACTTAGAATCTTGTCGTCGGGATGTTCATCTGTCAAGGCTCCTAAACCGTCTCCTTCGATGTCAGGGTAACGTTGACCGAGGCGATTGATGTAGATGCTACTGTCCGTGTCAAAATACAGGACGCGATCTCCTAGGAGTTCTAAAACTTCGTACAATTTTAAGCGAGCATGGGTTGTCACGTAAGCCACAATGATGACATTTCCAAATTCGTCGACTTCTGCAAAGTCTAGTTCTTTTTCGTAATTGACTAAGATCAAGTCCTCACGAATGACGTCCTCGTGTTTGATGCATTTTGCTTTTGCCTCGGTCAACGTCACCCTGACATCTCGACGTATCAGTCTCTAACCCTCCACCTCTATTTGCTACTAAGAGAAACCACCGTATGATAAAAGAACCAAATTAATGCATGACATCCAAGAAAACCTAACAAATTTCTTACATCCAACAGCGGAACAACTTGATAACTGCCTGTGTTCATTGCTTGATAAACATGCCCCAACCACCAAATGCAGAGTATCAATAAAAAAGTGTTCTGTATATCTATGTTTGTCCCTATCAGCCATTTGTCCCTACACGTACATTTTACCCTATCAATAGTTTTGACCCTATAAACACAACGGAGGCACCAATTTTCAATTTCCTTAGAACTCCAGGTGACATTCCCATGTTAAATTCCAATTAACACTAATTTTGATATACCCATTTTTAACGTTAAGGTCCCAATGACACTAAAGTGACCCAATCCTTGTGGCTATGTTAAATTCCCCATTAGCTCCATGTTACATTTCCCCATGTTAATGTGAAGGGCTCGGATAGTAGGGGTGGGATTCTTCCTATAGACTTGAAAGAATTATGAGGAAGTTCCCCTGGTCCGCATTCAGAATGTTTACTTCTGGACAATATATTATATATGGCTACGAGCCCCCAGTCAGCAATCCCGACAGTTAAATTAAAAGAAATACGAAGATAAAATTTAAACAACAATTTAATAAATGAAAATTTTAAAGATATGTCACTCTTGACCCAATGATCCCTAGATCATCATTTGATTTCAGTGTGAGGAATATTTTCCCTTCTTGAGTGTTACTCATCTAAATAAGTCTCCTCTCGTCTTTCTCTCCTTCCGATTCCTCTACGTCCGTTTCCTCTTCTATCTCTACTTCCTCTTCTATCTCTACTTCCGTTTCCTCTTCTATCTCTACTTCCGTTTCCTTTTCTACGGTGTCTCTTGAGGTCACCCGAAGCAGCAGAAGGGGCGAATCAGACAACATTTTTAGACAAGTTTTCACTGAAATCACGCTTAAAAACAATGAAACCAGTGACATCAGGCCCCCCAATGTGTATGTGAATCATGGATTAGGTCCCAAAAAAAAATATGAAAAAATCAATGAAATTAATGAAATCCTCCATCGATTTTTGAGAAAAAAGGGACTACAACGTCGTTGTCACTCACCCCTTCTGCTGCTATGGGTTAACCGAATATTTGATCCAGTCCGATACGATATCGTGTTCGAGGGTCATGTAAATTTATTGTTACAAATCCGTGTGGGGCAGACTGAGCATGACTAAAGAAATTTCTAAATTGATTGAAGTCCATATCAGAACACCATGTCTGCCAAATATTTCGTAGCGTATGTGTATCAACGCCGTTGAATACAGCAAGCATATTACAGTTATCTCTAATCACTTTTGGAATCTGAGTGTAGCGTTGAGTGACATAGATCACATCAGTGTTTTTATGCCTGCCTCTGGAAAATATTCTAGCAGGATTTTTTTGATTATCTAACATGACATCGTCGTATACAACTAAATTGTTGATACTTCCATCGAGGTCATTCACGGATGGCGCCTCGTCAATATCGGTTATAAATTCAATAACATCCTCGCCGGCAATCTCTGAAGCGTTTTCATTAAAATCTTTTAGCACTTCATAGCATCGTTGGTCATCTACGCTAGGGGCAATTAAATACAACTTATCCCACTTCATCCATCTCATTATTAAATTGAGCAACAATTGCGTTTTACCGGATCCAGATGGCCCGATTATAATTGCGCGGATAGAGTTTGGTAGCGCTGCATGATGCTTCACTGGTTCTCTTGTTTTAGTCGCTGAAAAATCAATTATATTCATATCTCTATACATAAATTATGGATCTATATTGCGTGAAGTGTAAGGCGCGTACTGGCACAGATGACTTGACGACGATTACAACTAAAAATAACCGATCAGCGCTTTCTGGTAAATGCGTACAGTGTAGTACAAAGAAATTTAGATTTGTTTCTAAACCCAAGGAACCCAAGGAACCTTTAAAAAAAAACGAGGAGGTGATATCGCTGCCAAATTAGCAAAACTCCCCGGAACCCCATGGGCAAAATACCCCGGAGAAAAACACCTTCCAGGGTATAGTTATTGTGGACCGGGAACAAGACTTGATATCAGACTCAATGATCAAAATCAGCCCCGACCCGGTGAGGAACCAATAAACGCTATTGATAAGGCCTGTCACCTTCATGATGTTGCTTATAAAAGCAGCAATTTGCAACACAGGCATCTAGCAGATGTGAAATTAATTCATGCGTTGAATTCTATCACTGATAAATCCTTCAAAGAAAAATTGGCTTCATTTTTGATAAAATCGGCAATGAAAAGTAAATTGATGTTAAGTGCTGGTAATTAATAGCAACATGGAATCTATTTACTATTCCCCAAGAGGATACTGGAAGGGTAACGCTGCAATCAGTAAACTGGCTAGCGCCGCAAAAGTGAAAAAAAACCACTGCGGCTCATTGGTTATCCAAACAGGCACTATGGCAAATTTATCTACCACCGCCTAAACAAATTCAATTCTCGCATTTTGATGTAACCGGACCCAATGGAGTTCATCAGGCTGATATATTATTTCTGCCACATGATCGTGGTTACAAATATGCGTTAACTGTAGTTGATATTGCAAGTCTATACAAAGAAGCAGAACCGTTAAAAACAAAATCGGCCACTGAAGTCGCTTCTGCATTTGAAAGGATTTATCGAAGGAGCCCTCTGCACTGGCCAAATCTGTTACAAGTTGATCCGGGCAAGGAATTTCAGGGTGCAGTGTTATCTACAATGAAATATCACAATGTCGCTATCAGACGAGGGCATACTGCACTGCATCGTGATCAGGCCATTGTAGAACGATTTAATCGGATTCTTGCTGAGCGGTTATTTGGATATCAATATGCAAAAGAATTCATCCAAGAAAAAAGATCCCGTGAATGGGTGAAGAGATTACCAGGTGTAGTTACCGCACTGAATAACGAGATTACTAGAACCATCAACATGAAACCTATCAACGCGATTAAAAAGAAGTCGATACCTGAAAAACCACAAAAAGATTTCAAAGAACCAATTCTTGGTAGTAATGTCATTGTGAGGTATTTATATGAACCAGGAGAGCTTGAGGGTGGTACAAAAAGGGCTACTGATCCTATTTGGAGCGTCACTACGCATAAGATATCTAGTATAACACGATCTACGGGTAGACTTCCAATCTATAAACTGGATTCAACTGCCCCTCAGCGTGGGTTTACTAGACAACAACTACAAGTAATTCCTGACGATACTCAATTACCACCGCATGGTCTTAACTAGCACCCTTGCGTCTATTGCACTCAAGACAAGTCAACATCACATTATTTCTGACATGACCGAGATTGTTATTTTTTCTGTCTACGGTGAATTGGCGAGGATCCTTATCCGAATACTGCCAACGCATTATACAATTGCAACTCGCGCAGTGATTATTCTGTTGTTTCTTCAAAGTGATTATTAATTCAGCATCAATATCAAATTCTCGTTGTTTTTTTTTGTCCTTTTGTTTGTAACCGGAGAGTTTTTTATCAATAATATCATTATCGTCACCAATGATTTCATCATCGCCAATGATTTCATCTTCGCCTGACTCTGTCAGGACAATTCTTCGAAGTTGATTTATTTTTCGTACTCTAGACACTGCGAGATAGACTAAATTTGACCATTCTATGCGATTATCTACCATCCAAACAATTGTATCCGATATAGTCAATCCCTGTGAAGAATGTATCGTCGCTGCGTATCCTAGCGTCCATGGGGATTTATTAGCACGCAATGCATCTTCAACGACATTGATATCAACCAGCACAATATCATTTAATACTAAATTCTGTTTTTCACTTTGTCCTGGAATATCAACTTCAATATTCTGTTTTCGCGTATCCGATGGCCTATAACATAACGGTACTGGAAGTGTTGCAAATTTTTGTTTATGCAATTCAAATAACTTCATCTGAAGTGTGTCCCTGACTATTTTTCTACTTGCAATGATTAAATCATTTGGTCTCCACGCTTCCCAAAACTCATTCATGGGAGTTTCCGAAATTATTTCACGCGCTATTTCACACTGGATTCTATCCGGTTGTAATCTAATTAGTTTCTTCAATTCTTTTAATTCATTATCAAGTGATCTATGATCGGTATCAATTTCTTCATAATAGTCTACAAAACCCTTTAGCCATTCATGGGGGGATGCACCGACAAATGGTGGTGGTTGGCCGTGATCACCGCACATGACGACTTTTGTATTCTTCAATAACACCCACTCAAGAAATATTTTTAAGACATCTTCTGACACTGTGTCTATTTCATCCCAAATGATAATTTCAGGAATAAATTTCTCTCCCATGCGCTCAGGAGTCCATTTATCTCCCTTCCATCGGAAAAAGCTGTGATAAGTGCAGGCATTTACCCCTCTCTGTATCATTTCTCTTGCAAGTCTATGAGTTGGTGTTAGCACAATCATTTTTGTGAAATCCGTAGGATTTTTCCCACGAAATAACTCAATTGCCCGGGTTGTTTTTCCTGACCCACCACAGCCGTTTAAATAAACTGTTTTATACAGGCATATTGGATCAGAAATCGGTGGTGCACTAGAAAATTCTGAACACTGATTACTTTCTAAGTAATTATTTTCAATGGTAACATCTGCTGATGGAATATAATCATGAATCATTTCTTTCTTAATTCTCCATGATCCCCATTTCTCGTTGCCAGTAGCCTTAAAATCAGCCATTTTGCTATTTATGTAAAATGAGTCAGTAGCAACTCTAACTGCGGTGGTAGGAAATCTATTGATCATTGAAAACAGATTGATAGAAGCATAACCGAGCATAGAAGCTCTCAAATGTGTGTACTGCGGATGGTATCCATCATTGTAGGTAACAATTGTACCCAATTTGGTTCCATCGGACATAAATGCGTCCTTACGATTGACATATAGGCCCTTATTCGTTAAATCCGCCATTACAAAATCGTATTCAGCGTTGTCTATAATCAATCGTGAAGAATATTTCGTATTATCATCTTTGCCACCTTGGGTAAATTTACCGATTATTCTTCGTCCAAGATTTTTTGCTTCATTGTTTCTGATTTCAAATAACTGTCTGGACCAATCCATGATTTGTTGTTCATTAAAATCAGGAAACAGTTTTCGCTCTTCGCTAATTATTTTTTCTAGATCAGGTTGTGGTAACCAGACTGATTTCTGTGCCCGATAGGATATAATTGCTTCACTGACAATTAATGATTTTAACATCTTACAATCAAGCATATACCGTAACAACACTATTGGCATCCAGTGTTTTTCAGACATGTGTTTACCAATCCAAAGATAACTACACGGATGAAGTCCTTCAGCCATTTCAAATGATACCACACAAGCGAATCCGGTTAAATCAAAATCAGGAAGTGGTCCATTAATAGCAACACGGGTCATTTCGTGTGTAGGGTGTCCAAATCGTTTGAAATATTTCTCGCATTCTCCATACCCAAGAAAACTTCCTGGATAACACGCAATCATATCAACTGAAATAACGGTATCAGCGGTGTATTTTGTGTTCCATAATCCTCCATGGCTGTATTCAAGACAGGACAATTTGACATCTGATAAGAACTCACTTCGTGTTGGTTTCCACGCGTTTTTCTTTCTAGCAAAATGTGCTGCAATGGATGGTACTGTGAAACAGTTTGCTAATAATTGATCTTCGATTTCCCCCTCAGAAAACTCACTAGCTAGTTTTTTCATTTGATTCTGCAGTTCTTCAGTACGGTATAATTCTCCGTTAGGCCTTACAAACTGATCAAATCTGCATTACATCAAATCGTCTGAATTACTATGAAATAGCCACGCTGACACAGGATCGTTTTTACTCAAATGGTAAATAGCATCAAATAATTTCTGCTCTGAAAAAAACTCTTCGGTTTGGGATAGATATTTTACGGTTCTTTCCCGTGGGAATATTGTTACTGCAGATGACCACGCGTGCGCGTTATGATCAATAATTTCAATGGGGGCTCCCTGTGATTTATATTTCGATTCGTATAATACTTCTCCGGTGATTGTCTTTACCGATATTGGAAATCTTAATGATTTTTCTAATTTAGTTATATCCTGAATTGTTGCTCCATGCTCTTTTACCGTGAACTCCCACTCGGTTATTTTTTTTCGTCTTAGATCAGTTAGTTTATTTCCCCGGGACGCATTTGTGAAGTGTTCTATTAGTCGTTCTGCTACACAATTGAGGCCTGTCGAATATTTCATGGGTGCTAGTTTTGAAATATCAGGTTTTTCATTGAGCGGATATATCCCGTAAACAACTGCTGTGACAGGATAAGATCTTTCGTAGTAGGGTTTATCAATTCCAGTCAAAATTCCCGGTTTGGAATCCTGGTTCACGGTGACAGTTTTTTTGCCCTTGAGAATGGGTTCAAATTTATCCTTAATAATCCATTTGCCATTCTCACGGATAATGAATTTGATTCGGAAAAAATGACTTTTTTCCCCAATACGTGAAATGATCACTGCTGCCTTTTCATCATTCATGGTAGCGTCAACAACACCATCAATTCGAAATGTTGACCAACAATAAGATGCTCCATCACGCTTGAATTCATTAAAACAGTCTCTGATGGGTTTATCAAGAATTTTATTCTTGGGTGTATTAGAAACTATATCAAGATTGAATTGAGCATCCTTCCATGATGATCTCATGTTTCCGTCTCTTGGACGTTTGTTACGTTTTTTGGGTCTATCGAGATTAAATCTAGGATTGATTTTCAATAATCTCTTAAACTCTTTCATGTTTCCGTCTATTGGGTATTTTGGACGTTTTTTGGGTTTATCGATATTAAATTTAGGGTTAATTTTCAATAATCTCTTAAACTCTTTCATGTTTCCGTCTCTTGGACGTTTTTGACGTTTTTTTTGGTCTATCGAGATTAAATCTAGGATTGATTTTCAATAATCTCTTGAACTCTCTATCAGCATTGAATTTAGCATTTTTCGAAGTCAATCTCTTGAACTCCTTCATGCTATATAAAAAACAAACATTTAAATGAAAGTTTTATGTATAATGAATCACTGCAAATGGCTCATGATGGGAAATGTAACCCCGTGTAACAAATCATGCAGAAAAAATGAATACTGTAGGTATCATATGCAAAGTTTTCGACGTGGTAGTCTTGGTCCGTTACCCTGTATTCGATGTGGGGTTGGGGTTAAGGGAAGATCACAATTGTGTATTGATTGTGGTGGTAAGCGATATAGGGAATTGAAGCGTTATTATGATAAAAGAATAAAAAATGGTCAATCCATCAGAAATTATGACCCTGAAAAAGCCCTTGACCCTGACAACATCAAGGATAAAATCATAAGAACCCCGCAAGACTATATCGAAAGATTTTCCAGTGATGTAATTATTGAACCAAACACTGAATTAGACAAACAATAGAATAGTATATATGAACCAAGAATTCAGACCACATCCAGTGATTACAAAATATGAAGCATCCAGTGATGGTGTTGTAAGACACTGTAGAATGAAGAAACCGGTCGGTTTTGTGAGTAATCAAGGGTATTTGAGGTTTACTGTTAGGGAGGGAAAAGAAAAGAAAACTTATCTCAATCATCGTTTCGTGTATGAATGTCATTATGGATTGATCGAGAATGGTTTTGTTATTTATCACAAGGATTCTAATCCAAAGAATAATTCTGTATCAAATCTGCAGGCTATCACACTGAGTGAGAATTCCAAACGAGGAAGAGCTGGCACTTGCAAAACGGTTTGGAAGAGACCTGTGACATCTTTGAATACAATAACTAATGAAGAAAAAATATTTTCATCTATGAATGAAGCCGGTAGGCACTTCGATATTTGTCCAACTTCTGTTCAAAAAGTTGCAGGGAGGATTTATCGATCGGCTATTTCAAAAAAGACGGGGCAAAAATTTCAATTTAGTTATGTCTAATGCGTCATAATTTCCAATTAGAGATATGTCATTCTTATAGAATAATGAATTCTGAAAACATGAATAGCATCATAGTTGAAATAGCAAAATTGAAAAATCAGGATATCAAACTATCAGATGGGTTAAATCCTGATCAAATTGTGTCTGATTTTCAGGATATAGAATACGGGGTTAGCACTAACAAGTATATGCTACCCAAGAAATATGCACTCATCAAAAGAATTCAGAATTCTATTAAAGACTCTCTTGCATTTTCCAGTGACATCAGTGTGTTCGTTCCGTTGTATACTATCGTAGAGGGAATACGAAAAGAATTGGGGTACGAATACGAATTGAAAAAAGAAGTCAACTCTAAAATTAGAAACCTACGAGCATTAATTCAAGAAAATTGATTACCTGACCCTTATCATTTTTGATTGCCCGACCATCATCATTTTTGATTGCCCGACCATCATCATTTTTTTTAGCCGACCCTCAAGGGTATGTCAAAAATCGATGGACGATGTGTCAGATTGATCAAAACTAGAATGTTGAAAGTGTCAGTATTATTTATTTTATATACAATTATGACACTTTCAACATCATTGATAGAGCCGTTAAAACAATCAAATAACACTTCCACGGTGGTATCAAAAATCATCCGACATGTCATTGATGTCAAAAAAGTGGAGAAACTATCAGTATTATTTTATTTATATACAATTTTGATACTTTCTCCATCAATGATAGAAGGTGTCTCACGATGAAATAACACTTCCATGACTGTGTTAAAAATCATCCGACATGTCAAGTGTTTTACAATTGAAAAATGGTTTGCGATTTCAAATAATGGTCAATTAAGCATTAACAACCCGACTGGCTCGTGAGCGACTAGATGCAATTAAGAAATTTATACCAATTCGTGACTCTGTAAGAAATAAACTGCAACAACGACAGAGTTTACAAACTGATTTTGCTCTGGGGTCTGAAGAATTGTTTAAACCAGTAACCACAGCAACGAAGGGGGTAGAGCGTGCTATACTGGGAGATGATCCTGACGGTAAAAGAAAGGAAGAGGGTCTTATTTCTGTACTCGAAAAAATAGCAGCGAAAACTGAACAAACTGAAAAAACTGATCCGAAATAAACGACTGTTTCTCTGTTGAATAAATTTACTGATCATGCTAAACTATTAATAAAAAAACCTAGTTTATTGAAATCAAAGGATTATCAAGCCTTTGGTAATTTTGCTGCTCAAAGTTATAATTCAAAAAAAGATTTTTTAAAGGACGAGTATAAAAATGATAGAATATCAAGTAATGATTGGTTCGATTATTTGTATAAACTAAATAAAGGGATTGGTCGTTTGAATAAGGATGAGATAGGATACAAGGAATTTAAAAAGGGAATTAGTAATTATAAAAGAGAACAAATAGAAGAGCGACAACGAGAAATAGAAGAACGGCAAGAACTAAAACGTCAAACACCAACACGTAGACAAACAAGAAGACAAAAAAAACAACAACTACCACCTGATGATGATGATGATTTAGAAGAACGACGTCAAACACCAACACGGAGACAAAAAAAACAACAACTACCACCTGATGATGATGATGATGATTATTTACAAGAAACGGATGTAGAAAAACTAGATGAAGCAACTGGTTATAGCGGAAGTGGATTAGGAAATCCAAGGATTGGAAACACTTGTCCTGATAGTGTTATCAATGATATATCACGATTAGATGTTCTCATCGGAGGAAAACGAGCTGGAAATAACTCTCCAGAAATAATTAATGAAGCAGCTGATATCTGTAGACGGTTATTTGCCGGCGGTATCATGGATATCAAAACCTATCGAGATTTCATTGACGAGTTAGCAAATGGGTATCATAGCGATTAAATAACAATTGAAAACACTATTGTTTTTATAATAATGATCGTACACTACAATCATGATAAACCAACCCTCGTCTATGTAGTTAATTCACGGTTTCCAGTTTATAGAGCATACTACGGAGATGGCCTCGGCAAGACCATTTTAGGATTCTTTTCAAGAATGGCCCCAAAAGTGATGCCGTTAGCTAAACAGTTATCAATGAAAGCCATTGATGTTATTCGTGATAAGGGTATTAGTACTGTTGGAGATCTTGCCGGGAAAGCGTTTTCAACTGCGAAGGATAAAATAACATCATTAGTGAGACGAAAAAAGAAACCGTTACCGTCTACAGAAGAAATGCCTGCAAGTGTTAGTAAAATAATAAATAACGCAGTAGATGAAAAACTAGCGTCGATGGTAAATCAAGGGGACCAAAGCAATATTGCAAACATGATAGCAGGAAGTGGCCTTAAAAAACTACGTCGATGAAATGGAAAAATCGTTTACGATGAAAATCCGTAGGATTTCACGATTTAGACTCTGATAAATAGAATAAAATGTTCAAAAAATCATCTGATCCAGCATTTGATATAGACGCCCCAGTCCCCAAGAATGATTCTGTACGCGATTATCAATATTACGCCTATCATGCCATAGACTCAAATAGTCGAGCAAGAATTGATCTTCAAGTCCATGATACCAGTAAATACTTTTTGCCCTGTGAAGCATTTATTGAAGTAGAAGGAGAAATTGTAACAGCTGCTGGAGCATCGTATCCAGCTGGTACTCAAGTCGGTTTTGTCAATAATGGTATTATGGCGTTCTTTGAGAGTGCTAGATATCTCATTGATGGAAAAGAAATTGAGTCCATAGATCGTGATGTTGATGTGGCCACAACAATCATAGGGTTAGCGAGATATTCTGATGATTATACAAGATCGGCTGGTCCGTCTATGATGTTTGCAAAAGATGGTAGGAATACCGCTGGAGGAAATCCATTTATTATAAGACGACCAAAGAATAATGCTGGTGCTGCTAATGCTGATGTCGAGGCTGTAGTTATAAACAACGATCCTGATTTCAATCTAGGAGCCGCAACACGAAACGCAATGTTGCAAGGAGATCGTAAATCATTTTCATGCGCGATTCCACTGCATCACATATTTGGATTCTGTAGAAACGTCAGAAAAGTTATCTACGGGGCGAAGCATACAGAATCGCTTGTACGAAAGGGTGATGATAACGACGCAATTTGGAGGATTGCAGCAGATGTTGCAGCCCCCAATGCTGATGCTGGTAAAGTCAATTTAACAAAAATATCATTGTGGATGCCAGTGTTGACTGCAGCAATCACCGCAGAAGAACGATTACTATCATTTATGGACCAAGGAGGAAAGTCGTTGTTGAGTTGGCTAACCGTGAGTACAGATGTGAAGCAATCAAATATCAACGGGTTATTCACTTGGAACCTAGCATCAAAACAAGGCGTTTCTGCGCCACGTCATATATTTATTGCGTTACAGGATAACACACGAGTTGGCAATCAACTCTACAGTCATATGATATTTGATCAATTAGGTGTGAAAGACGTCTCACTGAGAATAAACGGCCAGCAGGAACCATCTGAGGATATACAACTTAATTACACAGAAAATCATATTGCACGAGTTTATCATCGTCTGTTGTCATTTATGGCACGCGATCAAAATGTGGATACTGGTTTGCAAATATCACAATTGGATTTTAAAAATCTGTATCCGATCTATTACTTCTCACTGGAACATCTCGATTTGATGAGACAGTCAGTTGTTGATATACACTTTAGAGCTAATGTGAATCGTCTTGTTGTTGGTGCTGGTGCTATTGCTGATTATAGAGCGGTTGCTGTCATTCTCAGTGATAAATCAATGCTACTCGAAGGTGTTGGTGGAAGAATGAGAGTGGTAGATGCCCCAGTAGAAAATCTTTGAACGATTTTTCTCGATTTTTCATTGAATTAGAATCAATCAATTATATATAATGTCATATAGTGTTATTAGTGTTACGTTAACTCCTGGTCAAATCAAAAAATTGCAATCATAATCGGCTAAAAAATGTGGAACCACAATCACGTTGAAACCTAATCAAATGACTGGTGGTGAAAATAAATTATCGCTGACAACTCGTCAGGTGAAACATTTCAATGATGCTTTCAAGGATAAAAAAGGGGTTCAGATTACTCTCTCTGCGGCTGCTATTAAAAATATGATGAAAACAGGCGGTATATTTCCATTGTTAGCTGCAATACCAGCATTGATTGCAGCAGCAGCCCCAGCGGTGGCTAAAGCAGCAGCGTTAGGAGCCGTTGGTACTGCAGCAGGAATGGCGTTGAAAAAGGCAGCTGGACAAGGATATAAAAAAAAGAGACGATCCGTTCAAGGATTGGGTCTAAGACTACCAGGAACCCCGTATTCATGGTACAGCGGAAAGGGTCTAAGACTACCAGGAACCCCGTATTCATGGTACAGCGGGAGATCCGTTCACGGATCAGGCCTGAGACTACCAGGAACGGTTTATTAATTGAGGAACCTATGGTTCCCAAATCTTCAATTTCCGAACCTATGGTTCCCATGTCCAATTTTGATTTAATGGATGCTGCTAAAAAACTAGTGATTAAAAATTTCAGAGGAGTTTTTATGAAAGATCAATTACCACATCAACCAAACAAAACTGAAACAGGTATTATTAATCTCGATAACAGCACCGGATCTGGAACTCACTGGGTTGCATACGCTATTGATCCACGTGGGATTGTCTATTTTGATTCATATGGATTAGCCCCACCAAAAGAGTTTATGCGGTATATAAAAACCCTTCCAATGAAGACTTGGTATTCTACGCTACCAACACAACAAATCAATGACCCACCAATATGCGGCAGTGAAGTATTAAATGTCCTTGACGCTATTTCTAACTCCTTGGGTAACCCAAGGGGAAAACCACCTCATATTGTCGTTAATGACTACACTAGTAATCGCTTTTTAGAGAGAGAAAGAGTTTTACAATAACATGATTGATATTTGGGGAAGACCTCTGAAACCCAAACCCGATGACACTGCAACCGGTGATATAACAAAACAAATTAAAGATGAAATCGCTGAGACGTTGAACTTAACAAGTGTTGACCCGAATGAAATAGTTGTATTTCAAGACAAACAGGGTAAATTGAAATCTAGTAATATTTCTCTGGATGATATTTTAGTTAAACAACAAAACGCAATCGAGGATACTATCGCGTTATTTTCCGATCAGGGTAAACTCAAACCGGGTGTACTTTTTTCGACGATTACAGATCGATTTAAAACTCTCAACGATTCTGCGTTAGAACTAGCAACACTTCAATCTAAAACCGAAGAACACATAAAACAGTTTACCGCATTTCGTAGAAATATCATTGATAAATTTATTGGAACTACATTCGATAAAATTGAACTAAAACTCCCTGATATTAAAAAATCCATCGATGAGACGAAAACTTCCATCGATGGCATCAAAGGTGATCTTTCGAGGATGATAACAGCCATTGAAAAAACAAAAATTCCTCATGAGAAAACCAACAACGTAGTATACACGATCCAACACGGATCATTTGAGTGGACACCTACAAACAACAAATTAGATATCACTGCAACCGTTAAGGGTATTTATCGATTAACACTAGTAACACCATTGTCTCAATTTAATATATCATCGTCCAGTTCATCCGGGGTCACTAATACGATTTCAACGATCATCGACAAGAATACAACTGAAAAGTTTACAATCACATCTACTGATAAAAATTTGGTTAGGGTCTCAACAACGTGGTATGTGGAATTCGTAGCGAATTTAAGTAAATCGTAATTGAAAACGCTAGCGTATTTAAAATAAAAATGATTTCATCATCTCAATATCGCTATGATCAGGTCAGAGAGTATCAAACTAGACTCAAAACCTTGTCTGAGGAGTATGCAATGAAAATTAAAAAATATCGCAGGAGAATTACCGCAATTGATGTTACTGTGTACGCTGTGAGTGGTGTAATCACCGGAGCTGGTATTATACTGTCTTCAGTGACAATGATGGCTCCGATAGCTGTTCCAATTTGCATTTCTGCGGCAACAACAATCGCTGGAATTATTTCAATAATCACAAAAAAAATATCCTCATGCAGCCAACGGAAACTACAAGACTACATAATTCAATTTCATGTTGTGTCCACTGCATACTCGCAATTATCCTCATTGATATCGTCATCGCTCGATGATACAATTATATCAGAGAGTGAGTTTTCAGCGATGGTAGATATATATGATTCTGCGATGTCAAAATTAGAAGTACAAAAACATGAGTATAATAACAATGACAACACAGATGGAATTACTTCAACAAATAGTGGAGAACACAAACCCAGTACAAACAAGCATGATCTCAATAACCTCAACGAATCCAGAATTCAGTGTGAATTTCCCCTCTCCGGTCCCAGTGAAGGAGATAGCGCTAGCAAAATTACGAGTATACCACAGTTGGCCAAATATTAGGTCAAAATCATTTGGTGGTCAACAACCCAATAATTCACTGGTATTTGCAAATAAGAATAAACCCGACGGTACCCCAGACTGGAATGTTGTTTCCATACCAACCGGATCATATCAAATTGAACAAATCAATGATGAATTCGCGCGTAGAATAAAATCGATTACTGGAAAAGAATCAAAAATAGCTATAACAGTTCATGTGCCGACACTATCATCTGCCATTGAAATAAGCACAGAAGGATACGTCGTAGATATCTTTCAGAGTTCTATTAGAACCGTACTAGGATGGCCTGAATTACCACCCGGTGGAAAAACCGTTAAATTACCAGAACCACAAAAAACCGATTATATCACAGACAGGATAAAATCTGATAATCCAATAAAAAGCTATAGATATTATGATAAGTCATATTTTTTCATTAGAGTAGAATATGATGAAAGAGTACGACTTATTCATCATCTTGCTAACCGGGATAAAATCACTGAAAATTTCACAGCTTTCAATAACGATATTTCGTTGTTGTTTATATCTCTTAGATCCGGCACTCTCACCCGAGATGAATTTATCAGTGTCGTAGAAACATGTAACAAAATCATCAATGACATGGAAACATTTCATTCACAAATTATTCAAGATGTATTAGGTGACAGTAGTCCTAAAACAAGAGATTTATTTGCAATAGAATATAGGATCCGCATAGGAGATATTCCAACATTCAAACTTCCAGGATATAATATCTCAGAACTACAAAAATCTCTCGATGATGCCATCGATGAAGGTTTCAAAAAAATCCATGATACGTGGAAAAAAACACCATCACAACCACAAACAACTATCCTGACCCATAATAATGACCCAGATGGTGGTGGCAGGCATATTGCTCCGTTCAATGTGAATATTTCAACGGTGATTGCGCTCAATTTAGTATGTGATGTGATCGAAGGAAGCTATCAAATAAATTTAGAACGATCAAATCAAGCTCAGCAGGGATATATTCTTTATTCATTTGCACCAACAGCTCCTCCAGGGTTTTTAATAATTGAGTCCCCGGTGAATCCAGTCTATATGCGATGTCATAATAATTCATTAACCAGAATTAATTTCAAACTCACTGACCAGTCTAATAATCTGATTGATTTACAAGAGGAGGTTTTACAAATAAGTCTGTTTGTGAAATCGTAGTGATTTTCGCCCCCCAGACAAGGTCTGGAACACGATATCGTATCGGACTGGATCAAATATTCGGTTGAAATCATTTATGATTTTTGTTAACCAGAACTGAAAGTTCTAGTGAGTGACAACGATGTTGTAGTCCCTTTTCCCAAAAAAATCGATGGAGGATTTCATTAATTTCATTGATTTTTTCATATTTTTTTTTTGGACCTAATCCATGATTCACATACACATTGGGGGGCCTGATGTCACTGGTTTCATTGTTTTTAAGCGTGATTTCAGTGAAAACTTGTCTAAAAATGTTGTCTGATTCGCCCCTTCTGCTGCTCCCGAAATTCACTCGGTATCTCTCAATTTCACTCGGAATTCTTTCCACGTCATCCGAAATTCCCCCGGAATTCTCTCAACGTCACCCGAAATTCCCCCGGAATTCTCTCAACGTCACCCGAAAGCTTCCTGTTGAAAGGTATAATGCATTAGCATAGGGTGATGAATATTACCTCACACTAAGTCACTGAATTGAACCATCAGTTTAAGGCGGGACATTTTTGGTCACGCATGCGCACACATCGAAATTCCCATACGCTTCCGCCGCTTACAAAATGGCGCCATAAAACAATCTCACAAAGAATTCAAACATCTACATACTGAGCCCTATCAGTATATACATACAAATATTTCAAATATCATTGTATTATAATATTACTACTATTAGTAATATGACTATCTATGTATTTGTATATATTTCCTATACAAGCGTGCCAAATCCACAATATTCACATTCAAATTGCAATAACGGAAATCCGTTAACTCAATGGCAAAATATATCATTACGTAAACAAAGTGCTAGTCTACCATAATATACCTACACAAAGAATTATAATATTAATTCTTATAGCGGCTAACAAACAATACAATTCTTCACGAATACAAATCGTCCTTTCAAAAGGGTGTAAACGTAATAATTCACGAAATAATATGCACACCTATTACTAACAAAAGAAGAGCAACATTTTACCTCACAAAATAAGGAGTAATATAATATCATGAAGAAGATGCAACGAATTTACATCATAATCAATTGCAAGCAAAGGTACTAACGAACATCACGAAAGATGCAAAATTATTAATATCATAATTAACTATTCATACTACAATACAAGTAAAATGAATATACATACGAGAATCCTTCCATTCCGCAGACGTATCAAGCAGAAATCAAACAAAAATCACACTGACCTTTGAAGCTATCTTAAGATTTCCTTGATTTCCAAAATCTGAGTCTGCCATCAATTTTCGTCTGGCCGTACGGAGTTCTACTCTCTTCTCAATTCTTGTAGCGAACTGACGAATTCTTACTAAACATGAGTTATTATCGCAGATTCCAATCAAGGGCCCACCCTCAGCGAATTTTGATTGGATGGCTCTTGACTCGGTCAGTCGTTCGAACTGTTAATCATCCGAATGTCTGTCTGTGTCTCTATCAATTGTTACAGTCTTCTTATTTGGCGCTGTCCTGTCCTTTGATGTGGTTACGTCACCCGCTTCGCGATGGACACAGTCTCCTCGTATAATTTCCCCTCGAGAGCTAAACAAAGACCATCTTACGTAAGGGGATTAGCTAACTTAGAACAATTTGAAACATCACAGCTGGGTCAGGCAGACATACAATTTATACATGTACAAGGCCAGTCAGAATCACAAGTTATAGTAACTTATACCTACATACAAGGGGTTGGGGTAAAATCGTCACAGTTAAATTCCCCTTGTCACTAGATGTTCCCACGACCTTTTTGACTGGATTTTCCATTGTCGCTAGAGTATCCCCATATACCACTAGTCTCTTTTACATCATAAGAAATGAGACATTCGAAGACCGATCAACATCAAATCACCCAGTTTTATGGTAATAAAGGTTTGCTCCACATCCATGAGCGACTGTCAGGACCAATATAATTGTATCTTTAATTAAATTACATATATATTAAACAACGAAGACAAACAATTGTTAATTAATTTGTTAAGGGTTTGGTGTTTCAGAAAAAGAATACCACCTCATGAATAAAGGCTTTGGGTAGTGTGAGTACCGAATAGGGGTCACCCGATTACACTCTAGATGTGCGAAGAAATAAAAGGGGACAAAATAGCACTTAATGTTGTGTTAGACATCTATACTATTGTATATTCAAACATCTCGCGGTGAATTTGTTTGTTTGTTTGATTAGGATTTTTGAACGTAGATTTAACAATTCTTCAGACATATGATATATATATATATCCCTTACTCTGGAGTAGACAACACCTCTAATAGGCTGTTAGCTGAATCCCCATCCCCAACCCCTTGCTACACTGTTAATTTCGATCTGATCTATTAAGTTCATGTTGGTTTTATATAATAAGTTAGCTATTTAACAAGTATTGTCATGAGGTGAGAGATGAAGCTGAGGCTCCTGTACGTGCTTGACGCAATAAACTCCCTAAGTGGACGGTAAACCAAACCCCCTCACCACCTCCCTTCCTTGGTATGATATAAAGTGCATTACGTTATCTAATTATTCTTATAAACTGGCCACAATATATCGTTGTTTGGTGATGTAGTTTTATTTATAAGAGCTACTTTTGTTAAAGATTTTGAGTTTATCGTGATTTATGTTTGAACTCTATGCTTTACCGAAATTTTCGAACTGTTCTTGTATATATTGATATGGTTTAGTATCTTTTCTAACGTTCGTGCAATCATTAGCGTGTTGGAGAATTTTAAATTCCTCTTTAATATTTGGAATTCGGATACCTTTTATTTTTTAGTTATTCTTGTAACATAAGATTTATATTGCTATCACATATAATAGCAGTGACTCACTGATCGTATTGTTTCAAATTTATTTCCGCATTTTCCAGTTATCTGTAAACTTAAAGTTATTCTACGGATTTCACTCCACTTAGGGAAATTTTCTCCGAACCAGAGTGTATCGAGTACTCTCTGTATATAGTTTGTTCTAATCGGTCAAAATACTTAATCGAAAAGTAATATGGCACCTTTCGATCATGTTTCGTTTATATAATCAATTGTTGTTTTTAAATTTAACATGCTGATTTGTATATCCGCACCTTTATCCCCGCAAATGTGATTTACATTTTTTATTTTCCATAATCTAGTATTTAGTTTATTTGTCAATATTCTACTTAATAATTTATGATCTGTATTTAAAAGCAAAATGGGTCTCCACTCATTATTTTCCTCTCTATTCCTTTGTAAATAATTACTTTAATGCCGTCTCTCATTGATTTCTACATCAATCTCTTATTACTTAAAATATAGCATTGGAAGCAATTGGTACTATTCCATAGTGAGTCAGTCTTTCCCTTTTGTCGATTTTTCTTTATAAGTTTAGCTATATTCTTCGATATTTTTTCATCTGCAAGTACATCGTCACATAGGTTCCTGTGTTCTGCGTATATCATGTCACATTCGATCTCATTTAGGTATTTATCGATGGTTCCAGGATCAATATTTTGTAAATAAATCCCTGCAATGTTAAAAGACACTATTCAAAATATCTGATTTTTCCGTTTACATTTTTAACTTTAATTATTTCAGGAATTCTTTTCTTTCTAGAATTGTTTAGTCACATATACCACATATACAAGCTAATAAAAATAAGACCATGGGTGCATGGTACGGAACTGTGTGTACCTAACCTCAATGTTTTATTTGTTAACAGCTGTGTACATGGAGTTCGTTACGGGGCAAAGCGTTACCTGGCGGTGGTTTGTTTGAGGTATTTTGTTTTAGAAATGCTGACTTTGCCATACCGATTGCTACATTGTCAAAGTGTCCGCAATGATACAACGAATATTGTCAGGAAACTGTCCACTTTACAGTATCAATCGTTTGCTGTATAGGCATGTGAAATATATCACTATTCGATTTTCGCTTGCTATATTAGGTAACTTAATATTTTTATATATTAATGTTACAGTATTTATTACAAATTTCTCATATGGTCATACCTTAGTCGTATAACGATATACTAATAGATAGATTATATTCTGTTTCAAGATTGCCATTTTAGAACTGAAGAAACAGATGAGAAACAGACAAATTGAATTCGTGTACATATATGTGTTATAAAAAATGAGTAATATTTGAGTTTGTGTAATTCAACAACATTCTTCTTCTTCTTCACAAATTTATTGCAGAAACCTTTTTAATTATAATAATAACGTCGTACAAACTTTCTTATGACATGATTTGATCTATAACGAAGTTAATAAAACTTGTCCTTCACGAAATTCCTTTCAGTGTATTCACTGAATCGAATAATAACCCAGCTTGATCCTGTTACACTACAATAACCTTCCACAAATAGTAAAACTACAATGCAAAGAGCAACGCTGAGCATAACGTAAAGATTGTAAAATAAAATCAATTTTTAAAATATGAATTTACTTTGTATAGGTTACATTTACATATCGCTGTTCCCGGGTATAAAACTCCATATGAATTCACACATCCGATCTCGATTTGCATCGCCAGATCTGATGAACAGATGGCTGATTTCGAGACGTGTTGAACAACAAACCAATACGCAGTCTTGCCAAACATTACTGTTCTCATTACAGATGGATCCAAAATAGTATATCACGTGAATGTTTAGGAAACATATCTGGAAGGAAACAGCATTTGGAAAATTAATTGTTTCATGTAATTCAATTCTGTCTGGTTCGTCTCAAAATATTCTCCAGAAACTTCAACAAGTTCAAAACACAGCTGCTCGGATCATTTTTAGAGTACCACGATCAGAGCACACCTCCCCACTGCTCCGTACAAGACACTGGCTATCCATTCGATCAAGAATCAAACTTAAAATTCTTTCTCTGTGCTACGTTTCACTGACGGACTCCAGTCCAACATATTTATCTGGCCTCACCCATTTGTACACACCAGCAAGATAATTACTCGCCCCTTCTGGCAAGCATATACTCAGTATTCCGACTAAAACGAAGTCATATGGACAACGCTCGTTGGCATACCAGGGCTCAGCAACGTATAACGAATTGCCCATTGAAATTTATAAACAAAGTCAGTGATCCCTTTCAAGAGTGCGCTTAAAACTCACTTTTTGTGAGTGCAAAAACAAAATGAAAGACCTAATAATGTTTCCTACCTTAAATATTTTCAGCATTTGTTAAGTGTTCTAATTTCATGGTGTTTTCTTTTTGTAATCGTATTATTATATATGTTGTAAAGCGATATTATCGGCTTCTCTAGGTTATACAAAGTCTTCATGATTATTATTATTATTATCATTGTTATCATTAATAATAATATCAATATTATTATTATTATTATTATTGTCATTATTATTGTTATTATTATTATTATTATTATTATTATTATTATTATTAT
Organism: Unio delphinus; assembly: GCA_029339505.1. Classification (NCBI taxonomy): domain Eukaryota; kingdom Metazoa; phylum Mollusca; class Bivalvia; order Unionida; family Unionidae; genus Unio; species Unio delphinus. Next base: position 3,730,173 of record JAQISU010000011.1, read on the forward strand.
TTGCAGCAATGATGAAACCTCAACGTTCCAACATTGCCTTAAACTGTATGAATCATAATCGACTCAGTCAATGACTAAAAAAAAGTTCTTGAAACCTCGTATAATTTTAGGATGAATTCATTACTGAAATACATGGCCATCGCTTCACTTTTTTGAGTGTCACTCTGTCAATTTTAATATTTTTCCCATGCTTGCAACCTGAATGTTATTTTGAAATAACTACATCGAACACAGTTTCATTTGCCTACAGTCCGCTGTTTTCTACAATTAAGTAAAACGTGTTATATATTTTTAGGTGTAGCCTGGTATCTGGAACAAAGTTTTAGATTTGGATCAGCTTGGAAGCTCTCCAGTAGCCTGTTGGTGCTAGGAAGGTTTCATAAGGACATATGCAGTGTACTGCCACAATTGGCCACGATTAGTTCATATCACCACACTAATAAATATCACCTGAACTGCATTGATTCGGTCTTCATGGGAGAGAATATCAGCATTATTCAGTAAGGCAGAGTCTGCCTAGAAACTGTATTTTCCTATCTCATTGTCGACTTTTGTAGTTATTGACATTGAAATGGAATGCAATTTGCTATAAAATATGGTAATAGTCCCATCAGAATTTTACATCTGAGTGTGCTATTAGACACTGCATAAATACCTGACACAATACATGTGGAACATAGCACCTGTCCTTGCTCTTTACTGTGTACACCTATATAAACTTGGACAGGCATGTTGCGGTTTTCTGCCAGAATCACTATGAAGCTATGTTGCTTCACTACTCCTGGAAAAATGTTATCAGTTATACAAACCCAAACTACCATTTGTTTTTAATACCATTCAGTGGTTACCTTTGCTGTTTCAAATTTGTCAAACTGAGTTTTAAAACTTGTATGAAAATTTAATTTTGCAATAAAATTTAGTTTATAAATTTAAATGTTTATTTAAATTTTCATTAAGTTTTAATTGATCAATATTTTTAAATTGCAAGCATATTTTCAGACAGGCTTAATCTTATAGTTCTATTTGATGTTAGGAAGATATAGCAAACTTAGTTTTGGTTTCTCAAGAGCACTTAGAACAACAAGTGCACCCTGTAAAACACCAGCAATACACTTTCTGACAGGTGTCAAATAGGCGTAAAATGCAAATATAAAAGTTGTACTAAAATTGACCAATCAAAGCTGGGGTTCTCAGGAATCATATTAAAACTAGTATATGTAGTTCTAGTCTGTTTTTAGAACATCTTTTCCTCACTCATTTTGATGGTGATAGAAGACTTATATTTATATATGTTTTGTAGTGATTTAATGGTAATTGTTTATTCTTGAGACGAAGCACAGAGTGTGGTTGTCTGTGTGTATTTTGGCGACAGTACACATTGAGTAATAAGGCCTTGGTAATGATCTGCTCGTTTTACAACGCAGCCTCTCAGTGTAAGAACTTCACAGTAAAGTCATAGTTGAAGGTAGTTTAGATTAACATATGATCTGTACTTATTGTCACCCAGTGGAAATGTCAGTACTGAGAAATAAATGTAGAGAACATATAGTAAAATTAATTGTGATGCATGTACACTTGCCCCAAAGTGCGAGCGCCAATGGGACGCTCAAGTTTTCTCGGTGATACGTCTTTTTATCCCCGCGACAAGACCCTTTCTCATATTCTGGTGAGCTGTAGCTACACTTAATAATAACTAAAGGTTAGTCTTGAGTACACAAATATAAGGTACTTAATTAACAGTTAATTCTTATCATTACATGCATCCTGTTAAAAAGACTGGCCCTCTGACATAAAACGAAGAAAGCAAGTGCTACAGAGCGGGTAACGAGTCAGAAAGGACTGGTACGGAAAAGACCCAGTCCAGAAACGAAAGGACAGTTACTGGTCAGAAATGACCTTGACCTAAAAGGCCCTGGTTAAAATGTACCGTTCAACAGAGAAGAAGACTCGTATCTATTCACTTCTAAGTCAATAAAATTTTCTGCAATTTTGTTGTGTTTCACGTGGGTTTTTTTGTTTGTTTGTTGAAAAGTGAATATCTGTGATGCACTCTTTTACAGTTTGGTGATTATTTTTTGCTGTTATTGCAGAATTGTTAACTATATTGTGCTGTTCAATTTATCGGACAGCCATTATGTGCAATATTGTTGTAGTATTGTATATATACATGATTTTAATATTCATGAATTAGCAATAATTTGTGTTATTATTAACAAATATATAAATCTTGAAATGGCTTGTTTGTCTTTTGTCGCTTATTCATGTTAGGCATAATATCTTTTCTTTTAGTATCTCTATACCATCATAATAATTTTGTGTTGTTATTGGTTTTATAAATACATGTAACCATTACATTCTCTTCTAATTTTGTCTTGACTTTCCTTGCAACCACAACTCAATAATGGTACTTATAAGTTATAAGGCACAAAATGTAGTAAATATCTATTTAAAGAATACCTTATAATGAACAAAAATAAAACTGCGCATACACATGTATTAACGATACTGAATGTATGTGAAACAGAAAGAGTCAATAGTCGTCGCAATTGAAAAAATTCACTCATCATTAAGGAAATATTCATTACTCAATTAAGCCATGACCATGACAAAGTTGATATGCACAAACTACACGTGGGTGACACTAACTCGAATACAGTCTTGATACATTATAACAAAGATATCATTTACTGACTTTAATTCCAATGTTTTCTTATACGATTATTATTGGCCCTCTTTTAACTTTCTCCCATTCATTAACTTGCATTATTCTTTGTTCGTTTTACATATAACAAGTAGTAGCGTGTCGCAATTAATAACATGATCACTCACGTACGATTGTGACTAGTGCAAACCGATTCTCTACTGCACATTATTTATAGATATTTCACAATAAAACACGGATTTGATATTTACCATGATAATTACTTTTAGTAGACAGTATACTAGTGACTGGTACTTCGTTTTTGAACGGTTCTTTAAAGGATTAGTCTGTTTTGGTCGTGGTCTTTTTGGTGCCGGTTGGTTTTGAGCCTCATCCACAGAGTGTGTATGTCAGCACATCAATGTATTGAGGAATAAACCATGCCCTACCTTTTGTAGCGTACACTGCCCAGGACTTTATTTTAACAGTTTAAATCTGTACTCAAAAGTTACCGTACCTGTGGCAACTGTTTTTCCACATTTTATATTCCACTTTATTTCCATACATTTAAGTCTCTAGGCATGAAACACTGCTTACTAAATACAATAAATATTCTGAATTAGTTCCTTGGTGGTATATTTTTGTTGTATTCCTTATTTATATTTAATCGTGGTAATTATACTTTACATATACGTTAGAGGAATATCAGGTGTTAACTGGCATAATTGATTTGGCTGAAATTGGAGAGAGGGGATTTTGATTGCAGAAAAAATTACGCAGCATTAATAATGATCATTCGTGTGATTTAAATTAATGGGTAACAATTTTTTCTTGTTGCTGCGGTACTGTTGTAGCGGTTTAACAAATCTGAAATTTACGTGAATAATGATTAATCTTAACATTCTATTTACTGAAGAAAAAAACACGTGTGATATTAATAATTTTCCCACTCACAATATTCACAAGTGATACATATGGCATATGGATTGCATACTTTATGCATATTTATGTATGGTTTGGTTTTTTACCCTGCGAAATAAAAATTGACAGACATAATGTAATAATTGGAAATTATCTGCGACAACTCGGGAGATATTACGAGATCAGGAGGTAGGTGTTGAAAATCCCCCCCCCATATTGGGAGAGATTTCTCTCCCGGCTTGAAATTTGATAGATATGTACTGTCCGGGTTTGTAAAATTTCCGTCAGGGCTAGTGAGTTTAATTACGTCACAAGCCTGGGGCCTGTATCTAAAAACATTTCTTTCAACACTGACCAGTAGAGTACAGAAACTGTTTTTATCAGACAAGTATAGGCCTACACTATCACATTTATCAATACGCTAACTGTAGCCTGTAGTAGGGGTGGTGGTCTCCTCGGAGGGGATTACACCTCTGGCAGGCTAAGCAGTCGTACTCCTTCGAGAGTAGCTCGCCCACCTTTGTTCCGCACTTGCCACTCAGCTCTCACCTGTGACTCCAAGAAGTTGTGGTATGCCCAGCTGCCACATCCAGTTAAACGGCCTCGACTGGCCGGCAAAATATGCTAAGAGCATCCTCGGTGAGTTAAGCTTTGTCTACCTAGCATGTGCAGACTAGATTCGGCAGTCTGCGCTGAGGAACTATCAGCTGGTTAACGGGCAGACAGGCAATTTTAAGCAAAGCGCTGTGGAGCGCTAAGATAGTCCTTGTCATCTACTGCACTCAACTCTGTCTCTGGCCGTCTCGATTCTGTCGTGCTGCTGGACACAGATGGCTTTGAGAATGAGGTCGACGAACTGCACAACCCTTCCTCAATTAAGTTACCGCGCAAGTGATTCTTGTCATGCACCCATCCCATTGCATCATTCACACATCATGTGGCGACTTGAAAGCGACGAAGTGGCAGTTTGAGTCCACTGGCAGCAGTAGCCGCAAACCTGCACACATGCGACTCAGGCCATAATGGTCGTTCACTACTAACATGGAACAGCAGTGAAGTCCGACAGCCCCCTGAGTGACTGAGCAACCCTCTTTAGAAATGCATTGCTCACCTCACTGGCATGAGGACGGGACTAGAAAATTGTGCTATAAACATTGCCAGGTATAAACGTCTCTAACCAGCATACCACGGATGGTACGGACTCTACACCAGTGGTCAAAATACAAAAGCGAAATTGAAGATTGTTCCTCTCACACTTAGTGCATGTAATGTATGCACCTTATTGGACAGAGACAATGCGGAAAGACCCCAGAAGAGAACCACCCTAATAGGTAAGGAAAGGAACTCGCCATATACAACGCGGACACTGCTGCCTTGATCATAACCCGGCTTGCAGAAGAAGGTGAACTCTTTGAAAGGGGTTCCAGATACACTTTCGTTTGGAGCGGCTGAGGAAGTAAAGAGCGCCGTGTAGCTGATGTCGGCTTTGCAGTGAAGACAACATTGATTGGGAAATTGGCTAGACTTCCCAAGGGAAGTAAACGACAGATTCATGACTATGAAACTTTCCATCTTGTCTGGAAGAAAGCACCTTACCATCAACAATTGCTATGCTCTAACCATGACGAATCCAGATGAAATGAAAATCAGGTTCTTTTAAGATCTTCACTCCGTCATTGCTGACCTTCCAATAGCAGAGAAAAGCATGGAGTTGGTAACTGTAACAGCAACGGCCTCATTTTGCTCCAGACTTGCACCGAACATGCACTGCTAATCACCAATACGGTATTCCACCTCTCTACCCCTAAACGGACGTCATATATTCACCCACACTATAAGCACTTGCACCTCATCGGCTACGTCATTGTTAGTAAGAGGAACAGTCAGGATGTGCGTGTGTCCAAGTTCTTGTGCGGCGCTGACTGCTGACTGTGTCTATCATCACCAAGCTCTTAATCCGCATTTAGCCCAAAAGATGCCCACAGGGAAAATGGTTCCTAAACGACTGAATATCACCATACTGAAGTACACCAGTACCAAACAATCTCTCGTGGATGCCCTAGAAGAACGTGTGAAATCCACACTTCTCCTTATTAGAATGTAGAGAATTACTGGGAGGTATTCAGAGCACTGTTCTACAACATAGCTTTGGAAATCATAGGAACCTCAACCAGAAAGCGCCAATACTGGCTTGATAAAAATTGCGACAAGATCAAGCAGTTGTTGGATAAGAAACACCACCTCCTTTAAACCTTCCTCAACAACGCAAAGTCCACCTCAAGGAAAGATGCGTACAACATCATAAGCAGAACTGTACAGCATAAGCTCCGTCAGATGTGAGCCACATGGCTGCGAAACAAAGTTGATGAGTTCCAGTGCTACTCAGACCAGAATGACATGAAGAATTTTGGCAATAACCTGAAAAATGTGTATGGACCTACATCTCCTGGATTATCCACCACTTTCTAAACTCAGACGGGAACACACTAATCACTGATAACAAAAAGAGTCTTCAGCGTCTTGAATCGCCCTTCATCCATCAATGATGAATTAATTAGTTTTTCTCCCAATTACTCATCAACGACGCACTGTATGACTCGCCAACCTTGCTGGAGACACAGAAAGCGACAAGAAGCATCCTCCAGTGGCAGCACACCTGTTTCAGATCTCCATCCCATCTGAAGTCTACAAGGAAGGGGACATAGCCTTGACAGAAAGGCTCCACCAACTGGTTTTACTGATTTGTCAGCCGGAGACGATCCCCAGGAATTTAAAGACCATTCCATCACCCACCTGTATAAGCGCAAAGGGAACCGCAAGGCCTGTGATAACCGCCGAGGTATATTCTTACTCTCAATTGCAGGAAAAATATTCGGCAGAACCCTACTGAACCGCCTCATTATGCACCTTGACCAGCGACAACTGCTAGAACGCCAGTGTGGATTCCGAAAAGAATTTGGGACCATCGACATGGAGTTTGATACGAGGCAGCTTCAAGAGACGTGTCAAGAGAAAAACACTTACATTTTATGCATCTACGTTGACTTGACATAGGCCTTTGAGAAGCATTGTGGAAGGTAATGGCCAAGTACGGATGTCCAAGAAAATGTATATTAATGGTGCAGCATTTCTACGATGGTATGCACGCACAAGTCCAGGACAATGGAGTGAGATCTGAGCCATTCCCAGTAACCAATGGCATCAAGCAGGGTTCTGGTAATGACACTTGTCAGTCTGTTTCAGAGACGGATATGTTGGAGTCAGCATCTGGTACAGTACAAATGGAAAACTATTCAATCTCAGGTGGCTTCAAGCGAACACCAAGGGCATGACATACGCCATCAGGAGAATCTCTTTTTTGCTGATAATTGCTCCGTCAATACTAGCTCAGAAGCCGACCGGCAATGCAGCTATGACAAGTTCTCCAGCTCCTGCACAAGCATTGGTCTCACCATCGGTACCAAGAAGTCTTAAGTCTTGCATCAGCCTGCCCATGGGCAATGTATTAAACATAATCAATGGATAGGCACATATTTTTTCAGTCACGTCACAAGTGACTCAGGATACTAAATATTCTTATAATAGCAATCTTGACATCATGACTGTATATTTGTCTTCGGTCTGCGAATACTGCAGTGGTTCTGGAAAGAAAAAACTCGTTTTCGCCTATTTCCATAGATTAGCATCCCATATCGTTGTTTTTTCTAATAGTCTACGATCACGTCTCTCAAGCTTTAGATTTCCGGAGTATCGTGAAATTTTGTATACAATATGATGTTTATTGTGTTGGCAATAACTACTTGAAACTGATGTTCCACACAACGTTAGTCATAGGTACGGCAGACTGGAGGTCCTCACGAAGTTGGCCCGATATTATAGATCGGAGATATCCCTCGTCAATGTCTTGCTCCGGAGTGAAATCAAATCCTCACTAAACATTTCCTATTAGGTAATCGTCATGATAAATAATGTTTCAACTGTTGGCATGTAGCGGTTATGAGGCAATAAGAAGTGTCAACTAAAATCTCAAATAATATTCCTTGAAACAGCAATGTTCCAAGGGTCTGTTACATGACATCTGTTCATTTTCGGATGACTTCTTCCTCGGATGTATGTATGAATGCTATCGATATCGTAAGTAGTCTTCTTCTTAGTCACTAGTTGTAACTCTTGCCTGGAAAACCTTTCTATTAACGCTTCTCCATTTATATCTTCCATTTTATAGTTTTGCTTTACCTATGCCAACCAAGATCTCCTGTGTTTTTATTTTTTTTTTGGTTTATCCCTTTGTGGTTTAAACAAAATGCATTACTTACTCACTGTACAACAAATATAATTATAGGTTAACTCATTTACACAAGAGAATTAATCATGGATGGATGTTTTATTTCTTTAGCGAAATCATTTGAGTTATATATTTAGTCCCAAGAAATCTAAGATATGTCATTGAGGTAACGGCTGTACCTGGCTATGCCTTCCGCAGAACAGAGATTAACCCCTATGCATTTGTAAGTAAAGAACAGAGATTAACCCCAATGCATTTGTAAGTAAAGAACAGAGATTAACCCCGATGCATTTGTAAGTAAAGAAAGAGATTAGGTTCTATCTCTCTCTCTCTCTCTCTCTCTCTCTCTCTCTCTCTCTCTCTCTCTCAATCGTAGGTTAGGCACAACAAAAAGATTATATCCAGAGAATTATCACGAAAATTAAATTATAATTCCAGAAAAAAAAACAATATTAGGAAATGAAAATTGGAAAAACTGAAATACAAATTATAGACTATAAATTTTCGAAAAATTGAAAATAATTTTTTTAACAACCTTCAATTACCAACTTTATAAATGACAGTTAAAATATTTAAAAAATTTAAATGTTAGGAATTGAAACATGGACACAAAATATTTGAAAATGAAAACTATAAACAATGGAAGAAAAATGTTAGAATCGAAAATAAAAAGTCATGTGAAAAGAAAGTCTTTTGAAAATTAAAACAGATAAACCAAATATAAATGAAAATTTAATATCAAAGACTAAATGGTGAATTTAAAGAAAAATGAAAAGTTCATATTTAACGAACAAAATGAATATAAAAATGTAAAGTTGGAATTTGTAAACTATGTTTCTTTGAAAAAGAAACTGAAAAGGCAAATTGAAAACCAAAATTTGGAAACTTATTTCGTAAAGTGTGATAGTCTGTACATAATTTCATACACCTTAAACATCATGTCCTCAAAAAATGAGCATGTATTTGTCTGTTTGTACATCATATCCAATAACTATATCAAGTATTTGTCTGCTTGTACATCGTATCCTCTAAAATGATCATGTATTTGCCTGCTTGGACATCATATCCTCTAAAATAATAATGTATTTGTCTGCTTGTACTTCATATCCTATAACTAGATCATCTATTTGTCTGCTTGTACATCATAGCCTCTAAAATGATCATGTATTTGCCTGCTTGGACATCATATCCTCTAAAATAATAATGTATTTGTCTGCTTGTACTTCATATCCTATAACTAGATCATGTATTTGTCTGCTTGTACATCGTATCCTCTAAAATGATCATGTATTTGTCTGCTTGTACATCATATACTCTAAAATAATCATGTATTTGTCTCCTTGGACATCATATCCTCTAAAATAATCAAGTATTTGTCTGCTTGTACATCATATCCTATAACTAGATCATGTATTTGTCTGCTTGTACATCATATCCTATAACTAGATAAAGTATTTGTCTGCTCGTACATCATATCCTCTAAAATGATCATGTCTTTGTCTGCTTGTACATCATATCCTCTAAAATGATCATGTATTTGTCTCCTTGGACATCATATCCTCTAAAATAATCATGTATTTGTCTCCTTGGACATCATATCCTCTAAAATAATCAAGTATTTGTCTGCTTGTACATCATATCCTATAACTAGATCATGTATTTGTCTGCTTGTACATCATATCCTATAACTAGATAAAGTATTTGTCTGCTTGTACATCATATGCCCCAAGAAAATCAAGCATTTGCCTGCTTGTACATCATATCCTCTAAAATGATTATGTATTTGTCTGCTTGTACATCATATGCCCCAAGAAAATCAAGTATTTGCCTGCTTGTACATCATATCCTATAACTAGATCGTGTATTTGTCTGCTTGGACATCATATACTCTAAAATAATCAAGTAATTGTCTGCTTGGACATCATATCCTATAACTAGATCATGTATTTGTCTGCTTGGACATCATATCCTATAACTAGATAAAGTATTTGTCTGCTTGTACATCATATCCTCTGAAATAATCAAGTATTTGTCTGCTTGTATATCATATCCTATAACTAGATAAAGTATTTGTCTGCTTGGACATCATATCCTCTAAAATAATCATGTATTTGTCTGCTTGTACATAATATACTCTAAAATAATCATGTATTTGTCTGCTTGGACATCATATCCTCTAAAATAATCAAGTACTTGTCTGCTTGTACATCATATCCTATAACTAGATCATGTATTTGTCTGCTTGTACATCATATCCCATAACTAGATAAAGTATTTGTCTGCTTGTACATCATATCCTCTAAAATGATCATGTATTTGTCTGCTTGTACATCATATGCCCCAAGAAAATCAAGTATTTGCCTGCTTGTACATCATATCCTATAACTAGATCGTGTAGTTGTCTGCTTGGACATCATATACTCTAAAATAATCAAGTAATTGTCTGCTTGGACATCATATCCTATAACTAGATCATGTATTTCTCTGCTTGGACATCATATCCTCTAAAATAATCATGTATTTGTCTGCTTGTACATCATATCCTATAACTAGATAAAGTATTTGTCTGCTTGTACATCATATCCTCTAAAATGATCATGTATTTGTCTGCTTGTACATCATATCCTATAACTAGATCATGTATTTGTCTGCATGGACATCATGTCCTCTAAAATAATCAAGTATTTGTCTGCTTGTACATCATATCCTCTCAAATGATCATGTATTTGTCTCCTTGGACATCATATCCTCTAAAATAATAAAGTATTTGTCTGCTTGGACATCATATCCTATAACTAGATCAAGTATATGTCTGCTTGTACATCATATACTCTAAAATGATCATGTATTTGTCTGCTTGGACATTATATCCTCTAAAATAATCAAGTATTTGTCTGTTTGTGCATCATATCCTCTCAAATGATCATGTATTTGTCTGCTTGGACATCATATTCTCTAGAATAATAAAGTATTTGTCTGCTTGGACATCATATCCTATAACTAGATCAAGTATGTGTCTGCTTGTACATCATATACTCTAAAATGATCATGTATTTGTCTGCTTGGACATCTTATGCTCTAAACTAATCATGTATTTGTCTGCTTGTACATCATATACTATAACTAGATCAAGTATTTGTCTGCTTGTACATCATATCCTCTAAAATGATCAAGTATTTGTCTGCTTGTACATCATATCCTCTAGAATGATCAAGTATAAGTCTGCTTGTACATCACATCCTCTAAAATGATCATGTATTTGTCTGCTTGGACATCATATCCTCTAAAATAATCATGTATTTGTCTGCTTCTGTATCATATCCTCTAAAATGATCAAGTATTTGACTGCTTGTACATTATTTCCTCTAAAAAATCATGTTTTTGTCTGCTTGTACATCATATCCTCTAAAATAATCATGTATTTGTCTGCTTGTACATCATATCCTCTAAAATAATCATGTATTTGTCTGCTTGTACATTATATCCTCTAAAATGATCAAGTATTTGACTGCTTGTACATCATATCCTTTAAAATGATCAAGTATTTGACTGCTTGTACATTATATCCTCTAAAAAATCATGTTTTTGTCTGCTTGTACATCATATCCTCTAAAATAATCATGTATTTGTCTGCTTGTACATCATATACTATAACTAGATCAAGTATTTGTCTGCTTGTACATCATATCCTCTAAAATGATCAAGTATTTGTCTGCTTGTACATCATATCCTCTAGAATGATCAAGTATAAGTCTGCTTGTACATCACATCCTCTAAAATGATCAAGTATTTGTCTGCTTGTACATCATATCCTCTAAAATGATCATGTATTTGTCTGCTTTTACATCATATCCTATAACTACATCATGTATTTGTCTGCTTGGACATCATGTCCTCTAAAACAATCAAGTATTTGTCTGCTTGTACATCATATCCTCTCAAATGATCATGTATTTGTCTGCTTGGACATCATATCCTCTAAAATAATAAAGTTTTTGTCTGCTTGGACATCATATCCTATAACTAGATCAAGTATATGTCTGCTTGTACATCATATACTCTAAAATGATCATGTATTTGTCTGCTTGGACATTATATCCTCTAAAATAATCAAGTATTTGTCTGCTTGTGCATCATATCCTCTCAAATGATCATGTATTTGTCTGCTTGGACATCATATCCTCTCAAATGATCATGTATTTGTCTGCTTGGACATCATATCCTCTAAAATAATAAAGTATTTGTCTGCTTGGACATCATATCCTATAACTAGATCAAGTATGTGTCTACTTGTACATCATATACTCTAAAATGATCATGTATTTGTCTGCTTGTACATCATATCCTCTAAAATGATCATGTATTTGTCTGCTTGGACATCATATCCTCTAGAATGATCAAGTATATGTCTGCTTGTACATCACATCCTCTAAAATGATCATGTGTTTGTCTGCTTGGACATCATATCCTCTAAAATAATCATGTATTTGTCTGCTTGTATATCATATCCTATAACTAGATCAAGTATTTATCTACTTGTACATCATATCCTCTAAAATGATCATGTATTTGTCTGCTTGGACATCATATCCTCTAAAATGATCATGTATTTGTCTGCTTGTACATCATATCCTATAACTAGATCAAGTATCTGTCTGCTTGTATATCATATCCTCTAAAATGATCATGTTTTTGTCTGCTTGTACATCATATCCTATAACTAGATCAAGTATTTGTCTGCTTGTACATCATATCCTCTAGAATGATCAAGTATTTGTCTGCGTGGACATCATATCCTCCAAAATGATCATGTATTTGTCTGCTTGTACATCATATCCTCTAGAATGATCATGTATTTGTCTGCTTGGACATCATATCCTCTAGAATGATCAAGTATTTGTCTGCTTGTACATCATATCCTCTATTATAATCATGTATTTGTCTGCTTGTACATCATATCCTCTATAATAATCATGTATTTCTCTGCTTGTACATCATATCCTATAACTAGATCAAGTATTTGTCTGCTTGGACACCATATCCTCTAAAAAAATCAAGTATTTGTCTGCTTGGACATCATATGCTCTAAAATGATCATGCATTAGTCTGCTTGTACATTATATCCTCTAAAATAATCATGTTTTTGTCGGCTTGTACATCATATTCTCTAAGTAGATCATGTATTTGTCTTCTTGGACATCATATCCTCTAAAATAATCATGTATTTGTCTGCTTGTACATCATATCCTATACCTAGATCAAGTATTTGTCTGCTTGTACATCATATCCTCTATAATAATCATGTATTTCTCTGCTTGTACATCATATCATATAACTAGATCAAGTATTTGTCTGCTTGGACACCATATCCTCTAAAAAAATCAAGTATTTGTCTGCTTGGACATCATATGCTCTAAAATGATCATGCATTTGTCTGCTTGTACATCATATTCTCTAAGTAGATCACGTATTTGTCTTCTTGGACATCATATCCTCTAAAATAATCATGTATTTGTCTGCTTGTACATCATATCCTATAACTAGATCAAGTATTTGTCTGCTTGTACATCATATCCTCTAGAATGATCAAATATTTGTCTGCTTGGACATCACATCCTCTAAAATGATGATGTATTTGTCTGCTTGGACATCATGTGCTCTAAAATGATCATGTGTTTGTCTCCTTGTACATCATATCTCTAAAATTATCATGTATTTGTCTGCTTGTACATCATATCCTCTACAATGATCATGTATTTGTCTGCTTGCACATCATATCCTATAACTAGATCATGTATTTGTCTTCTTGTACATCATATCCTATAACTAGATAACGTATTTGTCTGCTTGTACATCATATCCTATAACTAGATCAAGTGTTTGTCTGCTTGTACATCATATCCTCTAAAATGATCATGTATTTGTCTGCTTGTATATAATATCCTCTAAAATAATCATGTATATCTCTTCTTGGACATCATATCCTATAACTAGATCATGTATTTGTCTTCTTGTACATCATATCCTATAACTAGATCATGTATTTGTCTGCTTGTACATCATATCCTATAACTAGATCAAGTGTTTGTCTGCTTGGACATCACATCCTCTAAAATGATGATGTAATTGTCTGCTTGGACATCATGTGCTCTAAAATGATCATGTATTTGTCTCCTTGTACATCATATCTCTAAAATTATAATGTATTTGTCTGCTTGTACATTATATCCTCTAAAATGATCATGTATTTGTCTTCTTGCACATCATATCCTATAACTAGATCATGTATTTGTCTTCTTGTACATCATATCCTATAACTAGATCATGTATTTGTCTGCTTGTACATCATAACCTATAACTAGATCAAGTGTTTGTCTGCTTGTACATCCTATCCTCTAAAATAATCATGTATTTGTCTGCTTGTACATCATATCCTCTAAAATGATCATGTATTTGTCTGCTTGTATATAATATCCTCTAAAATGATCAAGTATTTTTCTGCTTGTATATCATATTCTCTAAGTAGATCATGTATTTGTCTGCTTGTACTTCATATTCTCTAAGTAGATCATGTATTTGTCTGCTTGAACGTCATATTCTCTAAGTAGATCATGTATTTGTCTGCTTGTACATCATATCCTCTACGTAGATGATGTATTTGTCTGCTTATATATCATATCCTATAACGAAATCATGTATATGTCTGCTTGTACATCATATCCTCTAACATAATCAAGTATTTGTCTGCTTGTACATCATATCCTATAACTAGATCATGTATTTGTCTGCTTTGACATCATATCCTCTAAAATAATCAAGTATTTGTTTGCTTGGACATCATATCCTATAACTAGATCAAGCATTTGTCTGCATTTACATCATATACTCTAAAATGATCATGTATTTGTCTGCTTGGACATAATATCCTCTAAAATAATCAAGTATTTGTCTGCTTGTATATCATATCCTCTAAAATGATCATGTATTTTGCTGCTTGTACATCATATTCTCTAAGTAGATCATGTATTTGTCTGCTTGTACATCATATCCTCTAGAATGATCAAGTATTTTTCTGCTTGTACATCATATTCTCTAAGTAGATCATGTATTTGTCTGCTTGTACATCATAGCCTCTAAAATGATCATGTATTTTGCTTCTTGTACATCATATTCTCTAAGTAGATCATGTATTTGTCTGCTTGTACATCATATCCTCTAGAATAATCATGTATTTGTCTGCTTGTACATCATATTCTCTAAAATAATAATGTATTTGTCTGCTTGTACATCATATCCTCTAGAATGATCATGTATTTTGCTGCTTGTACATCATATTCTCTAAGTAGATCATGTATTTGTCTGCTTGTACATCATATCCTCTAAAATAATCAAGTATTTGTCTGCTTGTATATCATATCCTCTAAAATGATCATGTATTTTGCTGCTTGTACATCATATTCTCTAAGTAGATCATGTATTTGTCTGCTTGTACATCATATCCTCTAGAATAATAATGTATTTGTCTGCTTGTACATCATATCCTCTAGAATGATCAAGTATTTGTCTGCTTGTACATCATATCCTCTAGAATAATAATGTATTTGTCTGCTTGTACATCATATCCTGTAGAATGATCAAGTATTTGTCTGCTTGTACATCATATCCTATAACTAGATCAAGTATTTGTTTGCTTGTACATCATATCCTCTAGAATGATCAAGTATTTTTCTGCTTGTACATCATATTCTCTAAGTAGATCATGTATTTGTCTGCTTGTACATCATAGCCTCTAAAATGATCATGTATTTTGCTGCTTGTACATCATATTCTCTAAGTAGATCATGTATTTGTCTGCTTATACATCATATCCTCTAGAATGATCAAGTATTTTTCTGCTTGAACATCATATTCTCTAAGTAGATCATGTATTTGTCTGCTTGTACATCATATTCTCTAAAATAATCATGTATTTGTCTGCTTGTACATCATATCCATAAAATAATCATGTATTTGTCTGCTTGTACATCATATCGTCTAAATTGATCATGTATTTGGCTGCTTGTACATCATATCCTATAACTAGATCATGTATTTGTCTGCTTGTACATCATATCCTATAACTAGATCATGTATTTGTCTGCTTGTACATCATATCCTATAACTAGATCATGTATTTTTCTGCTTGTACATCATATCCTATAACTAGATCATGTATTTGTCTGCTTGTACATCATATCCTATAACTAGATCATGTATTTTTCTGCTTGTACATCATATCCTATAACTAGATCAAGTGTTTGTCTGCTTGTACATCATATCCTATAACTAGATCATGTATTTGTCTGCTTGTACATCATATTCTATAACTAGATCATGTATTTGTCTGCTTGTACATCATATTCTCTAAAATAATCATGTATTTGTCTGCTTGTACATCATGTCCTCTAGAATAATAATGTATTTGTCTGCTTGTACATCATATCCTCTAGAATGATCAAGTATTTGTCTGCTTGTACATCATATCCTCTAGAATAATAATGTATTTGTCTGCTTGTACATCATATCCTGTAGAATGATCAAGTATTTGTCTGCTTGTATATCATATCCTATAACTAGATCAAGTATTTGTTTGCTTGTACATCATATCCTCTAGAATGATCAAGTATTTGTTTGCTTGTACATCATATCCTCTAGAATAATAATGTATTTGTCTGCTTGTACATCATATCCTGTAGAATGATCAAGTATTTGTCTGCTTGTACATCATATCCTCTAGAATAATAATGTATTTGTCTGCTTGTACATCATATCCTCTAGAATGATCAAGTATTTGTCTGCTTGTACATCATATCCTCTAGAATGATCAAGTATTTGTCTGCTTGTACATCATATCCTGTAGAATGATCAAGTATTTGTCTGCTTGTACATCATATCCTCTAGAATAATAATGTATTTGTCTGCTTGTACATCATATCCTGTAGAATGATCAAGTATTTGTCTGCTTGTACATCAGATCCTCTAGAATAATAATGTATTTGTCTGCTTGTACATCATATCCTCTAGAATGATCAAGTATTTGTCTGCTTGTACATCATATTCTCTAAGTAGATCATGTATTTGTCTGCTTGTACTTCATATTCTCTAAGTAGATCATGTATTTGTCTGCTTGTACATTATATCCTCTAAAATAATCATGTTTTTGTCTGCTTGTACATTATATCCTCTAAAATAATCATGTTTTTGTCTGCTTGTACTTCATATTCTCTAAGTAGATCATGTATTTGTCTGCTTGTACTTCATACCTCTAAAATGATCATATGTTGGTCTGCTTGTAACTCATATCCTCTAAAATGATCATATATTTGTCTACTTGTACATCATATTCTCTAAGTAGATCATGTATTTGTCTACTTGTACATCATATTCTCTAAGTAGATCATGTATTTGTCTGCTTGTACATCATATTCTCTAAATAGATCATGTATTTGTCTGCTTGTACATCATATCCATAAAATAATCATGTATTTGTCTGCTTGTACATCATATCCTCTAAATAATCATGTATTTGTCTGCTTGTACATCATATCCTCTAAGTAGATCATGTATTTGTCTACTTGTACATCATATTCTCTAAGTAGATCATGTATTTGTCTACTTGTACATCATATTCTCTAAGTAGATCATGTATTTGTCTGCTTGTACATTATATCCTCTAAAATGATCATGTATTTGTCTGCTTGTACATTATATCCTCTAAAATGATCATGTATTTGTCTGCTTGTACATTATATCCTCTAAAATGATCATGTATTTGTCTGCTTGTACTTCATATTCTCTAAGTAGATCATGTATTTGTCTGCTTGTACTTCATATTCTCTAAGTAGATCATGTATTTGTCTGCTTGTACATTATATCCTCTAAAATAATCATGTTTTTGTCTGCTTGTACATTATATCCTCTAAAATAATCATGTTTTTGTCTGCTTGTACTTCATATTCTCTAAGTAGATCATGTATTTGTCTGCTTGTACTTAATATTCTCTAAGTAGATCATGTATTTGTCTGCTTGTACTTCATATTCTCTAAGTAGATCATGTATTTGTCTGCTTGTACATCATATTCTCTAAGTAGATCATGTATTTGTCTGCTTGTACATTATATCCTCTAAAATGATCATGTATTTGTCTGCTTGTACATTATATCCTCTAAAATGATCATGTCTTTGTCTGCTTGTACATCATATCCTCTAAATCATCATGTATTTGTCTGCTTGTACATCATATCCTCTAAAATAATCATGTATTTGTCTGCTTGTACATCATATCCTCTAAAATGATCATGTATTTGTCTGCTTGTACATTATATCCTCTAAAATAATAATGTATTTGTCTGCTTGTACATCATATCCTATAACTAGATCATGTATTTGTCTGCTTGTACTTCATATTCTCTAAGTAGATGATGTATTTGTCTGCTTGTACATCATATCCTCTATGTTTATGTTTATTGTTTTGTTTTTATGTGTTTATTTGTTTTGGATATTAATTGTGTGGTGTTAGGTGTTCTTTGATAGTATATAGTACTAGTGTCACGTAGTAGATAAGAATGACTAATAGTAAATTACGTGTTATTTTTTTTTACCAAACAGGTGTATTGATGTTAAAGCATGGATGCTTTTAAGGGTATAACTGAATTTGTGATAGAAAACATCCTGGTAATGGTCAGTTTAAATGGGCAGTTATATTAGATATCTAATTGTGGAATAGTATAGCACTAAATAATGGTATCTTCAATTTACAGTTAATAATTTTTGAAGAAAAAAAAACATCCAAACAAAAACACTTGAAAATGACAATACGATTGATTCGGCCACTAATGTTAAGGCAAGAATTGGTAGTTCCTAGTTAAATAAGAGTATATATTGACAAATTTATGAAAATTCTCTGCCTAGAGTAAGTTTCCATTCGGGAAGTTTTGAAGGTCAGAATCAAGACTGTGCATTTAATTTACTACTAAAACATGATCTGAATATGTAATAGATAATGATAGAGAATCATTTAGTTATGTGTAATGGTGTTTACAAAATAAATGTTACTGTCAAGCTCAAGGTTAAAATACTGAATTACAAACATTAGGAAAATGGATGGATGGATGGATGGATATCTATCTATCTATCTATCTATCTATCTATCTATCTATCTATCTATCTTCTGGTCTGATGACTTACGCATCGACATATCCGACATGTTTTAACAGCGCTCAAAAGATAATGGATAGCTTATTATATTGCATCGTTGGTAATTACTGAGTTATCTACCTTTTGTAATGAGGGTCGCTTAAAATCCTCTATTGTATTTACTCTATATTTATTTGTAGGACTAATTGAAAGATGCATTTAAGCGGCAGATATATTGACTAAGGCAATAGTTTAATGGACTTTTAGGACGTGCTGATTGCATTGGATATATTTAAGCCCAACTGAATTGAACTTGACTTTATATTAGTCAGAAGTTTTCGAAGGCCAGACACTTGGATTCAAAGTCAGTTAACGTGCGCCAATTACAAATATCGGGGTCACAGACGTTTTTTGATGACCAACAGTATATTTTTGATGGGAATTCGACTTTTAAGTTAACCCCTAGGCAATAACGAGTTGAAAAAATAACAATAACATTCTGTTTGACTCATTTATTGGTCAACACGGACTCATTTTGAAGCCTACACAGTAAAAACCATTGTGTCACAAATTTGGGGTACTAAATTTATTTACATGGCAAGAAAATTTGTAGCGAAATAAATAAGTGAAATAAGTCTTCTATGATAGAGAATTGTCTGAATTTTGATAAAAACACTCTGTTTTTATGTCAGTATATTTGGAATTTAAAAAAAAAAAAAATTATTTGTGTCCCATAAAATGCTGTGAATTACGTTACAATTTTATGATAGCCGTATTGCAAACATATTTGATTAATACAGTAATGGTACCAGAACAAATATGTACATTAATGCTTCGAAATATTTATAAATCATGATTTAAAGGTGTAGAAATAATTTTGTCCTAAAAGCCAGTCTTTGATTTCCATTTTTAATTTTTTGCATTTAATTGTGAATTACGTTACGGTACCTACCACATAATAAGTATATGGTATATGCGTCAAACACTGTGAGTTATAAACACACTTATGTTAATCATAATTGCCATATAAACATTGCTTTTAGCTGTTGTAACATTTCTCATATATTTGAAAATGCTTATGTCCGTGAATTACGTTGCGGTGAATTACGTTACGGTATATTCAGTAAACATGGTTTAAAACTATTTCCTAGGAACAAATTACCTGGAAACATTATTTTCTGACATCGCCTAACATACGGGCGTTTATTGAAAAACGGAAGTTGCCAAGCGGGAGACATTTAAAACATTTTCTGGTGTAAACATTACCATCACTCGTAAGTACACATTTATTTAACAAGAAGAACACTTAGTATATAACATCAATTGTCAGCGAAAATCATTATAAAACGACCAAATATATAATATACCGAAGAACTGTGAACATGAAATATTGATTCCATTTGTATTTACGTCACGTGAAGGCACACAGTTTAGTGTAACGTAATTCACTATTGTGTAACGTAATTCACCAACATCTAATGATTTGCATATTTCAACAGAGATTGAAAGGAAAAGCTAAAATAAGAACAACATTGGGAGTTATATGTGGTAAACTTATTCACCGATACAGAATGGGCAGGCAGATTAGCCGAAGTCTTGGAGTACATAGAAAACAGTTGCTCAAAGCAAGGGTAGGAAAGAGCATTAAAAAACAGCGACTTAATGCTGAACGACAATCAATGAGGACAAGAGTTAGACTGTTTATGTAGAGGGATGATAACAGCACATGTCTGCCAGGGAAGAAAGATGCCAATAGAGGAGACGAACACCAACAGAAAAGAACATTGAATGATTATATTTATAACTTGCACAGAAAGTTTTTAGCGGAAAACAGCGACACAAAGATAAGCTTGACAACATTTAGAAGAATGAGACCTAAACATATTAGCGTTGTCAAATTTAGCAACAGAAAGATATGTTTATGTCAACGACACCAAAACATGGTTTTAAAGTTAAAGGCACTTAAAAGTTTGGGCATTCCGACCTCCCAAAATCCAGATGTTTACGTTGAGCAAAGGTCGTCGAAGGAATAGAAAGTATCAGCGAAGAAAAGATCAAGTTTTCAGAATGGAAGAGGGTAGACGTTGAGAAAAACGGAAAGTTCTTCAAAAGAATGCAAATAGTATCAGTGGAGAAAAGTAAGACAGACTTTGTTGCACTTTTGAGATCAGAACTGGCAGAATTTAGGAAACATATTCACAGAGTCAAAGAACAATACGGTCAGTCAAGACGTTTGAAAGACATACTGCCGACAACACATGCCATATGTCACATGGATTTCGCAGAAAATTATACTTGCGGGTTTGCGGAAGAAATCCAGTCAGCATATTTTGATAAGAATGCTGTCACGTTGCATCCAGTTGTAATTTATACCAAGGATAAAGAAGATGAGGTAAAGGTAAATCATAAATCACTAGTAGTAGTATTTGATGAGTTGTCTCACACTTCATCGACAGTCTTTGCAATCATGAAGCATGTTGTAAAAGAAGTGAAAGCTGTATTACAGAATGTTGAAATGGTTCACTATATGACGGACTCGCCTACGTCTCAGTATAGAAACAAGCAGATTTTTTATATAGTAGCACATCATGATACGATCTTTCCCGGTATTAAAGCTTCCTGGTTATACTTTGAAGCTGGACACGGGAAAGGCCCCTGTGACGGGGTCGGGTGTACTGCCAAACGACTAGCTGATATGGCCGTCAAAAGACACTCGGCAATAATTCAGTCAGCAGATGATTTTTTCCAATGGGGGAAAACACAGGAAAATAGCGCACTTAAGTACATATTTGTCCCAAAGTCTCAATGTACAGAAGCCCATGAAGAACTCTCAAATCTTGTTGGAAAGCAAGTGAAGGGTACTATACAGGTACATGCAGTTATTCCACTTGGAGAAGGCAGCATTGCTGTGAAGAATACGTCATGCTTTTGTGATAAGTGTTTCGTCGACGGTCAACCAGTACCAGCATGTGATGGATGGACAGTACATCAGATGAGCGAAACCAACATAGTCCAAAATTCAGAAGCTGAACAAACAACAGGACATGATGAAAGTGAACAGCAGGCTACCGAACTAATGGAATGCAATAAAATAAACACAGATGAACTTTATCAAGTCAACACATACGTAGTAGCGATTTATGAAAGCAGGTGGTACGTTGGACAAGTTTTAGAATACGACGAAGACGACCAGGAATATAATATTAATTTCATGGTGGCTGGAAAAAAACTCTTTCAAATGGCCTGCGAAACCAGATCAGATTTGGATACCAAGTTCCGACGTATTGTGCTCATTGGATGAGCCGATAAAGCAAGGAAAGACCCGCAATATGTTTAAATTCTCAGGACGAGACCTTGAGAAGGTCAGAAATCTATTTGACAGACTTTGACTGTACATCATGAACATGCCACAGGATATATACTGAAGCGACCATGTGCAGTAAAACATTAGTGAATTACGTTACAGCATCATTTGTGTTTTATACAAGCAATATAACAGTATTGAGTACACAATCATTTGTTCCAAAACATTTAATGCTGTAAAATGATCATAGCCCATTGTTTATCTTTGTTCAAACCGTTGTGAACAGCACAATTTCATTTGTGAGACTTGGGATTTTTGAATATTTCTTCGCGTTGGGAATTTAATGTAACATTTTTAAAGATTTTATGTTTTATGTGTTAATATAGTTGCAAAGATATTGCAAATCATTGTAACAAAAAATTATCATAACCCAAAAGCTCTTTTTTTCTACAATGGTTCCAGTTTAAACATAAATAACAAGGATATATATTTTATGGACTTTTGTGAACTACGTTACAAATAGTACTACTTCTGTAAAGTCTAATACATATCTGTTTGGTAAAGTTTCAAGTCATATTAATTGTTAAGTATTATCTTACATGGTTAACAAATGCACAGATTTAATTAAATGGTCTTTAGACTTTAAAATAAAAGGGTATCAACATTGAAAAATAGCCACTTTTTCTTAAAAGCGTCTATTTTCCTTTTTATTGTTTAAGTATAAATGAGTTGACCGATATGATTTAAAGTTGGTTAGTGTATTGTTTCTTAAATGTTTTATTTGGTAAATCAATCATATATTTATCATATAAATGTGTTTTATACGCAACTGTGGTTTTTTTTACAATAAAATAGATTTGATATGATTACAGTAGTAAGAAGTAACGTAATTCACCATCCAAAATACCCCCACATGTATATTCATGTTTTTCTTGGTGTGAATTTGTTATTCAAGAGCTACCTTTTGTGTTTTCTAATTGTTCAAATATAGTTCTTTCAAAATAAATACATTTGTCTTGTTTTCAAAGCCGAAAATCTTCAGCCGTTTTTCTTGTGCAAATGGCGCACTTTAACTGACTTTGAATGCTTGATGTCATTGTGTTTAGTTTTGTGCGTAATCGTCTTGTCGCCTCAGCATTTTTGACTTGAAACGAAAGAGTACGTATTTCATTAATCGCAGCTAACCGAGAACCAAACGATAAAATAACATTTTTCCGCATTGCTCGAATTACAAAGTCAGTAAGTTAACATTGGATTTTATTATATTGTCTCCTAAATATATTTGCGCATTAACAAAAGGTTAATTGTCAGTAATTTTGGTGTCGCGAATTTCATGTACCATCAAGGAATTATACTATTCCTGATAGATGACTGCCTGTGTAATCACATTATGAAGAATGTGAGTATTGAAGTAACTGAATATTTATATAAAAGCGTTCACTAACAATAATTGTTTGCGTAAATGGCATATTATGGCATTTAAATTATTACACACATACTATTCATTTAATCAATTGCACACATGTTGTTTCTATATATTTTAATAAGAAAACATTCATGTTAGAAAATTATGAATTTCTAAAATAAAGATAACAATTTCTGAATACTTTTGTTAAAGAATAGTTTTTTCCTATATGTTCTTACTTTCGGATTAAATTTAAGTCGCAATATTTTGCCCGTGTTGAAAGGCTTGTATCTATTTCGTTAAACTAAGAACTATTTGATGGTAGGCTATTCCACCCACGTGTATGTATACGCAAGGCATAGAGTTGTAATTCTTCACTTGTCATTCATCAGACATTGTGTTTTAAGAAACGATATAATTGGCCCTGGAAAATATAGTCATAGGTAACCCAACGAACTCACCTCCTCTCTCGCCAGTGAAATGCGTCATGTAAAAGTTTGAATCAAACTTTTTTCTCCCTCTCTACTGCTAAATGACCACGTTGGAAAATATATAACCATATTTTGTTTGATTATGGCTCGGTTATGTTGGAAAAGGATGCATGATGTATGAAGGCACCAGTGAAATAAGTACAGACTTAAGAACAGATAATAAGACAAACAAACGCTTATAAAATTGTATCATGATCTCAGCAAATAGTCAATGATCATCATGAACAATATTTTATATGATACTAACTTTTATGCATTTGTATCTAATAACTGATCCGATTCCAAGAATAAATTGCGGATCTCGACGATAAGATCAATTGATTCGTCCTCAGATACAAAATTATTTGTGGGATTTACATATTGGGTTGCTTGTTGATTATATATTATTCATAATCAGACGCTTTTAATTACAGGAAGGAGTAATTATCAGAGGGGATGGTAATTAACATTCATTTGACATGCCATATTTGTAGTTACGTCTTGTTTAGAGTTTGGTTCGATTTTAGTGATTATATGTTAATTATGGGAGTCGTTGTTGTGAAGATATTTCTCAGGATCAGTAATTAGCCATTTTAGCAAACGCCATAAAACACATTATTCAAGAGACTTTGTGAATAGCTACGTAACACGGATCCTACTTAATTTCTTAACCTAAGAAATTTCTGGGGTATTTTAAGTATACATGTATAGTAATTTAGTAACGTGAAATAGAAATAATACACCTTAATGCAGGTATTTGGGTTGTGTTATGCTTTGCAAGGTGTGAAGTAAAAATATTAGGCTTGGACACGTGGTCGTTAGGTTTTCAGAAACAAACTATTTGGAGTATTCACGCACGTTTAAGAACCTTCCACAACGACTATTGTCTGCATGGCATTGGAAATAAGGGAAACCAATTAGCCATAATATATTATTGTGCGAGTGTATAATTCACTCCGCTGATATAGCCACTTGTTTATAACAGTTAAGTATTTACATGACAGCTGCAAATCATAAAACTCATAATGCCACATTTAGGATTTCTTGTTTTAAACTCAAACTGATATAACTAACTCCAGGTCATTTATTCCTCTATGAACTTTTAATACATACATATCCAGATGATATTGGATATTGTCTGGAGAGAAGATCTCGGTGTATGTACCATATGGACAACGTTCTTTAGCTGACCAGAGTCCAGCAACATGGAATCAAATTGCCCGTTCAAATTAAACACAAAGACACAGTGGTCGCTTTCAAGAGTGATCTTAAAACACACCTTTCTCTACTGCAAGAACAAACGTAAAGACCTTATAATGCTTCTTACCTTAAAGATTTTCAGCATTTTTATGTTTTCTAATTTCATGGTGTTTGTGGAGTTCTTTTGGTAGTCATATCATTATTAATGTTGTAAAGCGCTTAGAGCTTCTAAAGAGTAGAAGCTATACAAAGTCCTCATTAGTATTGTTATTAATCAGTAGAAAGGAGTGAGAAGCAACACGCTGTGTAACATTAAACAAATAAATTTTTTTTATAAAATTAAACAAATAATTTATTTTGCTATAATAAAAAGTGAAAATTTAAAAAAGAACTTACGGTATTGCGAATAAAATTCCAAATGTTCATAGAATTACAGACCTAAAGTTCTAATGATTAAAATTCTGATTAAACATTAGTGGAATTCCAAATGAAATCCAAAACTAAAAATAATCTTCTTTTTAACGAGCGCTCTGTATTTCCAGTGACTAAATAACTTGAATGTGTGTACAGATTGAAAAAAAAACTGATTATGCTAAAATCTTAAAGTCCTCTACATGTCCTCACTTTTTTTTAAAGAAAAACCTATTACCTAGTAAATAACCTAATTATCATAATATTTACTACATACGACCTCAGTTATGATTGTAATGTATGTTACTCAAATAATATATATTGTGCAATATATCAGGTAAAGGAGGTATATGTATACAGGAATTTAAATTACCTAGATCCAGAAACAAATAAATATGTTTGCACCCATTAATAATAATAATCCTTATATAAAACTCTGTTCTTCCATGAACGCTATGAATAGGCGGTTACTGCGAAAAAAATGAAGGTCAGACGTAGAAATCACACTTGTGTCGCTGAAACTGAAAGGAGATTATTGATATACTGACTATATATGGTGAAGAAAATTTTTAAACGTAAATCAACGTAAATTTCCATTTAAGATAAGATAAGATAAGAGTTCTTTATTTCAGACTACAAAGTCCATATCTTTAAATTAAAAAAAATGAAGTTTAAAAAAAATTAATTAAAAAAAATAATTTATAAATAGTTTTCGCTAAAACAAGTCTAACTGGTAAATTGTTTGTTTCTATATCACATAAAACATAGAAATCATGCATTTAGTCACGAATGACAGAATATAACATTTTGGAATAATTACTGCATGCAACAAATTGGAAAAAGAGTGGTATACCAAATATTTATCAAAATATATCTGATCAAAATGAATGATAATACGTCACTAGTCTGTTAACGAATATGACTTAGAGGAAGAGGTCTGCATCACAACCTTTAGGCTAGAACAAATGAAAGATTTATAGGGTCATTCTTGTAAGTGGGGACCTTTCATTTTGCTAATGCATCTCCTATTACCACCGAACTCCTAGTGAGACCTCACTTGTTACTCTTTCATTCCTCCCATCCCATCCCGCCCCATCTCTCTCTCTCTCTCTCTCTCTCTCTCTCTCTCTCTCTCTCTCTCTCTCTCTCTCTCTCTCTCTCTCTCTCTCTCTCTCTCTCTCATACACACAAGTGCGCGTTCAGATGCGAAGTGCAAAATTTCCAGGTTTCTTATGGAGTGAAACTTGTATATGTATGCGTGTGTGTCTGTGTCGCTCCAGTTGTATGGAAAATAAGAACGAGTTTTGTTTCAGATGGATTCTGCACGACCTGTAGGAGTACAGTATCCATCTGAGAACACGAATTCATATTTTCCATACAGAGTTACCTTTCTATATACTCATTTGTTATTCTGATAAGGCTTAATTTAAGAGAAAACAATAACCAAGAAACAGAATTAAATTTTTTCTGTATTCCGCGATAAATACACAACCATCGAGTCATAAATATGCAATAACCATATTAATGCGAAAAATTGCACCTACAAAAAACCTTTACACTTAGTCGCGCGCTTGACATAAAAAAAAACTGTTGTTTTTGTAAACTTAAAATTGACCTGTAGAGTCATCTTTTGAATGAATGCATGAATGAATGAAATCTAGTTGGTTTTGAGTGAATGGAGGGAGGGGGGGGGGGGCGATTCTACTCAATTCTTGAGGTTATGGACTAGATTTATTAGCAGTGTCAATTTCACACACATTATATATGTCTGTGACTTGAGCAGGGGAGGATGCGTGGGAATCATGTGGGAGGAAAATATAAATACTTTCAATTCTAATTATCAAAAGACAATTGAAATTACAATGCAATTTTCAAATGTGTAATCTAGCTTTAGAACCAATGCAATTCGGATTTGCAGAACGAAGAAAGTACATTATGAGGAAATTAACGATACAAACATGTAAGTATATTATGTTATGACCTATGTTATGTTATGTTATGTTATGTTATGTTATGTTATGACCTATGTTATGTTATGTTATGTTATGACCTATGTTATGTTATGTTATGACCAATAGTATGTTATGTTAAGTTATGTTATGTTATGTTATGTTATGTTATGTTATGTTATGTTATGTTATAATATGTTATGTTATGTTATGTTATGTTATGTTATGTTATGTTATGTGTAAAAAAGTATATTTGTCAATACTCTTTTTCTCACGTTTGTTCTGGACATTGCAGACAGCACGATTCTGAAAATTAAAGTGTATACAAGGATTATCACCCAGCGAGGGAGCTGCTAGTACCATTTTTATAAGTCTTTGGTATAATTGGTCTGAGGTTTGAACCTGAGTCCACCCGCATTTAAAGTGGACGCTCTAATCACTAAGGCGACCAGAGTCAAACATGTATAATATTGATTGATCACAAAACATCAGCAAGGACCACGAGTGGCCGAGTGATCTAAAGCGCTGTCCGTTACGGATCACTGCCATCTCACCTGTCTGCGTGGGTTCAAGTCTCGGATTCAGCCAATGTGGTATGTGAGAAAGCTTGCCAGTAGCTTCTTGTGGGTCGGTGGTTCTTTCCGGGGTATTCGGGTTCTTCTTCCGTCATTAATATTAGCCTTGATGTAGAGCCTATCTTGTGCTGAAAATGGCGTTAAACCATAAATGTACAAACACAAAAACACAAAACACAGCCTTCTGAAAACATGTTAGATCAAGGACTGCAATTAATGCATAACCTGTTGCAATTAATGCATTTTGTAAACTATTTGATCCATCTGACAAAGATTGTCATACTGAATTAAGAAGCACTTCGGATTTTTACATTGTTGACAGATTGCTAACAAAACATATCGTAGCAAAGAAGCAAAGGTGGCAAGGAAAATAACTGGTATAAAAAAATAATGTTCATGCCTGAAAGGTTGTTGTTGCTTCGGGTTTATTTCCATTAAAGATGGTAGAGGAAGAACCTGTGAAAACCACGGTAAAGACCATTGTTTTTCTCACATACCCACATTGGCCGATCACGAGATTTGAACCCTCACGGACAGAGGTTAGATAGCAGCGATTGGTTTAGGCGAGCACTTTAGACCACTGGGCAACCCATGGTCACTAAAAGTAATGCAGTTTATAATTATTGATCAAACACATCCAAGGTTCGTTATTCATATTGCAAATATAACTCATATAGACACACACAACTAAGTGTCGTATTACATCATGGGAAATCTTTTTTTAAAAAATAAATATTTTGCAGATATGAACATCTGAGTTCAGATATTGTACTATTTGCTAAAGTAGGATGCTGTACATATTATTATTTAAAAACTATTGAGCTTGTCTAGAAAGCTTCTTGAACTCTTGATGAATATTTATCACTCTGATATTTTGTACTCCATCATAGCTGCCTCATTTTCTGGAAATTGTGTTAATGATTTTTTTCTCTTATGTTCAAAATGACAAAGATCGTTGATTGAAAAGTTACTGGACAGGCTAAAATATATTGTGGTTTTAAATGTTTTCAACATCAGTTCGTATTTGTTTGAATACTCAAACAATGATATTTAACAAAGATCATATGTTGTGGACTATCGAACTCCTTCACGATATTGCTGAAATACACACATTAGTTAGGATTGAGCTATATCAATTTATCTAAGTTTGGATCTTGTTTATAAGCATATGCTGCGGGAAAGATGATGAACATCAAGTCATAGTTTGGTTGACCTCAACAGATGATGAACATCAAGTTATCGTTTGGTTGATCTGAAAAAAATCATGGACATCAAGTCATCGTTTGGTTGACATGAAAGCCAGTGGAGCTACGTATGGCGTTTGTTGTTGGGTGGACAGGGACTTTACAAAATTCGATAGAAGTTTTAAAAAAAAGAGTACGAAAGAAGCGTTAGTATTCGGGTATCATCTCGTTGCCATTGACGTCCACAATGACAGGATTTTCTGGAAGATCTTCGTATTCTGATTTCCAATCCAACAGTAAAGGGTCTG